>CM021107.1:628366598-628546414 GCA_007115665.2 Sequoiadendron giganteum
ATGCTATTGTTTTTTAGCTTTAGCTTGATTGGCATATTGAACTAACCAAGAGTTGGCCATGTAACCAACTTCTCTAGAAATACTATTGAGAATTATTGGAGCAATAAAACATTTAGTGGCTCTTGAATCTATTAAAATGAAAACACGATGTCCAAGAAGTGTACCTGAAATTTTAATAGGTCAGATCTACAAATCTTCTTAGTGATCATTTGTTGTGACATGGATTCTCTAGTCAAAGGTTATTTAGTGAGAAGTTAATGTAAAGTTCCTAAAATTATTGCCTTGGGGTCACTTGGGACAATTACTAACATAGTGGTCACCTCCACGAGTGAAACATCCACCTATTGGCCCTCTTTTATTTGGTACTTGATCCCATGGTACTCCATTATTCCCTTTTTGCATACTTTCTCCCTTGTGTGAGTTATTTTCATTTCTAGAATTATTTTCAAAACCTCTACTTGTATTGTTGGCTTTAACCCTTCTTTTTAAAGAATTTTACCTCTTTGCGTGTCCCAAACCTCTTCTTAAACTTGTCCTTAAATGTTACAATGGTCTTGATTTTATGTTCTTGCTTAATAGATTTCTCAAACACTTGATCCATTGTTGATGGTTCATGGACATTTACTTCTCCACCTATTTGCAGATTCAAACAGATTATGATTTCCTAATTCAAAAACATTCATCATTTTGGAATTGGGGTACATATTTCAGTAGTCTTGTAAATTTTTTCCAATATTCAATTACAAATAAGTCTTCTTGTCTAAAGTTTTGAAAATTTGTCAACTTTTGGTCAATGTAGAATTGGGGTAACCACCTTTGCCTATAAATATTACAAATTGATCTTATGTAATAGATTAAATCCACACACCAAAATTCAAGTCTACTAATTTGATTCAGATTCACAATTCACACAAATGATTTTTTCAATTTCATACTATTATTTTATTCATTCAATTTAACAAATTACTACATGTAATAACAAACTATCAATCTTAAAATAATTATATATTTATTATTATTTAATCATGCTTCCCTAGAGTGTTAGATTAAAAAGAAATTATTCTATTTAAATAAATAAATTTCAAAATGTCACTTGCTTTGTAAATTGTTCTCTAATCCTACTTATTCCCATCAAAATTAATAATGCAATTTTTAAGACCTATTGCATAAGCCTTTATGCTTTTAAAAAATAAAATAAAATTAATTAATTAATGACATTTTATGTAGATTTTTGTCACAAGAATTGACTAATTATAAGACATAAAAAAATATAAGCATACTCCAAGAAAATACTATCTATTCCGCTATAAACACAATCAATGCCAGGTTCAATCTATAAAAATAATAATAATGAGGTGGAAAATCTCACCGAAGATTTAGGTGAACTACAAGAATATTTTTAATGGGATAATTAGTTTTTCAAACTGGAAAACTGGATTTCCTATTACAGGATTGGCTATAAAATATTTAAATCAAGTTATATTCTCGATATCAGGTTCGCCATACTTCTTTAACAGTCTACAAATAATTGTTTAAAACAAAAAAACAACCTTATTTGATCCCAGAAGTCAAGTTTAACCTTATAATTTTAAATGTCAGTTCTCATTAATTTTATTTATTGTTTCGTTAAATATATTTATGATTTGTGCCAAACACCTAAGAGCACGAGGAAAGGAGAAAGACAATGTTAATAAAAGAAAAATCACAACAATTTGAACAAACAATCTCGACACAACTATTTTGTCTACACAATTCCATAGGTTCCAGAGTCCAATTTAGTCTAAAGAATAATGAAAGTTATCGTTTGCCAAAGCTGAAACACAAAACACACGCTTTATCAAACGTGCACTGCACATAACCATTAAGAGAGTTGACAGGACATTTATATTGCTAGTTGAGAATGTATTAAATTTTTCGTGAAAGAAAATCAGTTTCAGCTACCCATTTTGGAGAAAGCTAGCAAGTTTTTGGGACAAGCCAATGCTTTTTATTTAAAACTATCCTCCTTCCAATGTCCTATTTGGAAAAATTTGTGCACTAAATCATGCAAATGGAATAATACGTTGCTTTTTCGTTCTTTTTCTTTTCTAAATCAAGCTTTCAGGTAAAAGGAAGATATAAATGGAATGTCACTTAATTAATAATATAGAATTTTTTGAAAAAAATTGTAACGCAACATTCAAGAATATAGATTAAATAAGTTTATATTAAAAGCAAAACCTCTCTCCATGCAGTGTGCAGACAATATAGATTATTCTCGGGTCATGTACTGAGCACATTAAAGACAATCTCATGGACAGGAAGAGAGATTCCCCACACATCTATTAGATTTCAGGCATAATTCACCCTCCACGACACTTACAAGGTGCTTCTCTAATCTCTAACAAGCGACTTCCTCAGTATTGGGCTATAATGCACACTGTAATTGTCCCTATAACCATATTCCCAATTGTAACAAAAATAAAGACATCATCCAAAACCCAAGGTCCGCCACCAACACTGAAGTCAGTTTGTTGAGAAACAATAATACCTTTTCTTATCAAATAATGAGATACTGATGAACTCCCTGTTTAGAGATACCAGAAATAGTTGCATAGCCAGATAATAAAGACTAGGTTTTTTCTTACATTAACAAAAATACTCCAGGGCTTTAACCATCCAAACCAATCTGTCAACACTAACTGTTAAGTACCGCATCATTCTAATCTCTGACTGACTACTCAGAACTGCTCTGGGCCCTACAACTACAAAGCTGTGTAGCCACTACAAATGTAAGTCGTTGCATTTCAGTGAAGCTCAAAATAGACTTTTACTATATGGAATTATCAATTATGATTTTTATACCTAAAACAATTGCAATCACACAGAAGACTTCATGACACAAGTTTGTTCCAAAGACTTTTCCTTGATGAGTAAATTAGTTGGGATTTGAGAAACTACGGTCGCAAGCAATATATAGAAGAAAGAATGATGAACACAGCAAAACCAAATTTGTGATGGATTTTTAACAAGACTGTTACACTCAACTGCTAGGCGGATATAAATAACATCCTCCTGCTTGATCCTTCATTTAGAAACTGAAAACAACTTAATACGCCATCAGAATGACCAAACACAACCTTCTCCCTCGTTTACAACATTTCTCAGTTATCACTTAGTCTAGATCATCCTTAGTTCATATTCACCTGCTGTTGTAATGTACCTAACCCATGGCAATGCTTGATATCCACTCTTTTCAATGATTTTCAAGTACCTGACCTGCAGTAAAGAATTGCAAGAACAGAAAGTTGTTATAAAGTAGCATCGTACATCTAAATAATCCAAATGTAAATCCTCAACCATTTATTCAATGCTTCAAGTTACTTGTGGAGCTAAATATTTGACGCTTGTATATAAAAAGTATAATGATTTTCCCTGAGGCCAATGTAAATATAAGCAATGAACTCATTCTCATCAGAAATGTGGAAGTGACCACATAAATGGAGTCTAGAACCTCCCGAAACTACAAAAAGCAGTTCTGTCAGAAGTTTCTGTTCTATAAATTTACCTTGTGAGGACATCTATAGTGTCAGTCCAAAAAGACCTAGACCAGCTCAAGATTTCAGAGAAATTATGCTAATGCGCTTAAGATATTAGCAAAAGCAATAATCTATATTTGTAAACTAAAGTTAAAAAATGACCTGGATTCCTGATACAGTAAAATATGGTATCTCAAATTTGACACGAATAGGAGCCCGCTTTTCTGGGGTTGCTTCTTCAGCAGATATGCTAGAAAGACTAAATTCAGCCCTCAATATGTATTCCTGAAACAAAACCCACATGATAAGTCAATCAAGGAACCAAAACATCAGAGTCCAGAACCATAGCATTGTTAACAGTCCTAGGACAAGAAAACCAATAAAACATGCAAGATATACCTTTCCGCCAGGAAATGATTTGATTTTCCAAAGCAAAGCATCCCTCTCTGGGGAATATGCAGAAGAACCCATTGATGTACGTACATGAGGTGTAGATGCATCAGCTGGGACTGGCAATTCAATTTCAACATTTGTTGCCGTACTGCAAAGTTAAAGAAAATCACAAAACTTATTAGCACATACACAAAAATATCAGTCATGTTCAAACCATCCCCTGAAGCCAACATGTTAGAAAGATCTACCTGAACTGCAGATAAATGAGATATAACAATCAAAACTCCAGGATCAAGCAGACAATAAAATAATGGCATACATAAGCCAGAGAGATAACTTGAAACCTGCGATCTTTGTATTGACTGCGTGCTCTCACCAAATATTCTACTCGGCTTCTCGAATGCTTTTCTACTTGAGCTTCAACCCATATCAGTGGCTTTACCTGCAAATTAATAAAATTACATAGTATGAAACCTACTTCTAGAAGGAAATTCTCCACATCCTTCATAACAAACCTCCAAAGATTCGACAATGACTGCATTACTCTTGAACAAACCTGCGTGCTAAGTCTGTAGTTCATAAGATCAAAAGTCCCATCAGGAGGTATGAAGGATATAGTTCTATCATTTTCAAAACGAGCAAGACGAACACACCTGCCAGAAGAAATGGAATATAACATATGCTTTTTCAAGGGAAAAAAGATTGAGTACAACATTGAAGGAATTTGCAAGGACTTAATAATATAATATAAAATAATGACAGTTTAAGGAATTGAATAAGAAACAAGTTTGATTACATACTGATGAAACTTGATGTCATCCAAATCAATTGCTTTTCCCTTTGATGATTTGCCTTGAGCTTCTAGTAGCACCCTGTCATTAAGTCCAAGCTTGCATTCTGGCATTCCACTGAAAAAAAGTGAAACAGGATACACTTGCCATGAACAGCTAGCTATGTAATGTTTCAGCAGTCGTATTAAAAGTATATAAATATTAAAACATAAAAAATACTAACGGCCATAATTTGCACAAATATACTAAATTAACCACAAAACACAATTGATAATTCAATGCTAAAGATTAAATAAAAAGTTAAAATGGTTTAATATTTATGGCATATGTTCAAAATAGAGCAATCGTTAGGGGTCAAACTACATCCAAAACTCAATATAAATCATCTAGATGAATTAGTATTTTATTCTTTTTTGTATTTTTTCATTATGATTCTTTTTTCAAAATGGGCTAGGGGATCCAGGTTCAGCTTGGTATGGCAAGGGCACAGGTGGCGTGATCAAATTCACCCCAGGTCCATCTATTACAGACCCAGGCAAGGCCCACAAACCATAGGATTGGGACCTGGTCTGGGTACGGGAGCCAGTGCAGCATAATCCAGCTTCATAAGTTATAAATAGTTCTCAAGAAAAGGACAAAGAACACTATTTCATTTTAGCATAACTTCTAACAAAACTGCAGTGCAAGGAAGCCGTACTAATTTTATACTTACATAGGATTGGAAGGTATTATTGATAAACAATCTAAATTGGAAAAAGGAGGGAAAAAAACATCTGAGTATTTTCTTCAGCAAACAGGTTGATTCCTATGTTGACAGAAACAAAACAGATAGAGGACATCATATCCCAAAAACAATATTTCTAAGGAATAGATGCTTCTTCTGTCATTTGTGGCCTGCGACAGATGGCTCATCATATCAGCAATATAACATTTAAAAAGAAATCCTAATTTCCAGTAACAATTTCATCATTTTCCCATTATAATTCTGTCTTTTGATCTGTCACTCTAAGCTTTCCATTGAGATGGGATTCTGTTCAACCACTCATCACAGTTCCTTATTCTTCTACAAAATTTTTATTCTGACTGAAGCATGCCATCTGTTGAAATGAAAGTATGCAGCAATTAAGTTGGTTGTCTCATGAACAAAATTTGTTAGTTATTTAAATATGAATATGATATTTGTACTTGTAAAAAGTTGAATAATTTGTAGATTTTTGTATGATGGTACTTAATAATTCTCCCACACATGAATAAACACAAAATGTTTATTAACCATAACATCTGAGAACTCCCACTTCCCAATGTCAACTCAATTACATTTCATTTCTCATTTCTCACAAGATACGTATAGTTGTTCAGCTGTGCATGGCAGACACGGGCCTTCTGGCTCAGTGGATGTGGTTTATCCTATTCCCAGGTCTTTTTCAAGCGAGTTGCATATTTGAGAAAAGAGGTGTGCAGTAACATTATAATGTTCACCAAAAACCTGGCTAAAGTTTACAATGTATTTACTTAGCAGAAATTAAGGGAAGCAGTTCCATGTTTCCTCTATGTAGTCGATTTGTTTTTATTTCTACAAGGACTCAATGACAATATTATGCATGGGTAGAGAAAACTACCTCAAGTAGGCTCTCATCTTCAGTGCTCCAACTACATCAGATCGCACTATTTGCCCACTGCTATTCACAAGAATATTTACACTTTCTACTACATCCAAAAAGACCTTTAACAACAAATTAAAAGCACCAAATTAGTGAAATATCAATTGCCATATTCAAGCAAAGCACAAAATCAAATCCAGATTAGCCTTCAACCTCATTTTTCTTGTATCGTATTCCTTCACTTCGCCAGGAAACTGCATTTGTAACAGCCATTGGAGGTCGCTGAGTGACTTCCATCCTGTAAGCATCTGTTTTGATGAATTCACTAAGAATCTTTGCCTCTGTATATTGAGGGTATCCGAAGTCCATTATTTCATCTAATAATTCATACTGCAGCCAGGGAAATACAAGTAGTCAAAAATATACAAATATTTCAAATTCTAAGTTCATGATAAAATAGTCTCAAAATGGTTGGCTCATTAAAAGGAATTCTGAACCCTGAACCCTCTGCGACTCAGATGAAAAATAGATATGTGTATACTCACAACGACAACAAAATTGTCTCTCAAAGACTCTTCTTCTAGCTCTTCAAAATAGTGCTTGAAGACCTGCAGAAATAACACACATGACAATCCAAACTCAACCTAAATTTAACCTATGAATCAGTAATTGCAACACACTAATCATAACAGAAAACAAAGATGAACATTAACAAATCTTGTTTACTGTAATGAACAGCTAAATATATGTGCAACAGTTCCAAATGTAAGCATTAAGAACACACACTAGAATCCCCAGGTCTACAGCCTAAGTAAGTTTCCTAAAGGCAATGTCTCATTTGATGAATGAAAATAGAGAGCCTAGAACAAGAAATCAATTGTGAATGAGAAGCACAGATTGTTGAACTTACATCAACAACTCGATGTAAAAATCCAAATGTAAGCATTAAGAACACACACTAGAATCCCCAGGTCTACAGCCTAAGTAAGTTTACTAAAGGCAATGTCTCATTTGATGAATGAAAATAGAGAGCCTAGAACAAGAAATCAATTGTGAATGAGAAGCACAGATTGTTGAACTTACATCAACAACTCGATGTAAAAATAAAAGTGAGCTAGCTGCATTAGAGTTCTGTCTGGATGCTGTCATAAGGTAAATATTGTTGTGCTGAATGAACATGTAAGTGACCCCATTGTCATAGACCACTGGATTTGTTAAAGTAGGATCACCCTGTCCATGTAATTCCATCAAAAACTTTGTCAAGCACATAAGTTGAAAACAATCCTCTTACACATGGTCATTTCAGCCTTATAAGAGATGAGACGTAACAACACAGGCTAGTATATTTTAATAAATATATCCACATGAGACAATATAATTTATTAAATGCCATACACAGTGACATGGGCCTACTAAATGTTCTTAGACAATGTGCATATCTCTATGTAAATATTCCATATCTGAGCTTCCTTGTACATCCTTTGTAGTTTTTATGTACACAATGCACATAGCACAGATGAGTCAATAGAAAGTACAGTTACCATAACTTCTTGTGTTCTTTCCACTGTTGCAATAGAGTTCTTATCAATAGATCCATGTAAACAATTTTCCTTTCGAAATGATTAAAGCTTTATTACCAATTTTAAAGTAAGTGGACACAAAATCTTAACTAAAGAGTTTTCAATCACCCAGGACTGGATTTGACGGAGTTACATGGATTCAAATGAAGGATTTTCAAAACATTGACAGCTATGGACAAAAATTAACAGTAATATCTCCCTTATTGCTAAGTAAAACTAAAAACACTCGCCTTTGCATGTATACATGTGATTCCTACACTTTTGCATATAGAAATTATCCTTTCTTTTCACTTTAAGGCATACTCTTTTACAAGCCTTCTGGAGAGCATATAAATATAGGATGTTCATCCAATTCTTCATACAATTATAAAAGATTGTTACAGCTCATCTACATAAACTCATGTGTACAAGGCCATTCACTAAATCTGCAAGTACATGTCTGGAGTATTCTGTTGCATAAAACTATTATTTTTGTTTTTATTGCTGATTCAACTGTATTTGCTAATGCCGCTAATTCCACCCTATAAACCATCTTATGAGCATAGGCATGGGCAAGTTGTAATTGTATTATGGCCATTTTCTTGTTTTTTATGTTTATTTATATTGTTAGGTACTAAGAAGAGAACCCAAAGACCCAAAAGGTCATATTAATATATTATTGATTGGAACAAAAATTGAATCATCAGCATGCTAATCCAGGTTAATTAAGATCTATGCTAGTTTGTTCTTCCATTCCTTTAAATTATTTTCAAAAGAATTTAACTGTAAGGGCATGTACCTATGGAGGGGCATATCCCTCTGGTTTTTCCCTGCATTAGTGATTTCAACGAATATTTAGAACAGTAAGAAAAGTGAATAGTTCAGCTCAAAATGCAGAGTGGAGGCTTTTTGGCCAGATAATTTTAGAAGGCACTGCAAATGAGAGCAGAAAGTTTGCTGTACCCAGCTCAATTTTTTTTGACAAGTGTTTTGCCAGATGGAAGCCTACGTATACTGGAACTTTTCAAAGAAATATAATACTGATGGTTTTTGATTCAAAGTTTGAAGGTAAGAGTTGAAAATATAATGTTGGGTGGGGCCATGTTTTCTACTAATGACTCCAAAATCTTACCAGCGATGCATATGAAAAAAGAAAAAATTATGGTCTCTACCTTGCACAGGACCTTTACCTAAATATTAACAAAACTAAGATAAAATTTACCTGAACAAATCTTCTGTCAAAAATTATTTATCTTCAGTAATTGAAAGCTTGCAAGGAAAATTTTAATATGCAATTTATTAATTTTGAGGGATTTTCATAAATTTCAAGCCCTAACTTTGCAAAAAATCGACTAAACAATGTCATTTGTTATATATATTGGAAGTGAAGTCCAACCGTCACTGCCCTTTCGTCTTCCTCTTCCCATGCCTCTTCACTTGCCTGAAGAGTTGGATATGATTCCTTTCTCATTCTCTTTTTGGGTATGATGAGACTGATGTATTTGAGTTGATTAATAAAAACAGTGTGCCCTGCTTTCCTTGGTGGATGTGGCCATTATTGACGAACCACGTTAAATACTTGTGTTAATTTCTTTGTCCCTGTCTTTGCAATTTGTTTTGCTGTTCTGTTTTTATTTCATTGTTGTTCTTGTTGCACGGTTAACTCAACAAGTGGTATCAGAGCTGAGTTGAGGAGAGATGGAGGATTGCAAGGTTGAAAATTTTCTGGTCAAAACTTTGGAATGTGGAAGTTGCAGCTAGAGGCATTGTTGACACAAAAAGACCTCTCATTTACACTAGAGGGAAAATCAAAGAAGCCTACTGCGATGTCTGATGAAGAATGGGATAGATCGGACAAGAAGGCAGCGGCTACAATAATCCTCTCTCTATTGAACAATGCATTGTTCAATGTTGCAACGGAGAAGACAGCAAAGGGTCTGTGGGACAAATTATCTGAGATGTATGAGATGGTTTCAGAATCAAACAAAGTTTATCTTATGAAGAAGTTGTACAACCTGAAAATGAAGGTAATTCAGTATCATCCCACTTGAATGAATTCAATACATTAATCAGTCAATTAACTTCTGTTAGTATCAAATTAGAAGATGAAATAAAAGCTATACTGCTGTTATGTTCTTTACTAGACAGCTGGGAAGGAGTTGTTATGGCTGTTAGCAACTTGGTTTCCGGAAAGAAGGGGAGTATTTTAGTTTTTGATGAGGTTGCAGGAATTCTTCTCAGCGAGGACATGAGAAGGAAAAATTCAAATACCTCATCGGGAGATGCTCTAATTGCCAACAGCAAGGGGAGATATGAAGAACGAAGGAAAAATAACAATAGAAGAAGATCCAAATCTCGAGGTAGAAATTCAGGTTGTTGGTTTTGTGGCAAGGAAGGTCACATTAAAAAGAATTGTTGGTCTTACAAGAAGGCTGGAAATAAATCAAAGAAAGATGAAGCAAATGCAGTCCGTGATGAAGATGCAGGTGTATTAATTTTATCAATTGGAGAAGCTGAAAATGATAGATGGGTGTTAGATTCCGGTGCCTCTTTTCATGCAACACAATGCCAGGAAGTTTTCAAAAATTATCAAGAGAGCAAACTTGGTAAGGTTTATCTTGGTGACAATGAGTCATGTGATATTGTCAGCAAAGGGGATGTTTTATTGAAATTGAATAATGGTAATAGTTGGTTGTTGCGGGATGTGCAACATGTTCCTCAACTCAAGAGGAATCTAATTTCCGTAGGATAGCTTGATACTCAAGGTTGTTGCATCATCTTTGAGTCAAGCACTTGGAAGGTGACAAAGGAGCCTTGGTGATTGCGAGAGGCTGCAAATCAGGAACTTTATATGTGCTAGAGAGTCACACTGAAATGGCAGTTGTGGACAGTGGGATGGAACTTTGGCATAAGAGGCTCGGTCATATGAGCAAGAAGGGCCTTGAAATATTGCTCAAAAGGGATCAACTTCCAGGACTGAAACCTATTAATTTAGAGCTATGTGAACATTGTACTTTTGGAAAACAAAGGAGGATCAGCTTCGCTATTCAAGGACATGACACAAAGGCAAGGCCATTGGAGTTAGTGCACTCTAATGTTTTTGGTCCCACGGAGGTAACTTCTATTGGTAGGTCAAATTATTTTGTTACTTTTCTTGATGATTGCACTAGAAAAGTTTGGGTGTATATGTTGAAACATAAATCTGAAGTATTTGGCATCTTCAAGAATTTTAAATCATTAGTTGAAAATCAGACCAGTCATAAAATTAAGTGTTTAAAAACAGATAATGGTAGTGAGTATTGTTCTATGGAGTTTGATCAGTTTTGTGTAGATAATGGCATTCAACGGATCAAGATTGTCCCTTTCACCCCTCAAGAAAAGGGTGAAGCTGAGAGGTTGAATAGGGTAGTTTCGGAGAGAGCTCGTAGCATGCTCTCCAATGCCGGGTTGGGAAACGAATTTTGGGCAGAGGCTGTTAATACAGTGGTTTATCTAATTAACTGAGGGCCACCTTCTCAGTTGGATTTTGAGATTCCGGAGGAGAAATGGTTGGGAAGGAAAATTTCATATGATCACTTGCGGGTGTTCGGTTGTGAGGCTTTCGCTCTCATCCCACTGGAGAAAAGAACCAAGCTGGAAGCAAAGTCAAAGAAGTGTGTCTTCATTGGATATGGAGAGGCATACAGTTATCATTTGTGGGATCCGGTGGCCAAGCAAGTAATTTGCGGCAAAGATGTTTTTTTAATGAAAAGCTAACTTCGGGTCTGCTGGAACAGAAAAACTCTGTTAAAGCATTTGTGCCTGTAAGTGATATTTCCAGTGGGAGTAATGTTTCCAATTTGGTTATAACGTTAAATTTACCAAGTTGTTTACCTCATCTCCTTGAAGAATCATTGCCAGAAAATGCAAATTTACAGTCTCAGTCTTCTTCCAGAGGTGCATTCAGAAATGTTTTAGTCGATGCTGGCAGCTCAGAACATCAAAATTTATTGTCTCTTCCTATTGATTGAACTACAGGAGGGTATGTGCAAAATTTTCATAAAGCTGCACAAGCCTTTGGAGAGGCTGCACCAGCCTATGGAGAAGCTACACAAGCCTCCCATAGGGTTGCGCAAGCCTTTGGACAGGCTGTGCAAGCCTTAGGAAAGGCCACGCAGACCTCCCAAGAGGCTGCACCATCATTCAAAAAGGCATCAAATTCAATTACTTGCCCTGCACAACCATTAAGAAATGCTAGGGAGGATGTGAATAGGCAACCAGAAAAGTTTACCATAGAGGTAGTAGACTCTGCAGTCAATGTCTCCTCACTTGGTTCTATTTTCTGGAGTATGGATTTCACCATAGACAAGCTCAAGTTTTTGGTACGCAAATGACAGACATTGATAGAGACTCTTGAAGCAATTGATAAACTGTGAAACTATGATTTAGGTGGCTGTGATATAATTGTAAACTTTCCAGGAAGAGCACAATCCACGAGAAGTGGATGCAAGGCAAAGAACTTGTGCAAGCAAGCAAGGGCAATTCTGGTGGAGGAATGGAATGTGCAGCCTACCCAGTGTCCAGTCACTATCTGTGGAGGAATTCATAGGCAGTTCAATGACTTGTTGGAGCTGTTTCGGATTGGTGGGAAGGCTCCTGACACCAATTACCTGTTTATGGGTGATTATGTGGATTGAGAATGCCATTCTATGGAGACTGTGACACTGTTGGTTGCTCTGAAGGTTCGCTATAGGGACAGAATCACCATTTTGCGAGGAAACCATGAGAGTCGCCAAATTACTCAAGTCTATGGCGTTGTATTTCTATCCACTAGAATGGAAGCGGAAGCTGTTGTTGCTGCAGCGAATGAGAAGGAATTTCATGGACGGAAACTGGTAGTAAGAAAAGCCAAACCTTTCAATAAGGAAGACAATAGATCTGATACATCAAGGACACTTCTTACAGAAACTCCATACCGAGTGTGTAGTGCTGCTCTAGAAGGGAAAATTGCATCTAGAGTTTGTGATCTTTGTTGGCCCATGTTTGACGTTGTGTCAAAAGATCGATCTATCAACATCCGATACAAACGGTAGAGATATGGATCGCATGAGAGGCGGTTAGTCCCTTGTCATGAATCCTGAGGGGAGTGCTGACCATCTGCCAACAATCTCGCCCTCAATGTTACCAAAGGAGACTCGAACCTGTGACCCAATGCTCTAATACCAATTGTTGGCCCATGTTTGCCGTTGCATCAAAAGATCAATCTATCAACGTCCAATACAAACGGTAGAGATATGGATCGCACGAGAGACAGCTAGTCCCTTGTCACGAATCCCGAGGGGAGCGCTGACCATCTGCCAACAATCCTAACCTTGAGCTGCTACCCATTCAAGCAACTCCTTTGAGCCTGGGTGTTAGGGCTGGGAATATTGATATTATCCCCTTTGTTCATAGGAATGCCACTATTCCAACAAGAAAGGATGCATATTTCACTAGAAGTTATGACAATCAGTCTGATACTATGATTATAGTGAATGAAGGTGAAGGGAAGAAAGTGGGGTAGAATCATCTCTTGGAATTTTTCAAACTGTCAGGAAAGTTGATGCTGAGAGTTTTTGCTGGTATGACAATGTCAGAGTCTAAGACCATGTCAAAAGAGAAGCTAGAATTCATCAGAGTTTCTCTTGGTACTGTAATTAAGAGACAATGAGTTTCAAGGAAAGTGGGGACAGCAGTACGGTTTGGACTTCAAGTGGGAGATTGTTGGAAGTGAAGTCCAACTGTCACTGCCCTTTCATCTTCTTCTTCCCATGGCTCTTCACTTGCCTGAAGAGTCGGATATAATTCCTTTTTCATTCTCTTTTTGGGTATGATGAGACTGATGTATTTGAGTTGATTAATAAAAACAGTGTGCCCTGCTTTCCTTGGTGGATGTAGCCATTATTGGTGAACCACGTTAAATACTTGTGTTAATTTCTTTGTCCCTGTCTTTGCAATTTGTTTTGCTGTTCTGTTTTTTATTTCATTGCTGTTCTTATTGAACGGTTAACTCAACAATATACTTTATATTGTCTACACTAATTGGGATAGAATCTTAATAATTTATGTACTGTTCAACCAAAAAAGCTTCGGCAATATACCTTCCTGCAAAAACCTTTCCCTCAAATTAATTTACCTCAAGAAAACTAAAGGCTTCAATAGGTTTTTGTTCGTTTGATTATTTTACTTTTGTAGGAAATTTTAGATTTCAAACCTTAACATTCCGAGACATTAATTAAAAATTAACAATTAACAGTTGTTACATAATTGATCCTGTCTAAGCTTTTCTGGACGATAGCTTAAAAGTTTCTATACAGTTCATCCGAAAATGTTTTGATAATATGCCTTTAGACACAGATCTGCAGCTTTAAATAGGCACTTTTATGTTATTGAAAACATCCAAGGGAACTTTAGCAAGATTTAAAATTACAAATCTCACAAAAACAAAGAGTCAAAATAATTTATTTATTTATTGTCTGCTGATAAAGTGGATCTGTTTGGGTTTCGGCTCGGCGTGCAGCTGTAACACAATAGACCTGTGTAAAAGAGCTCCCTAGTTTGAATCTCACATGTATTCACTCGCACCCCAACTGTGGGAAAAATGGAGGGACCACTTGAACAGAACACAAATCGGTCAGTGGTTAGAAATAGTAATATTGCATAATTGAAATCTATAAAAATGAATTCTGTCACCCGCCCTAGGTGAAAAATGAAGGCAACTAATATACAATAATTGCACTTTCATAACTCTAAACTACATTCAACAATAAATATATTTGATAAAATCAGAATCGTAGCTTCTAGATAAAAAGTGTTTGCCATTTTAAAATAAAAAGAAAAGCGGATCTGCTCTAGCTGCGATCTATTAAAATTCCAAGTAACTATCATTAATTTCATCCATTTCACATCCGTTTGCTTTTTTTCTATTCCCCTGCTTTCCATAATCTATCCTTCCATCAAACCCTAGGAAAGCCAACTGATCTCATGTCCTCCTGTAAATAAAAGATCATGGGCTCCATTCCAAAAATCCCCCTCTAGTTCTCTAAAACTTTATCGGTTTAATTAAATGAACATCTGAAAAACTACATGAGATCAAACGAGATCCGTTTAAATTGAGTACCTCTTTCTCGATGAGCTTTGAGAAAAAACGTTCTGCTTGAGATGAAGAGACATCGCCACGATAATCTCGCCAGATGAGGACGCGGCCCTTCATATCCAGAAGGAACAAGGCGGATGCGGCGCCCGCCATTGCCAATATTTGTCGAATTTGGCCGCAGAATTTTGTCGAACAATTCGCACACTCAACTCCTCATGTTGTTCAGTATTACAGAAAGAGGAAAATGCAAAAACGATATAACATAAAATTGAAATGAATAAGTATTCTGTTGTAAGCTAAAACGATATAACATAAAATTGAAATGAATAAGTATTCTGTTGTAAGCTAAAACGATATAACATAAAATTGAAATGAATAAGTATTCTGTTGTAAGCTAAGTACTAGAAAGTATAGGCTTGCCTTGCTTTATTAATCTAAATATTGTAAAGGAAAATAAAACCTGTTTTATGATTGAAAAATGAATGATCTTTATCGTGGAGTTAATATAGAGGCAAATATTTCGTGGAGGTCAAAGATTCTCATAGCACAATTGAGGACTAACTCGCATCGTCTTCAGTGTGAAACGGGGAGATGGCAAAGGCCAAAAGAAGTTTGGGAAGAAAGGGTCTGTATCTTTGTGCAGTAGGGCAGGTGGAAACAGAAAAGCATTTTATCCTAGATTGCGAAGCTTACAGTGACATCAGAGGAAGCTACATAAGGGGGCTAACAGTAGGAAATTTTCAAGGTCTTTTCAGCATGGAATGGGTGGGTAGAAAGGGAGAGCTCATTATCAAATTAAACGGCAGGAGAACGACACTTCACAATGCTAAAATTGTTGGGGTCACTGTCCCATAGGCCTTCTTTTTGGTCTCGTGGACATTAAAAGTCTTCTATTCTAATTTATAAATTGTCTTTCATTTAGAAATGCAGTCTTTTTATCAATGTGTTACTTTAAATTCTATATTCGATCTAAATTTTGTGAGGGAAAGATTATAGGTTTGGATAGTTGCATATTCATTCTATGTGTGTCCTTAATTCTATTTAGTGTGTATTTTTGTTTTATAATTTGATTGAGTGATCTTTATTTGCTATGTTTTTTTAAATAAATGAAGATTGTAGTTTAAAAATATATTGGAAGGGTTATCGTTAAGTTGCAAGGGGACATGTTCACCTAATTCAACCTCAAAAATATGTGAAAAAGATTGAAGGTAATCAACAAGTGCACTAGAATGATGTTTGTAAACAACTTACTCCTTGAATACAAACATATGTCTTTGAATACAAGAAAATAACATCCAATTGGACATATTTGTGTTTAGTTGGCTCGCAACCATTGGTGGGATGGGTAGGAATTGGCTAAAGTTGAATTTAAATTTTGACAAGGTAAGGGTTGAATTCACGATCACAACGTCAACCCCATGTATGCACAAATGACCTAAGACAACAAAGTGGTAGAATCTAGGTGGGAAATGAATGTCTAGTTATTTATAGTGTAATAAATGAAGGTTATATGGGAAGATGGACAGAGATGGATGAGGTTCAAATAATTGTATGAGAATTTGTGTGTATGAGGATAGGTAAAGGCTAGGAGAATGAGCCCAACTTCACACAACACTATGCCATTTGTTGATGTACATGTTTCAAGTCCTTCTCTCAAAATAGGAATGAAACTAAATGGGAAATGGCTTGGATGTGTAAATTTTTCAATTACATTTTGCTTTGACTTTGAGGTGTATGTGAATCTTACAAAGATCATGTATCTCAAAGTATGTAGCACTCACAAACATGCATATAAAGTAAAAATTAATATATAGAAGAATATCATGACAATCCATTTAAATGCATTATATTTTATATTTTTTTTCTCATGAGAATAATTCTTGAATTATGATTTTTTCGAGGACTAGATTGAGATGTACATGGTATAGTTTCATTTTCCTTTGTCTTCTCATGAATGGGTCTCAAGTTGTGGATGCTAGTTATGAGGAATAGTTTGAGGAGTATGAGAGAATTTTGTGGCTTTGGGTGTATTCTTGGATTGTGGAATAATTCATTTGATATTACTTTGAATGAGAAACTTACATCCGTTTAGTTTGTTGTGTCAATAAAACTGATAAACAATAATAGTGAAAGTATAAACTTAAAGTGTGTAAATCCAATTAACATGATTAAAGGTACATGTGATTAACCATTAAAACTAAAATAGAACATGAATAATAATATATTAAAATTGTGGATAAAGGTTTGGAAGTTGGGAGTAAAACCAGCCCAGAAGGAATGTGGGTAGTTCTCAAGAAGGGGTGAATAGTAGAAGGGAAGTGCCACCCAACTTCAAATCCATGGTTATTCTAGAGGCAATCATGCATCCTAACCTAGAGCATTTGAAGTCGTGTGCTTTTTTTGCTAAGAGGTGCGAGAAAGGTACATCAAGAGGAAGGATATTAGGTTGGTGGTTGAATAAATGGGGTGATGAGGTAAGGCTAAAATTCCTCCCCAATGAATTTATTCTAGTTGATTGTGTGTGTGAGAATATGTGGAACAACTAATAAGTTAAACTAGCACACCAATGAAACATTAGATTAAAGGAAACTAATTAAAAGTAAAACAAACTCTAAACAACAACTCTTTCAAAAGTGTTTCATTGTCCTCTATCTCCAAGGATTTGTTGTAAGTTGCTGGCTCTCAGTTGGTGTATGCAACAATTTTGGCAGAATGACAACTTAGAGAATGAGTTCATGCAACATGCATGTCCATTGCTAAATGATTGAAGCTATGAAGTTAAAAACTAAAATGCTATTGACTATGAGATACTATGCTAAAATGTTGATTCAAATGCAACTATAGTAACTGCGCTAAATTCGCAAAATCTAGGATGAATTCAACTCACTAAAGGGTTGTATTTATAGATTTTTGGAGGCAAGAATCTAGTTGACAAAAATCAACGGTCAAATTCAAACCTGTCAAGATGAACGGTGAGAGATTCTAGAGGTTGAAAGAAAGGTGGAAGGTTAAGAGAATAATAGAAGAATGTTTTCAACCCACAAAACCATCCTCATTCAAAAATGGAGACAAATTGCCATTTGTCATTTCATTTATGAAAGTTGGTTGAAAGTTGAGGATAATTCCTAATTAATTAAATAAATTTATTTAATTACATGTGACATGGATTTTAGAAGCTTCCATAATTAAATAATTATTATTTAATTATGTGAGAAATGAAAAAGGTATGTGTAATTAAATATTTAATTATGTGAGATGAAAAAGGTATTAAATTAAATATTTATAATATTTAATTTAAATATGGAGTGAAGGATGAGTTAGAAGAATATTCCATTATTTGAAAATTTAAATTTAGAATCATGATAATTAATATAAATAAATAATGAGATTCATTTAACTTAATTAAGAGGAAGATAACAATAATTAAATAAACTTATTTAATTAAACTAGAAGAATTAGGAAAATGAACGATATAAATAAATAATTAAATTTATTTATATGTAGATGATTTTTAGAATATTAATTAAATAATTCATATTTAATTAATTAATAGGTTTGATTAACTGTGACCATTTTTAGATGTATACATTTTGCCCCTCTTTGAAGTGATGTGTTTTATGCATTGCTTCAAAGAAAAATTCAGATTTCGAAAATTTGCCCATGACTTTGAAAATTGATTGATGATGCTATATGCCCCCTCGGGAGATAAATCACGTTGTTGAATGATACTGATGATGATTGAAAGATTTGAAATGATTTTGAATAGAATTCATGATTTATCTCTCGAAATAGTGCTTCATATGGTAAAATAAAAATAACCTACCTTATTTACCCCCTTAAAAGGTGGAAAAGGTAAAAAGTAATTATTATTTGAACAATAGCCTTCTATGATTTTCAGAGCTCTTAGAGAGAATTTCGAGATGCCGATCCACTATGAGCACCACCGATTCAAGCGAGCCCGTCGTTATCAGAGACCAACAGCTTATGGACCTTCGGTATGATTGCACGATCCTCCTTTGTGATTTTTTTTGAATTTTACATGGATTTTTTGATTTTCAGAATTTTGTTTTGGCGCATAGGATTTTGATTTAGCGCACATGAGTCGTAGATTAACACATGCAATTTAGCGCATTGATGAAGCAAACTAGCACATAAGCTAGAATAGAGCATATGATAGATAGATTAGCGCATAGGCTAGATAAAACAACGCATTGATAGTTTAGTGCTTTTGTTTTTTGTTTTAGCGCATTCATGGATAAAGTAGCACATTGACTGATTTAGCGCATCGAAAGACTGTTTGAGCGCATCCATAAATTTTTGCTGAATTTTAAATTTTGAGATTGATTTGATGTTTGCTTGATGATTGTTGTTGTATTAGACAACTAATTTGATGATTTTGAATAACACCAAGGATAGATTAACTTGACTTCGATGATGATATGATAAATTTGTCTTCGTGCTTGAAAACAAATAGTAAGATGTTGACTCTGATAAATTTTCTTTTTGAATTGAAAAACAAATAGTATAGATGTTGATTTTGAGCTGATTGACTGTTAAATTTGTTTCCATGTCCGATGAAAAACAAATAGTAGAGTTTGATAAATTTGCCTTCCTGCTTGAAGAATAAATAGTAATGATATGTTTTTGATGTTGATATGATTCACTTGCTTGATTGACATGATTTGCTTGATTTCCTGATATTCCTTGCTGATGATTTGATAAATTGATGTTTCAATGTTATAGGAGGATTTTAAAATTCTCCAGATCAAAGAGAGGTTTCCCCGCACATGGGAGATGATTCCCAAATTGACCCAGCCAGAGATTGGGGTCATTGTTAGATGTGGGTTGGGTTCCCTTCTCAGGATCCCTCAGTATAGGGTCAACAGGGCACTGTTGACTGCATTAGCCAAGAGATGGCACAGTGAGCATAATACTTTTCACTTGCCGACTGGAGAGATCACTGTTACACTCAAGGATGTGTACAGGATCTTAGGTATCCCTGTGGTTGGCAAGTTTGTGATCTATGATCACAAGGAGATTGGAGGCACAGATGCTTTGCAACGAGTCTTCCAAGATCCACATGCTGGTGGGTATGAGATTGCTTGGAGAGATATGGTAGAGAGATATGCCCCACTTCCGTTAGTATTGGCAGGTTTCATTGGTGGCTTCCTTTGTCCTAATCGCAGGTCAAAGGGACTATCAGTAGGTTGGGGTTGGATATTGGAGGACATGATCCTTCATCAGACTAGTTATGCATGGGGATCTTGCATGCTAGCTCATCTATACCACAATCTTCATCAGGTGGTATATACAGATGGGAAAAGTATATCTTCTGGAGTTATGTTGCTTCAGATCTGGGCATGGGAGCACATTACCATTACCCGCCCTATTGTACAGAGAGATCGCCCGCTCAGCCATCCATATGTGTATGCATATACAGGTCCCCTTGTTCAGCCTATGTTGGGCAAGTTAGAGTATTGGCAACATGTGCTAGATGACATGGATACAGTCATCTGGAGACCATATGTTGACTACGATGCATGGGATGAGGATGACACAGAGCTGCCCTATTGTGGCATATCGAGATACTTGATTGGTTATGCGGGTTATGCGAGTACTATGAGGCATGGGATGAGGATGACACGGAGCTGCCCTATTGTGGCATATCGAGATACTTGATTGATTGAGCATTTTTTGGTTATGCGGGTACTCAGATAGTATGGGCGAGTTTAGATGATGCTGCAAGGTGTGGCTCATTATGCCAGACGCCGAGAGGATGTTGTAGAGTGGGGTCCCTTCATTACTCTTGAGGCAGCGAGAGCAGAGTACACTGATCTACAACCAAATTTTTGGGCCATCCATCCAGAGGTGACAAATGCACACATGACTGATGATTATGTTGCATATTTCTATACAAATCCATTCCCTAGATTGACCAGTCCAGATGAGCCTGCCCCACTATTAGGTGGACCAGTTTTACAATGGGCACGACGACAGGCAGAGGCAGAGGCAGGGGCACAGGCAGGGGTGGGGGCACAGGCAGAGCAGCCACATGGAGGAGAGGAGGATGTAGGTGGGGTGGCCATGGATGTTGATGAGGAGGAGGATGAGGAAAAATATGATGATGATGATAATGATGATGGGGATGACAGAGGTGGTGGGGGTAGAGTGTTCTTTGATGTACCCTTCAGGACTCGGCCTCGTACAGCTAGAGTGGTGGAGCAGCCCAATACTTCAGCACCACGCATTACTATCAGGGCTCCATCACAGGGAAAAATTGACATTCTTCAAGTAGAGGTCCAGGCTCTTTAGAGCCGACTATCATAGGCACAAGCTACTATTAGCGAGCTACGGATACAGATTGCACAACCACCACCTCTTGACCCACAGATAGCCCAACTTACTACAAAGCGGGACAATTTCAGAGAGCGGTGTGTATAGGCAAAGGGGGTAGCAGAGAGACTCTTGAGATCAGTTGAGAGTACCTCCATTGGAGAGGTTGTTGCAGAGGGACTGGAGATTGCCCACCAAGTGGAGTATTACAGGATGAGATACTTTGAGGTGGTACCCCCTGAGCAGAGGATAGCCTATACGTAGTCAGGCACCCGATCACGTACCCACTCACACAGTCATACCAGGAGTGCCACTAGGAGTGTGCCACAACCTGTCAAATGAGAGATAGGTGCTTCAGGCAGCAGAGATCCGGCGAGACCCACCACCTCCAGAGGCAGCAGTAGTCATGATCTTCATCCAGATACCCCTCAGTGATGATTATGTATACACCCCCTTTATTGTATTTTATATATCTTGTTCAGACATTTGATATCCTTATACCCATGGACATTTATGAGTTTATGATATGCATGTGTATATAATGAATGGTTATGTATGCATTCTCGTTTCTATATGCTATGTTGTTTATGATTATGCATGCTTATGGATGATACGATGATGGATGCACTTGATATGAATTATAATGATGATGCATTTTTTTTATGATGTAGATTATGGTTTGATGAACATGCTTTATGATTGGATGAACCTGCAAATGAAATGATTTTTATGATTTTAACATGATGATGCAATGTAAATGATTTTCTACATGATGTATGGAGTATGTATGCAATGAATGCAATGGATGCATCTTTCTTTTTCTCAATGTATGATTATGCAAATGTCATTTGATGTAAATGATTATGAAAATGATATGATAATGAGATGAAAAATTAAAATGATGAGATGAATGATTAATGATATGAAAATGAGTGAAGATGAAAATGATATGATAATAACAATGAATGGTACCTAATAATGATAATGACGATAATGAAAATGATGTGAAAACGATATGAAAAATGAAAATAAAAATGGAAATGCACAATGTAATTTGATGTGAAAATGATCATGATAACCTAAATGATGATATAAAATGAGATTGATACAATGAAATATGAAAATGATAATGAAAGGAGATGCAATAAATGTCCAAGTGTAATCAATCATTGTCTTTAAAAAGAAATATGTATTATTTCCAACCTCCAAAAATCTATCATACAACCCTAAAATTAAGAATGCAATCTAAATGAATCATGCAATCTTAAAATGCCAAAATGAACCATTTCACTATTGTCATTCCATAAACCAATTTTGCGCTTAATTTTCATCATCGAGCCTTTTGATATGTTGAAAGGTAGTACAAGCATCAAAGGGTATATTTGCACCAATGATGACCTGAGTACTGCTTTCATGATGTTTGATATAGCAAGTTAATACAGCATCGAGGTATAATTGAACCAAGATGACCTAAGTATTGTTTGCATAAACAAACAAAAGTTAACCATTTTCCTATGCAAATCCTGAAATGTCATCAATGATACGTTATAGAACATGTCTCATGACAAATTTGCACAATATTAGTGATTAGCTTACAGACAACAATCAAAGAAAGATCATACTCCTTCCTTGTGATTCTAGCTTAGTGCATCATTGAACCACTCCAAAGATATGATGTCATCAAATGTCAAAACAACAATTCAACTTATGCCTTAAGTTTGTCATTCATTTTATTCAGATTAAGATCATCCAATTTATTCAGTCTCCTGTCTAACATCTGTTTTGTCCCAGTTTGATTGGATATTTTGTTTGTTGTTTTGAAATTCTGATACTTGACACATGTTGACATTTATCTGCCCAAAAAGGTTCAAAAGCCGACTACCCCCAATGACCTTGCACTCTGACTCCCGATAAGACACAACCTAATGCTAAGGATAACACTAATCATCAAGCCATGATGAAATCCTTGTTGTTTCAAGGAAATTTTGGACGTATGATACGGATGTGATGGCCAGGCATGTATGTGATGCCGATGAAAAATGGATATGAATGATGCAGAATATATTTTAATAGATGGAAGAGCCAACCAAATCACAAACAGTGCCTGTTTGCCAGGTTTTCACCATTTGTTTTTATTGCACTATTTCTGATTTTATGAAAAAAATAAATTTGTTGTTACCGAGACCCCTGTTTGCTAGGTTTTCATCAAGGCAACAATTTTTTTCTTTTGATTTTTCTATATTTTTAATTTTTTTGTATTTTGATTTTTTTTGTATTTCAAAAAGGATGCATGTTTGCGAGGTTTTCACCCTGATGACTTTTTTTTCAAGACATTTTCCAGTTTTTATGATTTTTTTCATGACTTTTTATACTGTTTTTAATGTTTTTTAAACATAGAACTTTTTCAGGAGGATGTTGTTGGTCGGATGTTCAAGCAGGTCCCCTTCTGGCATTGATAACTGATATGCCCCTGATCCATATGTTGCAATGATGATGAATGGACCCAACCAATTAGGATCAAACTTGCCTTTCTTCTCTTGATCTTGTTGATTACGAGGGTTTTCTTTGAGGACTAAGTCTCCCACTTGAAAAACTCGTGGTTTGACTCTGTGATTGTAACTGCAGGACATAACTTGTCAATACCCCTTTAAATGATTAGCCGCACTTTGTCGCCACTCATCAAGTAGTTCCAGCTCTTGCAATCTTGATACTTTGTAATCCCCGTCATTTATGAACCCTTTCAGTGATACTCGAAGTGATGGAATCTCAACTTCCAATGGCAAAATGGCTTCGACTCCATAAACCAAAGTATATGGGGTAGCACCTGTTGGCATGCAAATGTTGGTTCTATATGCCCACAAAGCTAGGTTTAATTGGACATGTCAATCATGGCCGGCGTCATTTACTGTTTTCTTCATAATCTTCAGAATTGTTTTGTTTGAAGCCTTTGCTTGGCCATTTCCCTATGGATAATAAGGCGTAGAGAACTTGTGTTGGATGTGAAATCTTTCACAGAGTTCATCAACATCTTGATTTTTAAAAGGTCTTCCATTATCTGTGATAATAGAGTTGGGAATGCCATACCAACATATGATATAGTTAAAAATGAATGATGAAATTTTTTTGCCAGTAACAGTTGTTAAAGAAACAACTTCAATCCACTTAGTAAAGTACTCAGTGGCCATGATAATGAATTTGTGTCCATTTGATGATGATGGGTGTATCTTTCCGACCAGATCCAATCCCCACCGAGTGAAAGGCCATGTTGTGGTGAAGGGTTGTAATTCCTGAGCAAAAGCATGAATGAGATTCCCATGAATCTGACATTTTGAACATTTTTTCACAAAGATAAATGATTCTTTCTCCATTGTCAGCCAATAGTAACCCATTCTAGCAAGTTTCTTTGCCAAAGTTAGTCCACTTGAATGAGTCCCACAAATACCACCATGTACCTCTTGTAAGGCCTTTTCTGATTCATCGCGTTCGAGACATTGAAGGAGGGTACCATCAAGAGTCAAGACCACATCAGTACAAGATATCAGTAATTAGGGTGTAACGAGAAGATTGGCGTATGAAATTCCTTTTCTAATTCCTAGACAAATCTGGGGGCAAAATGGTATCTTCTAGATAAGTATAGATTTGGCCATACAAGGGAAAATCAGAACCAGTTAGGTGACAAATGATTTGGGTTTCTGGATTATCATAAGTAGGAGAAAACAATTGTCCCACTAGGAAATCGTATCGTGCTTGGTTCTCTGGCAACTGGAGTAGTGATGCAATTGTAGCCATGGCATCTGTAGCTTTATTGTCAGTACGTGGAATTTGTGTGAACTTGATATCAACAAAGTATTTCTTGAAATCATCCACCATGTTTTTGTAAAGCATTAACTTGTTATCTTTAGTTTGATATTCATCATTTATTTGATTTATGACAAGTTGTGAATCACCAAAAACTTGCAGTTTTATGATTCTCTAGTCTAATGCAATTCTCATTCCAATTAACAATGCTTCATACTCAGCTATCTTATTTGTACAAGAAAACATCAGTCGATAAGATTTTGGAATTGTATGTCCTTGAGGTGTGATTAAAATTGTAGACATCCAAATTTGATCACTTCCATATGATCAAAATCGTCTACTCTATTCATCTATTTCATTAATAGTGATTAAATAATTTATTTAATCATTATTTAATTTTCTACCTAAAGTTCCTAAAGTATGTAATTAAATAAATTAAATACTTTACCTTATCCATTTTCTTCTCTAAATTAAATAAATATGACAAATTATTTAATTTAGTCTTTTAACCCATTTGGATTAAAATCAATTTTTAATTTCCCTTTTTCTCTCTCCTTGTCACATTCTCCATAACCCTCTTTTTAATCTAGATTAAATTAATTAATCTGTGATTAGGATGTGCATCACTTAATCTTGATTAAGTGTCACATCCTCCATAATCTCCCACTCGCCTCTAATCTCTCATTAATTATCCTAATCCCGTGTTTGCACAACCTTGATCAGAATCATTAGCCACATTTAGCTTACCTTTTCTGGTCAACCTTCCCACTTACCATTTTTAGCCTGGACTCTCTTTCCCATGTAAATTTTTAATTCACATTTATTTGCCCAAGGCTCCTCTCTTCCCCATGTGAATTTTTAATTCACTTTTGTCTTTCCAAGGTCTTCCCCCTCCCCATGCAAGATTCTAGAAGGCTTGACTTGTCACTTTACATGTGCCAAGGACTTCTAGAACCTTGGACTTGTCACATCACCCACATGTGACAAATCTCCAGCTTTTTGGAGACCTTTTACGTAATAAACTCTCCAATGAATGTAAATTTTTAATTTATTCTTCCAACCACGTCCCCTTTTCCTATGAAGATTTTTTAGGAATTCTAAAATTCTTCAAATGTCTCTTTCATCCCCATTTGGGGACAAGAAGTTCCTTTTTGAGGAAATCTTCTCATCTCCCAAGGTACCTCAAAGGTACTTGTCCTTCATCCACCTCATGTACTTCTCTTCCACCTCATTTCCACATTATTCCACCTTAAGACATCTCACATTCCACATGTCAAAATGTGAGGGCTTGTGAGTCATCAACTCACCATAGCCCTTCATTTTGATCTTGTTGGATCAATCCCAACCATTGAATTCTCTAGAGAATTCCAATTAGCCTATAAATACCCCTCATTTCCCTCATTTTAGGGATCAAGTATATTTTGCTACCAAACTCTTGCCAATTTTCCATTTGAGCTCTCATCTCATAATCATCATACCCTCATCCATCTTGCATATCATTTTGCACATTCAACATAGCTTGTCATCCAAGGAGCACACAACTCTTCAAGAATCAAAGGGCCAACCAAGGAAGGAGCAGCATAAAGGTATAACCAATTTCAATTAATTGTCATCTTGTTTTTATGCTTATCTTGCCTTAGGCTAATCATTGAGGTGTCCTTTTATCTTGTTATTTCCTTTTGTTGCATTATTAATTTTTATCTAGCATCTCACATTGGGACTTGAAATTTTATTAGGATCACATTTATGGCACTCCCGGTGGGACCCACAAAAGGGTTTCTTTCTTTTACGTTTGTTGTTGTTAAGCTTGTTTGCAGGTTCAAGTCGCAGAGAGGCAGATTTGCCCTCCCAGGCGCTGCAGAGGGGCGGATACGCCCTCATGATCTGACGTTTTGCTAACTATTTTTCTGTAGAAGTGCGGATACGCCCCCGCAGTCCAACGTTTTGCTAACTGTTTTACTGCAAAAGTGCAGATACGCCCTCACGATCCGACGTTTTGCTAACTATTTTTCTGCAGAAGTGTGGATACACCCCCGCAGTCCAATGTTTTGCTAACTATTTTTCTGCAGAAGTGTGGATATGCCCCTGCAGTCCAATGTTTTGCTAACTGTTCTTCTGCAGAAGTGCGAATACGCCCCCACAGTCCAACGTTTTGCTAACTATTTTTCTGCAAAAGTGCGGATACGCCCCCATGTTCCAACATTTTTGATAACTATTTTTTTTTGTAGAGGGGCGGATTTGCCCATCCGGTTCAACATTTTTCACTGTAGAGGAGTGGATTTGCCCTAAACAACACGTTCGAGAAGGTAAAAAAGTGCATTTTAGCTTTATTTTTGTCCCTTTCTTTTGTTGTTTGTGCTCTAATCCTCTAACCCTGTTTGTTGGTGGGTGAAGTCAGATTTCTTGCTGATATCTTGAGTATTTTGCTGAAAATCACAAAGGAAAAAAGATAAAACAACTAACATTTGCTTGCAGGGTCTTTGTTTTATTCTGTTTTTTGAAGTCTTTCCTTAATGCTTTATCTATTTACTTAGAATAAGTAGGGGAAAGTAACATTTGATGCTTGTTGTGTCTTTTTTATTTGTTTTACCCTAAGGGGGCATTAGTTTGTTTTCACCTTCTCCCTTTGCACATTGTGCAGATCCGAAGGGGGTAGTTGGAAACGATTAGTGTCTTCTTCTTAGCGGGACCTGCTTGGGGATTTCATCACCCCAAGGGACGATCCCAACCACACATACCGATGAGGTATATAAAGGGGGGAGAGCCAAAGCTGTACCCCAATCCAGTTGCGTCATAATTGGTGGAACGTCGAAGCTAGGGTGATACCTAGATAGACGTGAAGAGTTGGTCCAAGCCTTTCAGTATTTCATTGGGGTTTTTGACTCACGCTTGTGACAGACTAGTGTTCACAGTTGTGCCTCATGTATCGAGCGTATATTGAGGACTCCCTAGAAACCTTGTTCATCCTAGAGTAAGACCTTTGCCGACCATACCCCTCAATACTAATCATAGGATTGTGCTTGTTCAAAGTGTCTTTCTGTGAAAAACCAGTAAATTTTGATAAGTCAAACCTTCATTGAATCATTCCAAGTCTTTGCCATAATCCCTCATTTTCAAACCAAGTCACTGTTTTTTTGCAGAAGTACGGATACGCTCCCCTGTTCTGACGTTTTTGCCAGTCTTTTTACTGCAGAAGTGTGGATACGCCCCCCTGTTCTGACGTTTCTAATAGTTTTACTGCAGAAGTGCAGATACGCCCTCCTGAACGGACTGTTTCATCCATTTGACCATTCTAAACCTCCGTTTGAACCCCCAAAGTCTCAATTTGACCATTTGATCATCCTAGACACTCATCTAACCAATCCAAACATTCATTTGACCATTCCAAACCTCCATTTAAAATTTCTAAAACGTCCATTTACCACATTCACATTGATCATTCCACCATTTGGGATACCCATCTTATCGTGTGACCTAAACATTTCCAACAACACATCTTCCATTTGCATTCATCATCATCTCTGAACACAAAATCCCTTAAACCTTGTTTTAGGAGTTATCTCCCGAATTGACCAAGGCGTTAAGTTTGATCATTATCTTACATATCAATCCTTGTCTTCAACCTAATCAATCTGCTTCTATCTTGAGGCGGATTAGTGTTGTAAGTCAACATCATTGGCCCAAATCAATCCCCTTCCATCTCAAGGCGGATTCGGCGTCGTGATCATTGATTTAATCCGATCAACTAACGTCATAAGTCACTTAGGGTGATTTCCAAATTAGGTTTTAGGATCCCCTCCATCAACCAATCCTCATCCAATTATCCAATTGATACATCATCAATTGATCCAAACAATCCAATCATCAATTTGATACATCATCATTCGATCCAAACAAATCCAATCATCAAATCGATACATCATCATTTGATCCAAACAAATCCAATCATCAAATTGATACATCATCATTTGATCCAAACAATCCAATCATCCAATTGATACATCATCAATTGATCCAAACAATCCAATCATCAAATTGATACATCATCATTTGATCCAAACAAATCCAATCCTCAATCCAATCATCAAATTGGTACATCATCATTTGATCCAAACAATCCAATCCACAATCCAATCATCAAATTGATACATCATCATTTGATCCAAACAAATCCAATCCTCAATCCAATCATCAAATTGATACATCATCATTTGATCCAAACAATCCAATCCTCAATCCAATCATCAAATTGATACATCATCCAATCCAATCTATCCAAATCCAATCAAAATCTCATCATCCAATCAATCCAATCTTAATCCAAATCATCAAATTGATACATTATCAATTGATCCACCATCCAATCTAAATCAATCAATCCAAATCATCACCTAGATCATCCTTTAGAGATTGCATCTTGAAATCACCTAGTTGTTTTGCATGTTCATGCTCGTTCAAACCCGTTCACAAACAAAAAAGCAAATGGCAGACTAGCAAACTCAAGGTTCCCAACCAAATGTCCTTCAAGATCCTAATAACATTCCACACGATCCCCATAACGGCGTCTCATCTCAATCAAACACCGACATCCAAAATATCACACCACCTAGTGACAAAAACATGGTCAATCAACCTGAAGTCACCATTGATGAATATCTCAGTAATCCTTCCAATGTCCAAATGACGGATCATCTCCTAAACAAACGTGGGGATAAGATCCTTGCCACCTTACTCATGAAGGGAGTCAAACCACCATCCGGTTTCAATACATCATAATATGCCCTTCCCCCATTTGTTGACCCACAAACCTCACAAAATGTTCCAGAAAATTCCTACGTTCCTGAAGGTGCACCCACTGAAAATTGGTACCACCTCGAACTTGGAAATGCTGCCATCCATCAAGTCCAAGAATATCCTCATCTTCCAATCACAACATCTACTATTCCACCACCCGATCCTAATGATCCTCATACCTATGGCATGCCGCCATACATCCCATCTACTCCACCGCTTCCTCCCCCATATTCTAATATTGGGGGCACACCTCCACTTACCAATGTGCTACCTCTTGCATCTCAACAACCTCCAAATAATCCACACCAATCCACCGCACTACCGGCACTGCCACAACATGTTGCTACTATTATAGCTTCATCTCAACACTTGCATCCACAACATCCGCAACACACTTCCGTTCTCACACAACCATCACACCAAGTGGTGCAACATACATCTCAACAACAACAACACATCTCACCTCACCCATCTCAACAACAACAAAACATCCCATCTCACACATCTCAACAACAACAACACATCCCATCTCACCCATCTCAACAACAACAACATATCTTATCTCACCCACCTCATCAACAACAACAACGACCTCCACAAAAACATGTGCATATCCCTACACAAACACATCATAATCCACTTACTAAGTACCTCTATCATCCCACAAGCACATACACTGTTCCATCCCACACGAATCCTCATCAAAATGCACAAAACCAAACGCATACCCAACCGCCACCTTACACCAATCTTTCACAACCTCAATATCATCCCCACCAACAAACACCGAATCCATACCCATATGCCACGCAACAACCCACCATTGCACAACAATACCAATCATATCTGCCCTACTTTCAACAACAACAAACTCACCAACAGGGGGCACCTTACACTTCCTATTACCAACAACCATCATCGCATCAACAAAGAGGCCCTACCTCTACGTATTACCAAAATACTATGCAGCAACATGACCCCTCTCTTGTTTCCATTGTATCACCACCTTTGCGGGACTTGTGGAGAAAGGCCCCATCTTGGAATGAGCCCTTGTTGCAAAAGGGCAAGTCAAACATTTCAATTCTGATAGAGAGAAATCCTTTGGGGGTAAACCTCGTTATTGGAATAAAAATAAAAATTCTATCAATGACGGTGTCACTGACACCAAACATGTTCAAGTGGCCACCACCACAAAAAGATACCCTCCTCAGCAACAACCGTCAGTCCAGAATTCCATATCCATCCCCCAAGGGACACCACGACAACAATCTAACCAAAGAAACCAAGGGGGAAACAAGCGACAGTTCACTCAGTTGGGTGAACCCCTTAGTGTGGTGTTTAAGAAGTTGCTTCAAGCTAATTATCCTATCACATATCCTATCACCAAACCCCTTGATACGTCTAAACCCAAGCCTGCTTGGTTTAAAGACAACGAATATTGTGAATTTCACAAGATTAAGGGGCATACCTTAGATAAATGTCAAGGCCTAAAAACCTACATTCAAGGCCTCATCGATCGAGGTGAAATTCATGTAGATGCTAACGCAACATCCTCGTCCAATGCTCAACTCCAAATATACCAAAACGCCTTTCCTAACCATAATCAGGGTCCTAGTACATCCAACTCAAATCCTGGACCTAGCAATAATAACACGCAAGGTAACAGTACCAACAACATCAGCTACAAAAATGTGCCATACAATTATCAAGGTGTGGTTTCATATGTAGAACAAGTGGAGCCACGTGTATCCATGATACATGTTAAAGGAAAAGATCCACAATGTGTTGTTACCACTCGGCGAACCCGCATCACAGTCCCAGCAGCACCTCCATCTACCCAACGACCATCTGCCAATTCCCAATATAACATCCTAGACCATCTAGGTAAGACTACAACCCAAATATCCATTTTGGATTTGCTTAAGTAATCTCCCATACATCAAGATATCTTAACTAAGGCTTTGCAAAGCACATAAGTGTCTGATAATATTGACCCTACCCAATTTCAAGCATTAGTAGGCAATCTCTCATCAACCTATCAATTAGCCTTTAGCAAAAAGGACATACCACATCTTGATTCAAGCCACAATCGCCCCCTCCATCTCGAGGTCGATGTTAATTATCAAAAAGTAAAAAGGGTACTAGTCGATAATGGTTTGGCCCTAAATCTCTACACATTAAAATTCATACAACAGGTTGGATACACCTAGGCTGATATGAGAAAACAAGTTATCACCATCAAGGCATATGATAATGCAGAGTGGGATTCTGAAGGAGTTATTTTCCTCCCTATTCAAGTGGGCCCCATTGTACAATACACTATGTGTCATGTTTTGGACCTTGAACTTCCATACAACATCCTTCTTGGCCGTCCATGGATTCATTCTATGCAAGCCGTCTCGTCCACCTATCACCAATGCTTAAAGTTCCCATTTCAAGGAATGGAAGTCACCATACAAGCTGACCCTCAGCCTTTTGAATATTGTCGTGCCTTGGAAGCTTCTTTTCCACATTCACATTATTGCCCAGGAGTCGAAATGGGGGCATCCCCAACATCTGATCTTGTCCCATCCACCAATACACTAAACACTTCATCCCCACCATCATCCACACCTGCTACCACCATCACCAAGGTCCAAATCATAGATAAGGGATGTGGCGAATACGAAATGCATACCACACTCAATGTGGCAACCATGCCACCTTCGCCCCGCACATATGGACAACCAATTCTGTCGCTACCAAAAGTGGAAGAAAAGACACTTACCCTCACTTCCAAGAACATGGGGTCAACAACATTCAATGACTTGGGGATCCCTCCAAGATCAAATGGACGAAGATATCAGTCAATGGGTTTATCGGGAGGAACCTAAGCCACCATGTCCCCTTATTGAATACTTTCAAGAAGTCTATCCACGTGCCTCCAAGTTCATTGAAAAGTGTCATTACCAAGGCGGAGGCCTTGGTGCGGAAGAACAAGGAAAATGTCTACCCATTGAAGCAAATACCATCCGACAAAGAAATTTGGGCTTGGGTTATGATACCAAATAGAAGGGTCCTGCAACATCCTCTAGCACTTCTAACAATGTTAGTGTTGACAACGGTTCCCTTGAAGACATACCATAGGAAGAGTCCATCATACACGCGTACGATGATCTGAATCACATTGACCTCCCTGCCATGTTTGAATGCTTATCTGTTTGTACCATAAATTTATCCCTTAAACATCCCGAGCTTATTGATCATGACCTACAAGGTAGCGCACCTGTCAGCACATTTCCCTCAGAGGATACCTACGTACATCTAATGGGATTGGGGGAAGATGAATGCCCTAATCGCTAAAACAAAAAGAAACAAAAGAAAAATGGGTCATCAAGTGAAAACCTCACCGAGGCACTTTTTTACTATGAAAAAGTAAAAACAAAGGATGTATTTGACAGTGAAAACCTTAATACGGCACTGGAAGATGGGGATGTTCATCTTCCCCTTGTAGGAACACAACTATCTGAGCAATCTTCAATTCTCATTGAAGAAACACAAGAAGTGAATTTGGGGACAAAAGAAACTCCAAGGATCACCTATGTGGCCAAATCTTTATCTGAAGAAGAATATCGCATCATTGTCCACATTCTTTGAGAAGGGGTTATAAACTTTGCATGGGCTTATTCTGATATGCCTGGCCTTGATCCTAACCTTGTTGTACATCATTTGGATGTTTGTTCAGACGCCAAACCTGTCAAGCGGAAGCTCTGAAAGATGCACCCACAGGTGGCACTATTAGTTAAGAAAGAATTGGAAAAATTACTCGATGCTGGCTTTATCAGGCCCATTGATTATTCTGATTGGATTTCCAATATAGTACCTGTTACTAAACCTAACGGAGACATCAGGATTTGTACAGATTTCCAGGATCTTAACAAAGCTTGCCCAAAAGATGAATTTCCATTGCCTAACATTGACATGTTGGTCGACATTACTACAGGACACGAGATGTTATCCCTCATGGATGGCTTCTCGGGCTACAATCAAATCCAGATTGCCCCAAGATCAACACAAAACCGCTTTTACAACACCTTGGGGTACTTTCTGTTACAATGTCATGCCCTTTGGTCTCAAAAATGCGGGGGCAACATATCAACGGGCAATGACGGTTATATTCCATGATCTCATCCACATCATCATGGAAGATTATGTTGATGACCTACTGGCAAATCTGGAACCAGAGAAGAGTACCCTACCATTCTGAAAAGGATCTTTGAGCGCTTAGAATAGTACAAGCTTCGACTGAATCCAAAAAAATGTGTGTTTGGTGTCACATCAGGAAAATTGTTGGGCTTCATAGTTTCCCCAAGAGGCATTGAGGTTGACCTGACTAAGGTGAAAGCTATCATGGATATGCCTCCACTGAGAAACCTGAAATAATTAAGTAGCCTCCAAGGGAAGCTACAATCCATCCATCGATTTATAGCCTAGCTTGCGGATAAATGTCAGTCATTCACCCACCTTCTCAAGAAAGACACCAGCTTCAAGTGGAATCAACAGTGTCAGTTAGGTTTTGACATGATCAAGGGATACTTGGCCCACCCGCCGATCTTGATGCCACCTATCCCTAGAAAACCCCTCTTGTTGTACATATCTGCCATGTTAGTTGCATTGGGGGCATTATTGGCACAACATGATGAATCCTCAAAGGAACGAGTGATCTATTACATTAGCCGGATGCTGGTCGGTATGAACTTAATTATTCACCAATGGAAAAGGCATGTCTCACTGTGGTCTTCAACACACAAAAGCTACGCCACTATATGGTTAGCCATCCTATAAAATTGATATCCAAAGTCGACCCCCTCAAGTACCTGTTATCCAAGACAACCCTAACTGGTCGAATGGCTAAATGGATCATGCTCCTCGGTGAGTTTGATATAGAATATGTGGATAGAAAGGCCATTAAAGGATAAGTAATAGCGGATCAATTGGAAGAGGCCCCGTTAGTGGACGCCTATCCCATAGAAACAAAATTTCCAGATGAAGGAGTATTTGCCATCTCAGGAGCCACCACTTGGACACTGTACTTTGATGGATCACACACTCATAATGGATCGGGGGCAGGGATCTTGCTTATCACCCCCCAAGGCGATTACATACCGAAATAATCACGACTGGATTTTCCCTGCACTAACAACATCTCTGAATATGAAGCCCTTCTCACAGGCATCAAAATTGCAGTCCAATGGCACATCACTCATCTGCACGTTTTTGGGGACTCCCAGTTGGTCATAAAACAGGTCAATGATGAGTTTCTAACAAAAGATGGAAATTTGTTGCCTTACAAATGAATGGTGGATGACTTCAAGAAATATTTCACTACCATCCAATTTGAGCAGATCCCGAGACTCTAGAATAAGGCAACAGATGCTATGGCTACCATTGGTTCTCTTCTCGACATGCAAAAAGATTGCACAAATTGTCAGTTCCTGGTCGAACAACTTCTAATCCCAGGGTACGATATCCCTAAGAGTGACACGGTGTGTGCTATTGTAGGTCCCGAATCCCCTTGGTACCATGACATTTACACCTACATTAATGACAACACCCTCTCGCCTGATCTCATGCGAAACCAACGTAAATCTTTTATCAGACACACTGCTCGTTACACCATTATCGGTGATACACTTTATCGACATGGGTATGATGGAACTCTCCTCCGTTGTTTAGATGAAACTGAAGCCCTCACGACATTAACAAAAGTGCATAGCGGTATTTGTGGGGCCCATTCTAATGGTATGGCCCTAGCGAAACAGATTCTTAGAGCAGGATATTACTGGCCTACAATTGAACAAGATGCTTGTGAATATATCAAAAAGTTTCTTCCGTGTCAACAACATGCAGATCTGATTCATGCTCCAGCACAAGAGCTCCAACCTATCACAACACCTTGGCCATTTTCACAATGGGGTTTCGACTTGATTGGCAAGATCTACCCTCCATCTTTTGATGGTCACACCTTTATCATCACAGCCACTGAATACTTCACCAAGTGGGTGGAAGCCATACCACTCACTCAAATCACTGGTGTTCAGATCTCTAAGTTCATCCTCTACCATATCCTCTGTAGGTATGGTATCCCCTCTGCCATCATCACCGACAACGAAAAGCCATTCAAAAATAAGTGTATGAAGATCCTTTATGACACATATCATATCCAACATTGTTGGTCCACTCCCTATTACCCCCAAGGTAATGGACAGGCAGAAGCAACAAACAAAACATTGATCAAAATCATTAAAAAGATGGTCAATAGCATTGACCTTGATTGCAACCTCCATATCCATCCCGCTCTTTGGGCCTACCGTACATCCATCCACACCCCTACCAACGCTACTCCATACTCTCTTGTCTATGGCACTGAAGCCATCTTGCTAATCGAAGTTGAAATCCACTCACTCCGAATCTCTCTCAAGAATCTCATCATTGACGAAGACACCCGAGTGGCATGCTTGGCACAATTGGAATTGCTGGATGAAAAATGGGTCAAGGCTTATAACCATCTGCAAGCCTATCAACACTAACTCAAAAGGAGCTACAATAAGAAAGTCTGCCCTCGCCAATTCAATGTTGGTGATTTGGTCCTAAAAGAGAATCAGCAGAATCAGCAAGATCGAGAGAAAAAGGGTAAGTTTGAAGTAAACTGGTTGGGCCCTTATGTCATCACCACGAAGTATGGTTCTGGTGCCTACAGGCTCTCCACCCCTGAAGGCGAGCCCTTGGAGGAACCCAACAACATCATGAACCTGAAGAAGTTCTAAACTTAGGTCAGCTGGGGTATCCTTCCTGGTAAAAGTAAAAAAACAAAAAAATAAAAAAAATAAAAAAATAGTAAAGAGAAATAATCCGTCCTATGGTGAAAACCACCCCTGTGTGGCACCTTGGATATGTACGATTGGTGAAAACCTGGCAACAGGCACTTCTCATATAGGGCTTAATCATTATCTACCTCGTGTCCTGGTTACTTTGTGGCTTATCCGCTGATTCCTCAATCCCCAAATCCTCTCATCCGCTTGCATCACCTCGTCGCTTGGTATATTCTGTTTGAGCATTGGACGACCGTCATTCGCTATCTGACATCCTGAGCTTATTTTCCTAATCTAAACTTGTGTCACCTCATTGTTGTGTTTGTCTTCATCTAGGCTCACTCTTCGTGTCCGTCTCCATCTAGGTCTCATCGTGCCTCTGTGTGAACTACGTTGCCCCTGCGCTTGCACGTAGGCAAGGTCTATCATTTGATCCACCCCCGGGGATTCTCTTTGTCTTCTTTTGTGGTTAGTGTGTTTGATCATTGTCCTCCATCATCTATCATCATCGCCCTCTTTTCGCTTTTATCATCGTCCCCTCTTGAACTACGATGCCTCTGCATTTGCACGTAGGCAAGGCTAATCTTTGGATCGGCCCCTGAGGCATTTTTTCCTTCATCATCTGTCCTCATGGTCCACTTTTCGATCTTGTCCATCCTCGATCTTTTGTCATGTCCGAACTACGTTGCCCCTATGCTTGCACGTAGGCAAGGTTGATCTTTTGATCTGCCCTTGGGGCTTATGTTTGTCTTGGTCATCCATCGGTTTCCATCAGTCCACTTTTAGCTCTTTTATCATGGTATTTTCCTAAACTACGAGGGTCTCTGCGCTTTCACGTAGGCAAGGTTGATATTTGATCAACCCTCGAGCCCCTAGGTCTTTAATTTATGTCTCATCCTTTTGTTGTCTTGTTGTCAGGTATGTCCCTATCATCGCTGATTCTTCACAAACAAGATCTTCTCGTATCAAGATATCTACCCAATGATAATCATTTTGCGTCATCTAGATCACTTTAGCTTAGTATCCATCATCGGTCTTAACAAGATGCATCCTTCCTAATAGACCACATCAACCCCATCCATCCTTGGGATCTTATGGCAAAGGACGCTTGTAATTGATTACGATCTTTTGGTACTTTTGGATTTTGTTTATCATTTGAGCTCCCTGTAATCACTAGTCAAGATCGCCATGATCCTTCATATTGTGGTGTGTTTTGCCTAGTTAACATAGGGACATCTCTTGACTGTTTTATTGTTTATGTCTGCTAGGATGCTCCACGTAGTACCCACCAGGATTCCTCTTGGATCCTGCATTATGTGGGGGCATCCCTTTGTGCTTGTGGTTATTCCAATACCTGGCCCGACCAAAGTCATCATGAATTTGGGGTATTGGGATAGCCTTCTTGTTTGTCGTGTTTGTTTTATGCATTAGACATTAATCCGTCTTGGTTTACATAACCTGACGCTCGATATCTTTGCTGTAACAAAAATCAGTGCTCTAAAGGATGGCAAATTGCAGTCATGTTGCATTTCATCTCATTGCATATTCCCCCTTCATCCTATCTTGCTCCTACATCTATGAATCATGATTTTGGTTGTGCAAACTCGCATTCCCTCTTACTAACTTTTCTTCCCAATATCTTTACGGTTCTTTGACAGGTACTACGCTCCGCATACCCTACGCTTATCACCTACCCATTGATACTTATGTCTACAATCATTAAGTTCATATTGCATCAATTCATTAGGTTCATTTATCCATTTAAATCCATTCATCTATCCATATTGCATTAATTCATTTAAGTTCATACATTCATTTAAGTCCATATTGCATCAATTCATGTAGGTTCATTCACTCTATTATGATTATTTATCCATACATTTCCATATCCACTTATGCATCAATTGCATTACCATTCATAAATCATTAACATTATCCATAATCACATCATCCACACATGCATAAGTAAATCATTAACATCATAACATAACATCCATATCAACACAAAAACATCATATACATATACATAACATACATCAACTATCATAGGAACATCAATGTAACACCATATGCATACCATACATCATAAAAATGTGCGGCATAATATTAATGAGGACCATCATATATCATCATCAAAATAATACAATGTCCATATCCAAAATATAGTCACCACATAATCACCTCCATATCATGCTCAAAATAAGGTGCATCACCTGAAAATATGTGCTACACCACCATTAGGAACTTGTCAAAAGAACTTGTATCCTGTCCTCTGCCTGTCCTGAGCTGCCCACACCTGACCTCTGAGAAGACTCAGGTACCAGTCCCTTGTGTGTCGGAGTCCCCTAAGACTCATGCCCTGGAGTCCCAAACCGAGAAGGAGTCGGCTGGAAATCACTGTACCCCCTGGTCCGTGTCCCTAAAGACTGGGACAGTGTCGACATCTGTGGTATCTGCCTAACATACTGCGTTGTACACTGCGCCGGATCTGGCACTGCCTGCTCATACGCACCCCTCTAGTATGCCGCCTCGTGCATGTACTCATCTCTCTTCCCAGCTTGGAACCGAGCGGCATTCGGCTCATGCCTGTACCTATCCCGCTCTTTGCTCATGGCTCGTCAGTCCTACTCCCATGCCTCCTGTGCGGCTGTCAGTAGTCGTATCTGCTATGCAGACCTCTCCCTCTCTGCCCGCATAGTCTCTAGCTCTATCCCATCACCCTACCCTCGACATGCCTGCCTTTGTGCTATATCCCTCTCGACATTCTCCGTCCGGCCCACTACTGCGTCTCTTTGAAACTACAGGATCTGGACTTGTCTCAATCCACTGTCCCTCTCCACCTGTAATGCCTGCATCTGTACCTATACACTGTCTCTCTCCCCCTGTAGTGCCTGCACCTGTCCCTGTGCACTCTCCCTCTCCCACTGCACTGTCTCTAGTCTGACCTCTGCGGCCTCGAGTCTTGCCCTCATCTCATTTGCAGATGCCTCTGTCGTGGATACCCTCTCTTGCAGTGCTACCCTCTCCTCCAGAAGTCCTGCCACCTGACCTCTCAATGTCTCCATCTCCCCTCCTCCTACTGGCTTCAGCTGACCCCGCATCTGAGCCACTGTCATCACTGCCTCTAGCCTGTCTCGGTCCCATGTCACTCGAGCCAACTCCTCTCGTACCCTCTCCATCCCTACTCGCATTTCATCCCTCTCTCTCTCCACCACCTGTATATCTGTCGTCAGCTGGCTCACAACTCGCTCAAACTCGATCAGCTTTGACTCCCTCACCCGTTGCACCTCGACCTTAGCCCTCCTCACCTCCTCCTCTAACACCCATACCCTCGCTTGGGCCACTCTCAGTAACACTACTGGATTGTCAACCATAGCTGCGGGTACTACTGCTAGAGGTTCCATCACCTGTACATCCAGGCCCATCGCCTCCCCCTCTCTCTCCTCCTACACCTTCTCAGCTCGGCTCGTCAACCGAATCCTCCGCGGTTGTCCTCTCCTCCCCACCCTCATTAGTCTCTGCAGTTCCCCTCCAGGTTGCCTCTCCCCCTCTGGCTCCTGCTCTGTTGGCTGGACCCTCCTCTATCGACTACTCTCGAGCATCCCCCCGGGACGTCCTCTGCCATTTGTAGCCCTCTCTACTCCCTCTTAAGGATCTCTGGCCCTCACCTCCTCTTGCGGATCTGGAACTCTCACCTCCTCCTGCTCAGATTTAACCTGCACCCACCTCCGCCGTACTCTACTGCCAATCCCTGTCTGAGCCGCCCTCCGCTCCACCACCCGAAGCATCTCCACCTCCGGCTCACTCCCCACACTCACCACCTCTCTCCTCTCCCCCACCACCTGCCCCTCCTGCCTCTATCTCCTCTCCCCAACACCTGCCCCTCCTACCTCCATCTCCTCTCCCCCATCTCTCCTCGCCCTCCTCGGAGGTCGCCTCCTCCTGACCCTCCCCCTCCTGGCCAACTGATCTCCAACGCCGCCTTCATCCTCCTGTCCCTCATCCTCATCTCCCTCATCCAACTGTCCCTCATCCTCATGTCCACCCTACTCCGACTCCTCCTCCTGCTCATCCTCTGGCCCCCACTCCGCGGCTCCCAACGCAGGCACTTCCGGTGTAACCCTCTCCCATTGGTGGTTGCAAAACCACTGATCATACCGATCTGTCACTCCAGCATCCTCTGGACTCTCCCCCCTCATTGGATAGGGCACCCCACCTACCATCACCCACGTCTCTCTCACGCCTCTCGTTGGAAATCTCGCCCCCCAGGGTACCTGTCTAGTAAGCCGACGAAACATAGTCGGTGCTCTTGGAATGTCTTGCATGAGTCCAAACTGCCGCATTACTCTGTCTGGACGATGCATCTCCACTATGTGCCCCAGGCTCCCAATCATGAAACATCTGCATCTAAAGAATCCTCGATGTCTCTCCTCCTCGGTCCTCCATCCTCTAAACCGTCGATACATGTATGACAGCCATACAATGTGCTCCTCCTGTAACTCATCAAACACTCTCCTCCACTGATCCACCTCTCCCTGTGTCTCATAACGTAAGATGCAACCCCGGGCTGCTCCAAACTCCCAAGCCACCAGATCTCTGTCATCCAACTCTCCTCTCCTGACCACTATGGGTCTCGTCACCGCGATATGCTCCCATCCCCACACCTGCAATAACATCCTGTGCATCACGCTCTGCCCCCCCGATAATAGATCACGTGCATATCTCGGTATAACTGGGCCAACACACATGACCCCCAGGAAAAATTTCCCTCCTGCCACTCGACAATATGTCAAATCACCTCCATATACCGTAAGCTGCAGAATCGCCTGCTTCGATTCGGCAGTAGTATCCCGCTAATCAAACAACACAAAAATAGTGGTAATGTTGGCACCCCCAAGGCCAGACATCTGTCTATGTCTAACATCCCCCTCTGTATCGGCAAGTCATCCCGCTTAAATAACACCAAAATGGTCTCATCTAACTATGCTCCTCTCAACACCTCCTCACTCATTAACTGACCTGCTATCGGTAACCTCAAGATCCGCCACACATCCTCCAACATCACCGTCATCTCTTCTATCGGTAGATGAAAAGTCGACGTAGTCGAGCTCCATCTCTCTATCAGGGCCGTCAGCATCGCCCGATGTGCTCTCATCTCTGGAAACTACACTAAGTGTAGTAACCCCGCCTACTCCAGTTCTGCGTGGTCCGCCCCCATCATTGCCTCGAGTGTCGCCGCCAGTGCCTTTGGCCTCCGCTCATGAGTTCATAATCTACCAAAATCCTGCAAACATTCCATCTACCTTATCATTTCTTTCGTCAAAATTCCTCCTAATCCCACGTTTTTCTTTTTCTCTCTCATTTTCTCTCTATTTTTTTTTCTCATCCTTCCCCCCCACCCCTCCTTCCTCCTGACTGCGGGGCAGACCCGCCCTTGCAACGGGGCGGACCCGCCCTTACCACAGGGCGGATTCGCCCCCGCAGCGGGGCAAAATCGCCCTTGCCGGGGCGGACCCGCCCTCGCGGCGGGGCGAACCCACCCTTGCCATGGGGGCGATGTCGCTGCTGGTCGTGGTGGTGCTTGTCCGTGCCGCCACTAGGTGCAGTGGCTCCTGCCCACTGCGCCACAGGGCGGAACCGCCCCCGCCGCGGGGCGGACCCGCCCTAACCGGGGTGAAACCACCCCGCAGCAGGGCAGACCCGCCCCTGTAGCAGGGCAGACCCACCACCAGCGGGCCGGACTAAGCCCTGCTGACGGGTAGGAGCTGCCCTTCGCGGTGGGGACCCTGGCCAGGCATTAAGCCGGTGATAAATTCTTTTACCAAAGAATCAATTTTCCACTTTTTAATTTTTTTCTTCCTACCCATTTTTTAATTTTCTCCCGCCCACAAAACCCATATTTTACATTTTTAGTAAAATATTTCAAAATGCGTTAAAATGACAAAATTAATGCATGAGGGGTTTTGTCACCTACCTAGTGGGGCCCGCCCTACTGCCTATAGGATCGTCGAACCTCATCTACTCGGTGGACGATCTCGGTGTCATTATCTCCCGGCATCTTCACTCCTCGTCTGCTTGCTCTCTCTCCTTTTCTCTCAACTGCTACAATCCAAATGAGGTGAGGTAATTTTAAAAATTACCTTATATTCACTTTCCCTCTCTTTTAAGAGGTATTTTTACCTTTTATTTACCCTTTTATTCCTCTGATTAATCTCTTCACTTCTCGGGGCCGCCATTTGCACCCCGTTTGTTCGATTAACTTCGTTCAAAAGGAAAACTTAATTTTTTGCCCTCTTTCCAACCATACTATCCGTTTTTTCTTATTGAGATGTTGTCCGGGACCCTTCTTTTTCCCCGTTACCCTCTCGAGGGGGCATACCCTTCACATTTACCAATTTTCCTTGCCATAGTCAATCCCTTCCAAGATTGGGGCATCCTCATCCATTACTCTGCTAATTCAGACAGCTTAGGTCCTCCTCCCCACGTTGGGGCATCGTCTTCTGGTCACTTCCTCTATAGAGTCATCTGCACTTTCTTTTCTTCGAAGCACAATTATTCTAACAGTACTTCGAAGAGGGGCAAAATGTAAACATCCAAATTTGATCACTTCCATATGATCAAAATCGTCTACTCTATTCATCTATTTAATTAATAGTGATTAAATAATTTATTTAGTCATTATTTCATTTTTTGCCTAAAGTTCCTAAAGTATGTAATTAAATAAATTAAATACTTTACCTTATCCCTTTTCTTCTCTAAATTAAATAAATATGACAAATTATTTAATTTAGTCTTTTAACCCATTTGGATTAAAATCAATTTTTAATTCCCCTTTTTCTCTCTCCTTGTCACATTCTCCATAACCCTCTTTTTAATCCAGATTAAATTAATTAATCTGTGATTAGGATGTGCATCACTTAATCTTGATTAAGTGTCACATCCTCCATAATCTCCCACTTGCCTCTAATCTCTCATTAATTATCCTAATTCTGTGTTTGCACAACCTTAATAAGAATCATTAGCCACATTTAGCTTACCTTTTCTGGTCAACCTTCCCACTTGCCATTTTTAGCCCGGACTCTCTTTCCCATATGAATTTTTAATTCACTTTTGTCTTTCCAAGGTCCTCCCCCTTCCCATGTGAGATTTTAGAAGGCTTGACTTGTCATTTTACATGTGCCAAGGACTTCTAGAACCTTGGACTTGTCACATCATCCACATGTAACAAATCTCCAGTTTTTTGGAGACCTTCTTGTACTCAATAAACTCTCCAATTACATTTATTCTTCCAACCACTTCCCCTTTTCCCATGAAGATTTTTGAGGAATTCTAAAATTCTTCAAATGTCTATTTCATCCCCATTTGGGGACAAGAAGTTCCTTTTTGAGGAAATATTCTCATCTCCCAAGATACCTCAAAGGTACTTGTCCTTCATCCACCTCATGTACTTCTCTTCCACCTCATTTCCACATCATTCCACCCTAGGACATCTCACATTCCACATGTCAAGATGTGAGGGCTTGTGAGTCCTCAACTCACCATAGCCCTTCATTTTGATCTTGTTGGATCAATCCCAACCGTTGAATTCTCTAGAGAATTCCAATTAGCCTATAAATACCCCTCATTTCCCTCATTTTAGGGATCAAGTCTTTTGCTACCAAACTCTTGCCAATTTTCCATTTGAGCTTTCATCTCATAATCATCATACCCTCATCCATCTTGCATATCATTTTGCACATTCCTTATTATCTTTCAGTTTTAGCTTGGTGCCAAAATTCCTTATCATGTCCCTTTCTTGTTCACTGTGTTTAGAAGTAGAAATGGCCAAAGCCTCTCTATTATGTGGGACAAATGTGTCCTGAGTTGCTCTAAGGTTAGAACAAGCCTGATTGCTAATATGGTCCATTGGCATTGTTACTTCTTTTCCGTCATATGGAAACTTCAGGCATTGATGATAAGTGGACGAAACTGCTTGCATCTCATGGATCCATGGGCGACCCAAGAGTATGTTATAGGATAGATCCCAATCTAGAACCTGGCAAAAGGTATTCTTCACAACAAGTCCCACTCTAATTGGTAGCATGATGAGGCCTTTGAAAGCTCTTTCTTCATCATTATATGCTTTGATTGTAATTTTCCTTCGTGGATCTATAAATTCTTTTGAATATCCCAAAGAAAGGACCAATTTTAAAGTACAAATGTTTAATCCGGCTCCCCCATCTATTAAAACATGTGTGATTTAGGCTTTATGAACCATGACTTCTAGATAAAGCGATGAATTATGGGGATGGGTCATGGAGGAGTCATCCTTTTCAGCAAAGGATAAACATGTGGGTGAGGACAAGTGTCAACGAGTGCCTTTTCCAGAATTTCCTTATGTGTTGGTGATATTTTGAGCAGCTCCAAGATAGAAATTTGGGCCGATGTTTTTCGTAGTTGATCGACCAAATTGTACTGACTTGGAGGGGGAATCGTCACCTTAGATGAACTTCCCTTTACAATGATTTTGGCCTATCCCCTTGTTGTAGCATTGACCTCTCGATATTCTTGCTTTCCTTTGATTCTGATAGCGTTGACTTGTTGATTGTCAGTATAAATGTGATTGATGATGGTGTCGTGGACATGATTCAGATTCTTGCCTTTGTCACCCGAAGATTCCCCTTTCTGATAATTGGGGAGAGGATCCTTGAATGCCTGATGATCATCGTTGGAATTATGTCCCTCAACCATTATGGTACGGTTATCAATCAAATCTTGAACAAGATTCTTTAACCCTTGGCAATTACTTGTCTTATGACCTTTGCATCTATGATAATCACAATAGTATGAGTCATTCCACAATGGTGGTTTAACTCGAGGCTCATAATCTCTTTGTGGTGGCAATGTGATAGCATTTTGATTCAACAGTTCTTTAAGAATTGATTCCAAAGATTGGCGCAAGGGAGTAAAACTCTGTCGATTTGAGAAAAATTAAGATCTGGGCGCATTTGAATTTTGATTATTGCCAAGATTATTACCGCGATTCTTGGTCACATTTCCTTGGTTACTAGAATTTCCAGCATAATTTCTACGTTGGACACCTGATACATTGAGAACGGTAGGCTTCACATTCACGTTGTTAGCATCTACCACCCCATCATTCACAACATTTTAATTTCGAGTCCAAAATCATGACTTGTTGTTATTGTTGCTATTGTTGTTGTTGTATGAATTTGGACTTTCTTTATCAAGCTTTAAAACTCCCCGCTTCACCAATGATCCTTCAATGGTGATTGCATTTTCAATCAATTTTTCAAACGATTGAGGACAATGAAGATTTAGCCTATAACTCATCTCTTGATTCAGACTGTCGATAAAGATTTCCATCTTTTCCTTTTCAGGAACAAGATGGGAATATCTGGCAAACAACCTTCTCCACCTTTGTAAGAATGTGGTGAAAGGTTCCCCAATCTTTTGTTTTACTCTACATAAATCAAGCATGGTTATCAGATGTTGTATATTATAGGAGTATTGCGATATGAACTTATTTATTAACTCCTCGAATGTTTTGATGGGGGGAGTGATCTTGGAAAGCCACTCCATGGAATTTCCACCCAGACTTCGTGGAAAAAATCGCATTAGGTAGGTATCTTCATGAGTGAATTCTAAGCTCATATTTCAGAAATCCCTCACATGATCAATGGGATCCGTTTTCCCATTATACCTATCAAACTTTGGGATCTTGCAATGTTTTGGAAAAGGAATCATGTTAAGACTCCTGTCAAATGGATATGGGCAGATATCTTCCAAAACATATTTCTTTGTTGTACCCCCTTGTATTTCCTTTATTTTCCCTTGTAATGCTCATATCTATTGAGTAAGGGCACTAAAATCGTTAAGGGGGGCTTCAGGATCCTCTCTAATCCCTTCCATGTCAAAATCAGCAGGTAACTTAGCTCCTTGATTAACTAATGAAAGGAAATATCTCTCTTTGTTTCGTTCCAAAACTCTATCCATGAGAGTATGGAATTGAGGATCCTGTTTTGCTTCTTGAAGCATTTCTTCTGTTATCTCATCATTATTCGGATTATTCCTAGTATGAAGTATGTGAAAAGGGTTTTCTTCCTTATCACCACTATTGCTTTTATCACCCATGTTGCTTAATGTACTTTTGTCTCCTTCTATGTGCTTTCGAGATCTTGCGACAACAGGCATAAGCTTTTGCCAAATTTTGAACAACCTTGATCAAAAAATGAAATAGTGCAAGTTTGATTAATATCTAAGTCGAAATAAAATGAAGGTTCTATTGATATGACTTATGAAATTTCTAATCTTTAGCCCGTGATTCCCTTGTTGAAAGGATGATGATCCTGTTGTGGGAATTAAACTAAAAATCAAAAATAAAGATGATGTTGCACTTTGTGAGGCTTGCTCGTAGTTTTGTAAAAGTAAGGATTTTTTGATAAATGCCTAATGTTCCTAAGCTCTCTATCGCAGAACTTGATTGAGAAGATTAGAGTACAAAATTGTCAGTTGGGGAATAAAAGAAGAACGAATAGGCTGACTATGATTATGCCTTTGAGAAAGAGATCTTCTTTGAAAGAAAGCTCATGGATATGATGGTTCTAAGGAAAAATCGTCAGTGAAACCTCTAACAAAGTCGTGATATTGATGAATAAAAGTTTCGTGTTCAAGCAAAACTCTTCGACTTTGGTATAAAAAAATTCTCCTTTTCAATAGCTTCTTATAACTGAGAGAATTCTTTGGCTTCTTAATCTTTTTCTCTAGGGATTTCTTAGCAAAAGTTGCAGAATTCCAGACCCAGAGCATAGAAAAAGATTAGACTAAATGGCATATTTTCGGGTGTCAAAAAATTACCCAAGTTCAGAACACCGATGCGCTAAAATTATCAGCAGATGCGCTAAACTATCCAATCTATGTGCTGGACTGTTGCAGGTATGCACTAAAACAGAGCATAGATGTGCTAAAACATAGCATGAATGCGCTGAAACAAAGCACATATGCGCTAAAATAGAGCATGAATGTGTTGAAATAGAGCACATATGCGCTAAAAAAGATCATAAATGCGCTGAAACAGATCAGGGATGCGCTAAACTATCCAAAAACTGCACTGAGATATACATGTTTTGACAGTTTGATTTTTTGGATGATCTTTATCTGATTTAAATTTGGAAAAACACGACATGTAGTGGAAAACAGTTGTTTGCAAATCTTAAAATCTAAACAAAGAGTGCATGTTCTTGAGATTTTCACGAGTATTGAACAAAATAAGTACTTCAAACAGACTCACTCTTATTTGTCAAAAATGTCATTATAGCAACCAGAACCTACATCTTAAAATTGTGTCGACTCACACAGCCGTGTCACCCCCTAAAGGGCGCCCGTGTTTTTGTCTTTTCCAGGTGCGTACTCAAGGTTAGATTTCTCGATCCCCTGAGCAAACAATCCGTGGCAATTATATGGTGAGTGTTTTGGGGGCAAATTCTTCCCTCCCCTTACACTGTGATTTATATGATGTTTGGATACTGACACGGTTGACTTTCTAGACTATGGTTCGTAGTAAAGGTATTTGTTCGGCGTGGCAATAGATAAAACTCCCTCAAGAGACCTCCCAATCTTTAGAACAAAGATTTTGGGGATGGTTATCTTGTTCACTTTCGTTGAATATGTGTTTCCCCAAAATTCACTTTTGATTAGAGTGGGTTGGAAAACCTGGCTTTGGTTGTTCCCACTTAGGTCATTCTTGTAGGGTGAGTACTTTTTCCCACTATGGTAGGACTTCTAAAGGATTTAATAAAACATGAAATGCATAAAATAAAAAAGGTAAGTCTGGCATTTTGGTCACCCAGTAAAGGGGAGAGCATAAACCTATTATCCAACAATCACAATGAACAAATGGTTCAGTTTTAAATCCAAATAACAATTTTCTCCACTAAGTGAAGATGTTGCTTGACAAAAAGCATTGGATTCATTTTAACCAAGATAAAATAATGTTTGGTGACTGTCCTAGGATTGGTTAATTCCAAATTTAAGTGTCTATCCTAGAATTGCTTCATTTTACTTAAAACATAAAAGAAAAATCTTTGTCCGCGGATAGCGTCGGAATCAGGATTTATTTTTACACTCCCTGTATGCACTAAAAAAACTGATAAATGTGCTAAAACAGTTAACAAATGCGCTAAAGGAGGGGAAGTCACAATAGTGGTTTACAATTTAGGTGAGGAAGGAAAACTCACAAAAAATGACCCCAAGGCAAAAAAAGTGATTTTAGGGGTTCGTACGAACCTACTGGTTCAACCGAACCAATAAGGGGTTTGCTCGAACCAGGGTTCGAGCAAACCCATTTCAATCTTGGCTGCCAAAAAAAACAAAAAAATGCATAGGAAAGGGATTCAAGCGAACCTCTTTGAAGGGGTTCGTTCGAACCCCCTTTATCCCTCATCCCCCATCTGAGACACAAAAAAACCTAAATTTTGGCACTTCGGAGCTCGGGTTGAGGATGAAAATGGAGGAATCTTCACAAACCCATCTAGAATCAGGTAGTCCTCAGAACGAGCTATCCAATAAATATAATTTTAATATATTTTGGTTTTATTATGTATGTGTTTTTTTAGTTTTATTAAACATAGGTTTTTCACCGAAAATCAAGCTCTTTGTTTTGCACATGTGGAAAAATAGCAGTTTATCAAAATAATTTTAAAAAAAATATGTTCGTGCTGGGTATTGATGTCCTTGATCCATTAAAAAAATAAAATTTGAATTATGATACATACAAAAAAATTTATGTTGTATATAGTCCACTTATGTCTGAGTTGCAATTGGTTTGACTTCAAATCTTGACTAAGGAAAAAATATTCAATAAAAAACTATGAGACCAAATGAAAGTGCTATATATTGTAGTTGCAAATCTAAATTCGAAAAAATTAGAATTTTATCCTTCATACAAAAATAGTTATGTTGTATACGGTGAGCGTCACTTTTTAAAAATGTTGTTTTCTGAAAAAAACCAATTTTCATGGGAGATAGAAAAAGAAGTGCAATCTGATTCCAAAAATTTTGAAAAAAATATTTTTAAAATCTACAGAAAAAATGTGACGAGACTCTAGTTTGCATCATCTTCAAATTCCTCACGGTTTAGCTTCTAGAGGTTCCCGAATGTGAAGATTTAGTTAAAAATAATAATTTCAGTGTCCAGTTTGACCAAAAATTGTAAACCACTATTGTGGGATCACCCAGGAACAAACAAGGATACGCTAAAACAATTAGTAAATACGCTAAAGGAACTAGCAAATGCGCCAAAATAGGTCGTCAAAGCGCTAAAAAAGTCCTCGTATGCGCTAAAACGCAACTCGTATGCGTTACATTGCAACTCATATGCACTAAACCGTAGCTCCAATCCGTCAGCTGTCAGAAAATCTGCAAAATAAAAAGATTAAAAATGGGGCAAGGCCCCACGGTGGGTGCCAAAAATGTGTGTGAGAATATGTGGAACAACTAATAAGTTAAACTAACACACCAATGAAACATTAGATTAAAGGAAATTAATTAAAAGTAAAACAAACTTTAAACAAAAACTCTTTCAAAAGCGTTCCATTGTCCTCTATCTCCAAGGATCTGTTGTAAGTTGCTGGCTCTCAATTGGTGTATGCAGCAACTTTGGTAGAATGATAACTTAGAGAATGAGTTCATGCAACATGCATGTCCATTGCTAAATGATTGAAGCTATGAAGTTAAAAACTAAAATGCTATTAATTATGAGATGCTATGCTAAAATGCCGATTCAAATGCAACTATAGTAACTGCGTTAAATTTGCAAAATCTAAGATGAATTCAACTCACTAAAAAGCTATATTTATAGATTTTTGGAGGCAAGAATCTAGTTGGCAAAGATCAACGGTCAAATTCAAACCTGTCAAGATGAACGGTGAGAGATTCTAGAGGTTGAGAGAAAGGTGGAAGGTTGAGAGAATAATGGAAGAATGTTTTCAACCCACAAAACCATCCTCATTAAAAAATGGAGACAAATTGCCATTTGTCATTTCATTTATGAAAGTTGGTTGAAAGTTGAGGATAATTCCTAATTAAATTTATTTAATTACACGTGACATGGATTTTAGAAGCTTCCATAATTAAATAATTATTATTTAATTATGTGAGGAATGAAAAAGGTATGTGTAATTAAATATTTAAAATATTTAATTATGTGAGATGAAAAAGGTATTTAATTTAAATATGGAGTGAAGGATGAGTTAGAAGAATATTCCATTATTTGAAAATTCAAATTTAGAATCAAGATAATTAATATAAATAAATAATGAAATTTATTTAACTTAATTAAGAGGAAGATATCAATAATTAAATAAAATTATTTAATTAAACTAGAAGAATTAGGAAAATGAACGATATAAATAAATAATTAAATTTATTTATATGTAGATAATTTTTAGAATATTAATTAAATAATTCATATTTAATTAATTAATAGGTTTGATTAACTGTGACCATTTTTAGATGTATACAGATTGTTCTTTAGAAGAACTTAAGATGCCAATTTTGAATGATGGCCCTTTAATAATAGATGGGTTTGGTTTACAGATTAAAAACTAGAAACCAAAATTTAACCCGTTAACTCATGATTTGAAAAAGACATATGTCTGGATGAAGCTCTTCAATCTGCTGCTTGAGTCTTGGGTTAGGGAAGCTTTAGAAATAATAGGAAATGAGATTGGGTCATTCATATGTGTGGATGAAAACATCTATCATGAAGAGCAAGGGGATTATGCTCAAATTTATGTGGAGACAATCCCAAAAGTCCATGATGGGATGAGCTTGAAATCATAACAATGGAAGGCAGGTAGAAATAGAGGGTTGAAGTTGATTTGACCCTAAGTCCACCTCCACTCACGAAATCCCCAAGAAGGGACTTCGTAGAACCTGAGCTAGGGTCAGGGGATAGTGATGCAAGGGACTGTATGGTAGACAACAATAGTTTTGCCAAGGCCACTCCTCAATTGGTATAAGAAGAAAGGTATGATGAGCCTTGACACTAAATAAAATCAAATAAGGGTCTAATAGAGGGCGCGCCATTAGGTGACAATGAAGTACAACCAGAAAACATAACAACTGTTGAGGATGCATCAAAACACTTGGGTGAAGAAAAATCCCCAACATAAGAGATGGGGTTTGTTGACATTGTCCTAGAAGTTGGAAGTTTATTGGTAGGTCTAACGAAGGCTATGGGCCTGTAATTCATTGAAGAGTGCAATGGCATGGTAGCCCTTAATATAGAGAATAAGGAGGCTTTATAAGAAGGAGAATGACGAGCATTAGAGATTCTCCCCAATGCCAAAACAATAGTTGGATTAGAACAATCACCTCCCAAGCTTGGAAAATTAGGGATATAACACAATAAGGAAGCAAATAAATCACCGAAATAAGGTGAGGGGAGGAAGAAGGGTAGGAAATCACACAAGAGAAGCAAAATATGGATGGGGATGTAGAAGGACAAATAAAGATAACTCATATGCTAAGATTAGGGAAGAGGATAACCCTTCTTAGGGAGCCAGGATAGTCCTATCATGGAATGTTAGGGGCTTAAATGCCCCTAACAAACAATGCCTAGTTAGGCGCTGCATGGAAATATCCAAGGTTGATATTTTCATGCTTCAAGAAACAAAAATGAACAGGTCAAACATGAAGGTCTTCATGTGATAAAATGCAGATATTGGCAGATGAAGGTAATTGAATCAGTTGGGGCCTTTGGTGGTTTTTCCATACTATGGAGGACCCAGTCAATCTACTTGGAGTGGGCGATAGCTAGCAAGAAATGGATGGCTTGTAAGGTAAGAAGTTTAACTTCAAGCCTAAACTTTATCCTTTTATAAATATATGGTCTGACATCTTGCATTAAGAAGAAGGAAACTTGGGGAGAGATCGAAGCCTTCTTCAATTAAGGCCCAAACGAAACATACGTCCTAGGTGGGGATTTCAACACTATACTGAACAATCATGACAAAAAAGGGGGTGTTTAGAGGAGACTTAAATCTCAAACAAATTTTGTGGACTTTGTAGGGAAGAACCAACTCATGGAATTTTAGATGCCAAATGATGTTCATAATTGGACTAATAGGCGGCTTAGTTTCAACAACATTTTAGAGAAACTTGACACATTTTTCTTCAAAGGGGATTAGGGGACTTTTCCCTTCTCACTAGAAGGCTCCATCTCACCACAATTGGGGTAAGACTATTATCTAATTCAACTGGAAATCTGAGGGGAGAAGGGACCGTCCAGATGCCCCTTCAAATTTAAGAATATGTGGATAAAGGAACAAAATTTCCTTTAGCAAATTGAGAAATAGTGGGGTGAAGCAAATTTTGTAGGCACCAAAATTTATTGTGTAGTAATAAAATTGAAATTGATCAAACAACAATTGAAATTTTGGAACAAAATGCACTTTAAGAACATTTTTGAACAAAAACATGTTTTGGAAGAGGATATTAGGTCCCTCAATGAAGAAGTATTATCTTAGGGATAGACACCACAAGATTATTTGAAGGATAAAGCACTACTAAAATAATATGAATATTTTCTATCAAAGGAAGAGATCTTCCGGAGACAAAAGTCTAGGGAATTATGGGTCAGTGAAGGGGCCAAAAACACAAATTCTTCCATAATGCAACCAAGGCACGAAGGGAAAATAATAAAATAATGAAGGTAAAAAGGGTGCATGGTAGTGATATCATGGATGCCGAGGAAATTGCCAAAGCCACTATTGATCACTTCTACACATTTCTCAACAATTGGGAGGGCTCAAATCTAAAGTCTCAAGAACAACTACTCCAATGCATTCCAAAACTAGTCTCAGAAGTTCAGAATAAGAAATTAAAGGAGATTTTCATTGAAGAAGAAATCAAAATAGTAGCATTTCAACTTCATTCGGATAAGGTCTCAGGCCCAAATGACTTCCCAATAAGATTTTATCAAAAATGTTGGGACATTTTTGGGAGGGAGATCATAGGTGCCTTAGAAGACTCAGTGCACTCAACAATAGTATTAAGGGAAATAAATAAAAAATTTATTACTCTTATGCCGAAGAAGGAGAAACCATCCTATCTAGACAATTTCAAACCCATCTCATTATGCAATGTATTATACAAAATCATTGTCAAGGCATTTGCAAACTATCTAAAATGCATTCTTCTAGACACAATCTTTGAGGAATAGATTGGTTTCATGCAAGGGAGGTCAATCTTGGAAGGAGTGATAATAGCCCAAGAGGCTATTCACTTGATTCAAAAGACCAAGAGGCAAAACATGCTGATTAAACTTAGAGACATCAAGAAATATTATGATCGTGTTGATTGGAGATTTATATGTAAGGTATTGGAGGCCTTTGGTTTTGAGAAGGTATAGATCAATTGGATTTCTAACTGCATTTGCCACACCAAGGTTCTCGGTCTTGATTAATGGATCCCTTGAAGGTTTCTTCAAGGTATCTAGGGGGATCATATAAGGTGACCCTCTTTCCCCCTTCTTTTCATCATTGTGGTGGAAGCACTGCTAAGAGAAATCACAATCACAGAAGAAAACATAAAGGTGAAAGGAGTACAAGTCACTAGAAACATGCCAGCTATCACATATAAATAATTCATTGATGATGCCATTCTCTTTGGATATGGAAATAGAAGAGAGGTAGATAATTTAAAAGAAATCCTAGATCAATATGTTGCTACTTCAGCTCAAGAGGTCAGTGAGTCCAAGTCAAAGATATATTTCTTCAATTTGAATCCTAGAAAGGAAGGTGAAATTTTGAGAGTCCTCAAATTCAAAAGAGGGCAACTTCCAAGCACTTACCTTAGGCTACCATTGGCTAAGGGGACAAGGGTGAACAACCTTTGGGACCCCCTACGCATCAAATTCAATAATAGAATCACCACATGGAAGGGCAGATGGTTGTCATGGGCAGGGTGAATTGTTATGTTGAAAGCGGTCATATTTGTAATTCCTATCTACTTGATGTCTTGTCTTATGATTCCCACAACGGTAAAACAAAGTCTAGACTAAGTAATGAGGAGGTTCTTTTGGAAAGGTTCACCAAAACATAATAAGATAACTCTAATAGCTTGGGAAAATATTTGTAAGGCAAAATAAGCTGGTGGGGTAGGTCTGTGTGATCTACTAAAGCAAAATAAAGCCTTGGGAGAAAAACTAGTCTAAAAAATATATAAGGAATTGAACACCAAATGGGAAATAATTCTAAGGAACAAATACCTGAATAGCAATGAGGATATTGGCATCTTAGTCTCAAAGAATCTACCTCAAGGATCTTGAACATGAAACTTCATAAAGGCATGCATGCCCTTGATCACAGACTATATCATATGGGATATATATGATGGTATTAAATCAACTCTTTTTTGGGAAGATACCTAGGGAGGACTCTCAAGTTTGGACAACACAATAAATGTAATCCATATTCATAGAAGGTTAACACAAATTTGGGGTTGATATGTCATAGACTATGTGTAGATGCAAGTCAAGGACGTGCTTAACGTTTGGCATTGGAAAGAGTTCGGGTCAATGGGCTTCCCCCAAGAGAAAGTGTAGCAATTGAAAAATACACTTGCAAATAGATCAATCACATTGAGGGAAGGGAAGGATAGAATATTATGAGTTGCTTCCAAGACATGACAATACAACACTAAGGAAGGTTACTATATGCAAACAAAGGAGAAATCAATCACATCCATTCCCCTTCACCTATTATGGAACAAGCTCAGTTTGCCTAAATTAGGTGCATTTTTTTGGGCAGCCCTCCAAAAGAAATTTTTGACATCAAACAAATTCACTAAAATGGGCTTTCAGGGCCCATCACGATGTGTGCTATGTAAGATAGTGAAGAACCAAGCAATCACATATTTTTGGGATGTCCCTTTGCACAATAATGCTGGAGGTGGATTTGTGCTAAGATTGGGTGGACTAGTGCATTACCCAATGACATCCTATATTTGTTTAAATCTTGGCAAGATTGCCTCAATAAGAAGTCCCTTTATGCATGCCTTTAGATTGTAAGTCCCTCTTTACTGATCTAGGAACTATAGAAGGAAAGGAACATACGTTTGTTTTAGGAGAAGGAGATGAGCATCACCTCCTTTCAAAATAAAATGGAGGCAACTTTGGTAGAGGTTGTGAACAACGAGATTGTTGGGAAAGAAACTCAACATCACCATTTTTCTAATTGGGATGCAAAAATGAGGATGGTGTGGTATGACCTCAAAGTCCCCTCAGAAATAGGGAAAGGGGGACAGAGCACATGATCCATGAGAAATAATAGTGTATGGGCTTCACCTATTCAAGGGCACTTCAAATTAAACTTCGATGAGGCTACAAGGGGCAACCCTGGTGTCTCTGGAGTTGGTTGCATTGTGAGAGATTGGGATAGGAAAAAAATAGGGTTGCAATTGAATTCATTGCCAAAGGGCACCAATAATGAGGCTGAGATCCAAGCACTGTTGAGTGGTCTCCACTTATGCCTCAAACTCCAGCTTTAAGATATTGAGATTGAAGGGGATTCATTGTTGGTGATTAATGTGGTCAAGAAGAAGCAAAATCAGAATTGGAAACTAAATGCTCTGCTAGATCTGGTCCTATATCCTTTAAGCAAGCTCAATAGTTATAGTATTAGGCATGTATATAGAGAGATAAATAAGGAGGCTGATAATATTGCAAATGTAGGGGTGGATAGAATAAATCATAAGGTCTTGGGGTCATACTTTGATTCGTAAATAAACACAGTGAGACTTATAGCAAACAATCTTGGTCCTTAAGGCATGTCCAATTTCACATCACACTCTTTGCCATCGCTAGTGGGGTTAGACTCTTGCATTTTTGGAAAGTGCTTAAGAAGTGTCCAAAGCATTTGTAAGGTGGAGTATCAGACTTGTGCTAATCCATATAAAAGAAATGTATCAACGACCTACAAACCATAATCAATTGGGGAAGTTTTGACAACAAATGATATGGAAGGTTTCATCACTAATGAGATGGTGGAGATTTCCTTTGCTTATGCGAGTCATATAAATCCATCTTTGGCATGTCTCACAATGACCATCATAAGGCATGGGCCATGTGTGGAAATCATGCTACTTGGAGGTAGAGAGGAGCTTCATAAAAGGGATTGAGCGCCACCTCAATAGCTACCACATGCGATAGATTAGCCGACTTGATACACAAATAATAGATTGGACATTCCCAATCATTAGACGAGGTGGCAAATCTTCATAACTATGGACATTCGTGTGAAGAACACATGGAGAGCCAAGAGCCGAGGGCCACGGATGTGGGTATCTAATGAAAACATTTATGCTCATGCGAACCAAAGCTGAGTAAAACTCATTATGCTTAATGTTGGCATGACAAGAGCTATGGCCTCATTTTAAAGTACATCAACGAAGGGAGTGATTAATATTAGCAAGTTTGGCATGTTTGTTGGGTCATTAAATATGCATCCCGCAACCACTTTTTCCATTCGATCGGCTGATATGTGCTTTGCAGGTGGCATCATGGACACTCCCATAAGGCTTACAAGCTCCAAGCGATAGATGGATTTCCTGGGGGAGGTAATAGATTATAGGCTCAAGGTAGTTTTTGTGGTTGGCAATTTCCTAGCATTAGGGGCGATAAAATTGGTGTTGGGTTGTGAATTCTTGTTGCCTGGTCAATACAAATGTATCCTCAAGGTTCATCGCGGTTCTGCTGGATCTTCATCCTCCAAAGGACATGGTCTTAATGCTAGCAAGAAAATTGATCAAGCTTGATTTGTTGGGTGGAATCAAAGACATTTTGGGGTTTGCTCAGCTGGGGATTGGTATTCCACAAACACGATGTTTGGTTTTGTTGTTGGAGTTGGGTGTAGTTGTGAAGTATTACCCCTTCCTCTTGGATATCAAAGGTCCCGAGCTATGGAACAACTGTGACAGGGCATTAGGAGGTGTCAATATCCTCAAGAAGTTGTTACATATGGAGCCAGTTTAGGACATCACATGGGTCGGTGAGTTCATTAGGTATCTGGAAGAAATATCAGAGTAGTAATGTTGGTCGAGGATCTCCATGTGGTGGTTTTTTGTTTTCTATAATGGCGTTGTTGGGTCTTTGAATATATACCTTATACCCTACGTGGCTAGTTTTTGTTATGATCTTCGGCTTTGACCAAGGCTCTACGTAGCCTTTGTATGAAATATAGTAATGTATATTGATGAGAGCCAATTATGTCCCATTTTATGCCACATTATAGTCTATTTCATGCACCTTCATAATCGTTCCCACATTCCATTTTTGTTCCCTTTTCATATTATTTTATCATTTAAGTTACATATGATTAAATATATATAAGAGGTATTTAATATTAGTTTTGAGACTAAAATATGAAAATTAATTATTGATTGTTTTTACTTATAGCAATTATTATTATTTTAAGCCTTGGAAACTATATCTATTCGATGTTATAACAGGATAATTTATGACCAACAACCTTGGTTCCATATTCTTCCACAAATAGTTGATGAATCTATTCACGTTGTTGGGTGAATACACTTCAACATTATTGTCACAGAGTTTTTGCCACCTCAAGATTGTCATCAGATCTATGGGAGAAGTATTCGTTATTGAGGATAACTGAAATATTCCTATTTATGTTCATTGTTATAACAAAACAGTTTGCACTCCATGGCTAAACAACTTAGGTTCCACGTGCACCATTCATATACTAGAGAAGGCAACCTGCATTGGGAGAGAGAGTTCGCAACAAAGATGTATTGGAGGAGAAAAACCTATCAGTCTTCTATTTTTATTTGTTGTTTGTGGTCAATTGCCACGTTTTATGTGATCCATTAATTGTAAGAACAAACTTATACTATTTCCTATCACTAAGATGTTATTTTTTAATGAGCTCGACCTTTATATATATATGGTCGATTGTAAACATCAAAGTAGATTTTCTGCAGGCGGATTTCTGAGAGCAGACTCTTGTATTATTCTCTGATAAATAAAATCAGCATTTGTATGATCACTCTCATGTAGAAAATATTTTCATTTTATCATCCATTGGTTGTCTGGGAGCAGGGCCCTCTCCTTAGTCACTGATTGGACTTCTTGTTTTATGTTTCTGTGTGAGGTATGAATTTCATTTGTTTAGTAATTTCATGAGAAGAATATTAGTTTATTACGTATAAATATTTGTGTGTTTAATTTACAAAAAGTGTTGTGTGTAGTCCTAAGCTTCAGATACACATAAATAAAAGATTGGTAAAATGGATAGTCACTATCATGTCGCTAGAATACTGCAGATCCTATCGCTAGGCTGTAGAATATCCTGTTGCTTGAACAAGTCATTATAATTTCTGCATTACTTTCCTTTAGTATTTGTTGATGAGTCATGAGTAATCTTAGAAGTTTGAGACTAAATTGAATTTTATATAAGATATAATTTGAGGTGTGAATGTGCCAATTGTTACATTAGGATTTTATCTCAGAATTTGCTTTATGTACAATTCTTGTCGCTAGAATAGAATAGTTCCTGTCGCTAGGAAGTGACAGTTCCTATTGCCAGTCTTATTTTGATTTGTTGTAGAATTGTTTCCATGTGTTCTAGTTGCATTTCATCCCCACTCAAATCACTATCTTCATCCCTTCAACAGATAGCCACAATACTTTTCACAAGTCTACAATCCCTGGATTGACATTTTAGGAACAAACTGAGGAAGTTAATGCAAAACTTTATAGCAATTTGATCCCAAGTCCCGATCCACAGTTTTGTCCATTATATATCACAACTATGGATGCTAGGACATGTTAAAAAGGGCATCAGTAAACTATGCAACTTTTTTATAATTAATATAAAATCTATCTCTTACGTGCCAAAAAAATATATTAAAATTATGGATGATAAAAATATAAATCACAAATAACAACAATGCAAACTCACACTCTCACAATCACACAATGAAGTTCAAGATCTTGGCTCAGAATATAGAATTTAGATAACAAGGATAGTCATCATAGCTAACATCTTGATTTTCTCCATTGTTGGTTGCTCTTCAAAGTAACAAACTTTGAAAGAAAAATTTAATGATATGATGCAATGATAATGATAAATGATCAAAGATAAATGATACCTATGCTTGAAAAATGACTATGATAATGCTTGAATGCTTGAATATTTGATAGATTTTTTATAACAAGAGTGCTAAGATCATAAGAGTGCTAGAGAGATGTTGAGAATAAAAGTGCTAGAGGGTTTGAATGAAATGCAAGCTTCTTATTTATATGCTTTACTTAACATTTGAAAATGTGGATGATGAAAATGGGAATCACAAATAAAAATAATACAAACTCACACTCTTACAATCATACAATGAAGTTCAAGATCTTGACTTAGAATATAGAATTTAGATAACAAGAAAAGTCAATATAGCTAAGATCTTGATTTTCTCCATTATTGGTTGCTCTTCAAATTAACAAACTATGAAAGAACAATGATGATATGATGCAATGCTAATAATAAATGTTCAAAGATAAATGATACCTATGCTTGATAAATGATAATGATAATGCTTGAATATTTGATAGATTTTTTATAACAAGAGTGTTAAGATCATAAGAGTGCTAGAGAGATTGTGACTTGATAAAAGTGCTGGGGTTTTGAATGAAATGAAAGCTTCTCATTTATATGCTTCACTTAACATTTGATCAATGGTGGAGATTAATTTACAAGATCAATGAATAAGAAAATTTAAGATAGGGTAAGACCCAAAATTTGAATTTGATGAAAGAGGGGAAGATTAGAAGAATTAAATAAATAAATTTATTTAATTCAAAATAATAGTTGGAGAAATGCCGGTATTGGCATGGTGTGATGGTTTATTGGTGGCATTGTTGTTCTTGCCACCAAGGTTCAAACCCCATCGGGGTGGTTATTGTTGAATGATTGTATTCCGGTTCATAGCTCCGGTCAAAAGCGTTTACCCCTTGAATAAATAATAGTTGGAGAAATAAATAAATATTAATTGATTTATTTTAGAAAAAAATATTTTTTATTTATTTAAAAGTTAGCTAATAAATAATTTTTGAAAATTATTTAATTATAGAGGACCAAAGATAAATTGAGTTTGATTTTAATTAATGTTGGAGGGAAAAAAAGAAGATAAATTAATTAAATAATTAAAAAATATTTAATTATTATAGATATGATAAAAAATTAAGATAATTAAATAATGGATGAAAAGAAGAAACTGTTAGCATAATAAATAATTAAAAAGTATTTAATTAATATAGATAGAAGAAATGATAAGGATAATGATGAAATGATAAGATGGAAATGCATTACTCATTTTTAGGTGTCTACATTTTTCCCCTCTTCAAGACAATGTGTTTTAAAGCGTTGTTTCAAAGAAAAAGATTGATGATATACCCCAACGAAGCATGTGATGGATATATGATGCCCCTTCAATAGATCTACCAGAGAAAATAATCTCTTGGTTGAGCTCTTAATAAGAAGGATAGGTTAATAGAGGATATACTAACAAGAAAAAGGCTAAAAAAGGTCAGAGAAAGACGTTAGGCGGGGAAAAGACACTACTAAGGAGGACTAGGAAGGAAACCATAGAGCTAGAAGGGCTACAAATAAGGCGAGGGAGGTCAAAAAGACTCATTAGCACTCTCACAAGCTCCTGAATCCAAAGCCTCCAAAGCACTTTAGAGCAAAGTAGTAGAGGTGATGGCAAGAGTTCTGAGAGCCACACACCACACATAGAGGATCAAATCCTTTGACGACCAACTGACGTAGGACCAACGATGAGTGCCTATCCTTGGGAACTTGATAGGTAGACTTAGGGTCATTAACGGTGAGTAGAACTAGAAAAAAATAAAAGTGGCCCTTTAGGGGTTGAGTCATGCTTTTGGTATGATGTGACACAATTGGTCGAAAGCATTGTACAAATGGCCCGATGTGACACATTTGGAAAAAATGTAACGTTATTGGCTTACGGTGCAAGTGGATTAAAAACTATGCAAATGGAGGCTAAATTTGTGCATTTGATAATAGTGCATAAATGGTTCGGAACACAATGCATTTGGCTAAAAAGAGATACAAATACAAAGCTACACAAATGAGAAGCAATGCAGTGCAAATGACTGACAAAGTGGCACAATTGAAAAGAAGCACAAAAGGTAGAGGATGCAACACAACTAAGATAAAGTGACACAAATGAGCAGGGACACCATGCAATTGGAAAGGAGTTGCACAATTACCTAGGGTTAGGGAAAAAGTGGATTATAGGTATTGAAACAAAGAAAAATGTATGATAGGTTTGTGGGGAGTTTATCAAATATGATGTGATGAGAGACCTATTTTCCTTTATTTCATTAGGAAATGAGATCCCCACAATGAATTGATTATCAACCCTTAGGTGAATCAACCCAAAGTGAGAATCTTCAGATTTCCTTATGACTAAAGGACGGGGGTCAAGGTCAAACAACACTTTGGGGAGAAAAAATAAAAATAGAAAATCAACTCCAAAATGCAATCTAACACTTGAAATTTGAAGATTAAACCCAATATTTGCAGAACTAGAAAATATAATGCATATCAAAGAAGGGAAAAAACATGTGTACCAATCACCAAAAGTGCTTTATGGAAGCTGATCTGAGACTCATTCGCCCATGGGAGAATGGGTACAAGTACAGGGGTTTCAAAAATCTTTTGGGAGCCTCTGGTGTATATCTATAGCATTTGATTTGTCCAGGTTTCAGTGTCAAAAAGTTAGAAATCAGATCTATAGGCTAGATTTTGTGATTTGACAACAACTTTGAAAACTTTTCCAATCTTTCTCTTCAAAAGGTCTTCAATACTTCTTCAACCTAAATATGCAATCACACATACAAGAAAGAAAAATGTTTGTTTTTGGGTGAATGGGGGTTTCCCTTGGTCAAACCTTGTTTTGTTAATCAAACCTTGAATTGAAATAATGAAGTGAAATAGGGAATGAAGAATGAAAAAAGCTATGTTACCACTCAACAAACCCTTGAATGAAACCTTGCTAATGGAGATCTTAGGAGGTCTACAACTTGTATGAAATGGCTTAATTGGATGTGGATCTTGACACTTGAAATTGATGCTCGAATGCTTCAATAGATCTTGAAACCTACATCACAATGTTAGCTCCAAAAACATGCATGATGCAAGAAGACTTTGACATGATGAATAGATCTTGAATGCTGCACTAAATCTCTGATATATCTGCTCTTGAATTCCCTTGGTTTCTCTTGAAATGCTCTTTTAAATCTTGAAAAATGCTAGGTTGCTTTCTTGAAAATTCTAGGTGAAACTTAGTGAAATAACCTTGTATTTATAGGTATGTATCCTTAATTTCCCGAAATTCAAATATCACATGCCGACATTGAATTATAGATTTGAAAATGTTAAAATACCACCAAAAACATAATTTAAATTTAGGTCCAAAGGTCTAGGGAGGAGGCGAATGGGTCCTAGGTCCCTATTTATGGAATACACATTGTTCAAGATAAAGTGTTATGTTTAGGCATTAATTATTGTCGGGTTTCCCCTTTGAAAATTGTAATTTATTAGGCTTATAAATGAATAAAAGGGCTAATTAAGGCATAATTAAGCTCAATTTAATTAAGAGGGCCCAGATAAGTGTGTAAATGTAGAGGGGTACATTTAACAACACTAAATTAAGACACTATTAAGTCCATTTTAATTAGGAGGGCTCAAACAAGTGAGAAAATGTAAAGGGTTATATTTTTCTATACTACATTTAGCCCCCACTTTAGTGAGAGGATGACCTTGCGCCAAACTCACATTACAATAGACAACCAAGAGAGTTCTAATCAAGTACAATTGTTGGAAGGATAAGATGATAAAGATCAAGGAGGGTGATCAAGCCCCCAAGATATAAGATCTCATGGAAAAAACAACAAAGGAACAAAGAGACACATGCCTATATTAAACATATATATGCAACGATGACAAGATACTCAATCATACAATTTCAAACACTCAAAGAAAGAAAGAAAATAAAAAGGGGTGGATCAAGCCTCAATTGTATAATGCGACGTGGATCACACCTCAGATGTTTGTCCCAAAAAAGTTTACAAGTGGAACTCATTCACCACTATGTAAACAATGCACACTCACATGGGCTAGTGAAACTCGTTGTCCATTAGGTGAGCCCCCAAGGGTGGAAAATGAGAGAATCGTATTATGCTCCAATATTATACTAAAGTTATACCTCTGATAACTTTAATAAGGCACCGCATACAATGACCTTTGAGCTTCATAAGGCTTAGCAAGTTGCGTTATGCTAAGCACTTATGAACAAAAAATGCACCACAGGCAAGCAAAGTGCGTTATGCTTGGTGGCCATGAAAAAGGGTTGTAGCTTTGAGCTTCATAAGGTTAGCAAGCTGCATTATGCTAAACACTTATGAAAAAATGCAAATAGGATAATACATGCTCAAAGGGGTTTTGCTTAGTTCATGTACGGTCTCCTCTTAGGGAACATTGTGCCTAATGTCTCCAAGAGAGGACAAGTCTAGGATAAAAGATTCACAACTTAGGGAATGCAACACGTAGCATCACCAATAAGAGGAAAGTCATATGCCAAGAAGGTCACACTCTTGGAGGACATCAAACCCAATGACACCACCAAGAAGAAGACACATTGCAAGAAGTAAGAAGACCGCACAATGAAACATAAGGATATAGTCCAAGATCTCCAAAATGATAATGCCAATGTATGCCCCCACTTTAAAGAAATTGCTAACTCCATGTTGTAAGCAATTAATTTAAAGTAGCAAATGATAAATGCTAACAATAAAAGAGACATGAGAGCTTATTTGGAAATCTCTATGACAAGTCATATGTTTCTAAAAGAAGCTACATCATGAAAAAGGGGTTGCCCACAAAATGAAATTCCAAAATCACACATAAGGGATCCACAGATTCGGGGTCAGTGTATGTTTTTGCAACAATGATATTATAGAGCTCAAAAACGTAATCATTCTCCAAATAACTCATGGAACGAGAAGAATGGCACATTGAGAGCGCAAACAAAGAAAAAGATTTTGGATCAACATGGAAGAGACCTAAATGTCTCAATGCCTTGCATCATCCCCAAAAAGGAAAACACAAGACAAAATAAAAGATAAAGGCTTACGACATATAGAAGAATGTAGGTACAAATAGAGGAATGAACATGAAGATACATCAAACAAAACAAAACAGTGGATCCCATTACACACATGAAATCACACAAAGAAAATAAAGAAAAGACTAGTAAGGCACATGCGAGTCAACCTATAGCAGGTCGTCTGCATCCCAATCTTGTTCATCATATGCGAAAGGTAGATAACTAGCCAAAGGGACAACATCGAGTGCCAAAAAAGGACAAGGCTATCTACCTCCTTTCCCTCACTAAGTGCAGGACAAGGATGAGTCAAGATGAGTGGTGAGAATGAGATCCTTGCAATATAGAAAATGATTTGCAATGAATGTAGAACATGTATTAGTGAGTATACTATGATCCTACAACTATTAAATGGCAAGGAGAAAAGCTCATGTAATTGCTATCCAATTATGTTAGAAATGTTAAGAGGAGAAAAATCACTCAATATTAGCTTTAATTCATGACACTCATCAATAAGATGCCCGAGAGTTCTATGATATGCACAATAATTCATGTTTTTGGGCTTATTGATTCTGGTGGGAGGTGGTAGTTTAATCCATCCTAGATGAAGAAGTTGTTCCATTTGTTGTTCAATTTTTGTTTTAGTATGTAGGAATGGAATATTTTTTACTTTATAAGGTTTAGATTTCTTACTTGTTTGAGGATCTTGTTGAGGTGGATTTGGATGAGGAGGACCTAAAATGATCCTATCATCCTTGTGAGGGATTTGTTCATTATGATGGAGGACACTTGTTTCCTTAGACGAGGTGGAGGGAGAAGGATCTTGATATACAAAACCTTTAGTATCTTCAATTGGGATTTGTTCTAACAACTTATGAATCTCATGCTTATTTGTTGTGTGACATCCTTGTTTAGCTAAGATCTTAAAGCCTTTGCCATAAGTCTCTTCTAGGTTGATGAGTGTGTTGGTGACTTTATTAACATAGGATGGATGAGTATGCAATTGGTTAGAGGAACTAGGTTCACTCATTGTTGGAGGTTTAGCCTTGGTTTGTGATTCAATCTCAGGATGTAAAAGAGAAAACATCTCTAATGGTGAAATAGTAGGAGGTATTGGTTGTTGCATGGAAGGCTAAAATGATGCATTGTTCTCAAGATTGTCAAGGCAATTATGTATGGAATTATGCATCCTTTCATCATCTTCACCTAAGATGTTAACTTCATGAGGACATTCATTAGGGGTTGGTTGAGCATGATTAGGTTCTATTGCATTAGGATCATTACCAAAAACACAACTTGAGACATCAACTAAAGATGTTAAGGACTTCCATATATTACTAATACACATGTCCATTATGAACTGAAATGCAAAGAGATTACAAATTTTGAAAATTTAGAGCAAGGTAATTTTCTAATTATGCTATGTAAAAACTTGAAAATGATGTCTTTTAGATGCAATTTTGAATTCAAACAATGCATTGAATTTGAAAAATTAAGCTTAATATGAATAATTTTAAATAAAAAAAAATCTAGAAACTGAATACAAAAACACAAAAGGAAAAAATAATGATATTAATGCTCAAAAATTCAGGAAAAACCCTATTCAGAGACTCATTCACCCATGGGTGAATGGATCTCACTTCAGGGTTTAAAAAAAATAATTTATAAGTTTCTGAGATGATTTCTATGGTTTTCAGATTCTAGTTTCAAACAATAAGTTACAGTTTTAGATTTCTATAAAATGAGGCTTAAATGAAAGTGCAAAATAATGCTAAATGACAAGCAAATATACCTAATTTGAGATACAATTTTGATTCAATTTTCAGATGTAAATGATTGATCATGCAATATTATGTAAACACTATGTAAAATGACTGATACTTTTGAATTTTCTAGATTTTAAAGGATACAAAAATGCAACCCTAAATTGCTAAATTTGATGCAAACTAATGCAAGAAAACAACCCTAAATAAGATGCAAATCAATGCAAAACCTAGAACTAGGGCTAAAAATGGACTCCAAATTAGCAAGTTATGATACTCAAAAGTCATGTTCACCAAAATGAAACAAAGAAAAATGCATATATAGGTTTGTGGGGAGTTTATCAAATATGATGTGATGAGAGACCTATTTTCCTTTATTTCATTAGGAAATGCGATCCCCACAATGAATTGATTATCAACCCAAAGTGAGAATATTTAAATTTCTTTATGGCTAAAGGATGGGGGTCAAGGTCAAACAACACTTTGGGGAGAAAAACTAAAAATAGCAAATCAACTCCAAAATGCAATCTAACACTTGAAACTTGAAGATTAAACAATATTTACAAAACCAAAAAATATTAGATCTAAGAAGGGTAGAAACATGTGTACCAGTCACCAAAAATGCTTTTTGGAAGCTGATATGAGACTCATTCACCCATGGGTGAATGGGTCCAAGTACAAGGGTTTCAAAAATCTTTAGAGACCTTGTGGTGTAGATTTGTAGCTTTTGATTTGTCTAGGTTTCAGTGTCAGAAAGTCGAGACTAAGATCTATAGGTTAGATTCTATGATTTGACAACAACTTTGACAACTTTTCCAATCTTGCTCTTCAAAAGGTCTTCAACCCTTCTTCAACCTAAATCTTCAATCACACATACAAGAGAGAAAAATGTTTATTTTTGGGTGAATGGGGGTTTTCCTTGGTCAAACCTTGTTTTGGTAATCAAACCTTGAATTGAAATAATGAAGTGAAAGAGTGAATGAAGAATAAAGAAAGCTATGTTACCTATCCAAAAATCCTTGAATGAAACCTTGATAGTGGAGATCTTAGGAGGTCTGAAACTTGCATGAAATGGCTGAATTGGATGTGGATCTTGACACTTGAAATTGATGCTTCAAAAGCTTGAATAGATCTTGAAACTTGCATCACAATGTTAGCTCAAAAAACATGCATGATGCAAGAATAATTTTTCACGATGAATAGATCTTGAATGCTACAATAAATCTCTAATATATATGCTCTTGAATTCCCTTGGTTTCTCTTGAAATGCTCTTGTAAATCTTAAAAAATGCTAGGTTTCTTTCTTGAAAATTCTAGGTGAAACTTAGTGAAATAACCTTGTATTTATAGGTATGTATCCTTAATTTCTCGAAATTCAAATATCACAAGCCGACATTGAATTATAGATTTGAAAATGTTAAAATACCACCAAAAACATAATTTAAATTTAGGTCCAAAGGTCTAGGGAGGATCCATTCGCCCATGGGCGAATGTGTCCTAGGTCCCTATTTTTGGAACACACATTGCTCAAGGTAAAGTGTTATTTTTAGGCATTAATTATTGTTGGGTTTCCCCTTTGAAAAATGTAATTTATTAGGCTTGTAAATGAATAAAAGGGCTAATTAAGGCATAATTAAGCTCAATTTAATTAAGAGGGCCCAAATAAGTGTGTAAATGTAAAGGGGTACATTTAACAACACTAAATTAAGGCACTATTAAGTCCATTTTAATTAGAAGGACCCAAACAAGTAAGAAAATGTAAAGGGTTGCATTTTTCTACACTACAAGTATGGAGTGAGCTTGGCTTGTGGGTGACACTACTGCATGCATGGGCATGAGATAACATGGCAGTCACTAGGCCAATGACCTATAGGGTTTGAGGTGTAGGGCTACCCTACATGTACATGTACATAGGAGTACTCACATACAGGCGAATGGGTGACATGGTATTGGTGGAGGGATATTGACGATCTATATCTCTTTTATATTGAGACTATGGAGGGAGTGTGAGGCATGGGATGATGATGCAAAGTATCTCCCCTATTACAAAATTGATAGGACCATCCACATTATAAACATATATATGCTTGAGCGAGTATGAAAATAATTTGGATAGAGATAGGATGTACCTATATGAGAGGCAATTTTTGTGAGGACACAAAGAGATTGTTGATTGGGGGGAAATGATCATTGTAGATACGACTATTGCAGAGCTAGAGACATTTTCCCTAGTACCATGGGTTCTCAAGGTATATTTTATAGATGTAGGTACTATTGTTGAGTATGATACATGGTGGGTGCAATATAGGCCAATTTGATTGACAAGACCTAGGCAGAGGGTAGGAAAACTACCTGCAAGAGGAGATGGTGGGAGGAGGGTGAGACAACAAGGAGGTCCAGTCATAATAATTGGAGGGCCAAACAACGAAAGGATGCACATGATTGATAGGAGGAGGGGGACCATCAAGTGGGGGAGCCAAGATTTGCATAGAGATAGGAATAGGCACATGCTCAAAGGGGGGAGGAGGAGGATTCCTAAGTGAAAATAACCACTGGACTATTAGAGAGGGATGAGGATAAGAGGTGGATATAGAGGGCTAGAGGAGACAAGGATTGAGACAAGGCTGAGAGAGATAACCTATAGACTCCTACTACATAGGTGATCTCAAGGCAAGACGGGCCACAATCCCAATTAACATAAACACAGGGTCAACTAGCACATGTGATAGCTGAGAGCTTGAGAGGGACACTAAACGAGACATGAGACAACATGAAGATTCTTAGTTAGCATAGGTGACAGATGAGAGGGATGTTGAGAAATCCCAGAGGATACATGATAAGGTGAGCATGGAAATACCAACTCAATAGATTATGATTGAGGTGAGGAGGATTACACACGAGGCCACATATTACAAGACCATATATGAGAGAGAGGTGTCAAGGGAGCAACAAGATCCACCCTACTTCTCAAGGTCATAGAGCCAAAGCTAGTATGTGGCTAGGTTAGGAGGATCTAAGAGGATGGGGAGTGTGGAGCCACCACCACTATGACCACCACCATGTGACCAGGAGGGGTTGGGGGATCTCCAACCCATTCAAGCATGGGGGAGTTCGGGATAATGCATATCCCTATGTACACATGTATTATATGATGTGTATATTTGATTCCATGCACCTTATTCATGTAGAAACCATATACCTATGGGCTATTGTATGTATATTATATTTGTATGGATCATGCAACCCATGTAGACATTTTTATTATATTGTTGTATTATATGATGTGTATATTTGATTCCATACACCTTATTCATGTAGAAACCATATACCTATGGGCTATTTTATATTCATATGGATCATGCAACCCATGTAGACATTTGTATTATATTGTTGTATTATATGATGATATTTGATTATATTGACACTGATGATGGACACTGTACATTATTATGATTTGATATATGAGATACCAATGATTCATTATGATGGTTAGATTATGTAATTATGATGTGATGTTTAATTTTTGATGTTCACTTGATACTATGATGAGATGACTTATTATGATCATGCACATGTATGATGAATGTAATGAATAAGTGTTATCATTTATTATGATTATTATGATGATATATGATTTTTATGTACATGTTATGATTATGATATTATGATACATAATAACACTTGTGAATGTAGCAAAATCAATCTCCACCAAGGATCAAATATCAAAATGAAACCTATAAAGAGAAGATGCAACAAAAGAGGATCTAAAAAATATAAAGCAACAAGGAAAAAGAAACAAGAAATTTTTCTACTTTGAAGAGGAATATTAGCAAGTGGATATTGCTTGGAATTTACCTAAATTGAATACACACAACACACATGCAAACATAAAAAAGGAGGAAACTCATATCTAAACCCAAGCTACTCTAACCACATTAAGATATAAGCCTTCATCGAGAAAACAAGAGACAAAAGAAAGTAAAACATGCCAAAGAAGACACTCATGATATGACCCACATTGCTCTAAGAATATTAAGATAGATTTTCATTGAGAAAATGTGATAGAAAAGATAAAACAAACAAAGAAAAATAAAATAAACTAAGAAACTAAATCAACAACCAACATATCTCTTTCCAAAAGGATAAACTTATTTTGATAGATAAGGTCCATTGTAGGAAGGATGCACCTGTTAGGACCTTAGATTTCTTTTGATAATGCCCATTGTAGGAAAGATAATTCCTTTAGGACATTAACACTATTTTTGATAGTGACACAAAAAGATAGGCAACAACATATGCAAGCCAAATATTTAGCTCAACAAATGATATTTGTTCTGCTCATGATTTTTCGTTAAAGATCATTTTTTAAGATTTTCATATGATCTCAAGATACAAGAATCCAACCCAAAACCAACATCAAGGCATAAGGTTCCTCCAACTAGGAAAGGAAAAATGATATGGATGAAATACACGATAACTATATGAAAATAATAGATATGAACAACTGAGCCATGAAAAACAAGAAAATGACATGCAAATGGCTAACGATAGGCGAATGAGATGTAAATAGGTGGATGAGATGGAATGCAATGATGAAACTAGTATGTACAAACTACTAGGATACCTCGAGGGTCAAGCATAAAACTTCTTACGATTAATGCTATTAATAGGCTCTTCCAAATTTTCTCTTAAATAGGTGTACAAAGTTTATAAGCTCCATAACCATAATTTGAAATAATAATGAAGGGTCCCAACCAACTATGTTCAAACATTCCTTTCCTGTCTCTATCTTGTTGGTTTTTTATTCTTTGTTAGGACCAAGTCTCTAATTCCAAACCTTCGAATTTTAATCTTTTTGTTATAGTTACGACGAAGTTAAGATACCTTTCATCCAATAAATCAAGCTCATAAAATCTAGATATTCAATATTCTTCATCATCAATGACATGCTTTAAAGACACCCTTAAGGATGAGAGCTCAACCTCAATAGAAAAATGGCTCTAGTTCCAAAGACTAGGGAATATAGAGTGGCTCTGGTAGGTGTGTGGATACTAGTGTGATAAGCCCATAAATCAGGATTAAGCTACAAATGCCAATCATGACCAAATTCATTGACCATTTTCTTAAGGATTTTCAATATAGTTTTGTTGGAGGCCTCAACATGACCGTTACCTTGTGGATAATAAGGAGTGGAAAGGTGATGTTGGATACATAATTGATAACAAAGATCACAAACATCTTAATTTTTAAAAGTTTTCCATTGTCTGTAATGAGAGCATGAGGGTTATCATAGAAAAAAATGATATTATTTAGGATAAATTTGGCTATTTTCTTTCTAGTAATATTGGATAATGGAATGGCTTCAACCCACTTCGTAAAATACTCAGTGGAGGTGATAGTGAACTTATGACCATTAGATGAGGGGGGATGAATTTTGCATATGAGGTCAAGTCCCCATTATGAAAAAGGCCAAGGATTAGTTATTGGTTGTAACTCTTGGGTGGGTGCATGTATCAAGTCTCCATGTTGTTTACATTGATGAAATTTCTTAGCAAATTTTTGCATCTTGTTTCATATTTGGCCAATAATATGATCCAGTTCTTAACAATTTTTTGACAAGGGTAGGTCCACTAGAAAGAGCCACACAAATACCTTCATGTACCTCATATACAAAATTTTTAGCTTCTTCTGAGTTTAGACACCTAAGGAGGACACCATCAAGACTCCTTCGATAAAGGGTATCACCAAGGATGAAAAAGCGAGAAGATTGCCAAATGAAAGTTTTCTTTTGAGCATTAGATAAATTAGGTGGAAGGGTAACATCACTGAGATAGGTGTAAACATTGTGATACCAAGGGGAATTAGGAACAACAAGCTCACATAACAATTTAGATTCGGGAACCTTAATAGCCATAATAAAAAGTTTCTCTATAAAAAATTCATAATGATGAGTGTTATGAGGCACATTCAAGAGATATCCATAGTAGCCATAACATCTGTACCTATGTTATTTTCCCTTGGGATTTTTTCAAAGATGATATTTGAAAAGTATTGTATACAACTATCTACCATCCTCTTGTAGGGGAAAAAAATCATCATTTTTCTGATAATCATCATTCACTTGCATTATAACCAATTTTGAATCTCTATAAATATGAAGTTCCTTAATTTTCCATTTAAGCCATTCTAAGACTAGTGATTAAAGCTTCTTACTCTGCAATGTTGTTTGTGCAAGGGAAAGCAAATCTATATGATTTTTCGATACAATAACTTTGTGGAGTGATAAAAATAATTCCAATTCTAGATCCATGTTGAGTATGGGAGCCATCAAAAAACAAATTCCACGAGTGTGAAGAGCTAATGTTAAAAATTGTCTCATCTAAAAATTCTAAAATAAGAGGATGATCCACATCTAAAGGTGTATACACTATTCGATCTAAAATTATTTGTCCTTTGATAGCCTTATGGTTCACATACTCAATGCAAAATTCACTTAGGATCATGACTCATTTTGCTATACAACCAATTATAAGAGCCTTAGACAGAAGATACTTTAAGGGATTCACCTTAGAGACGAGCTTTGTTTGATGATTGGTCATGTAATGTCTTAATTTTTGTGATGTAAAAACAATAGCTAAGCATGCATTTTATATTGGAGTGTAATTAAGCTCATATCCAACCAATTTACAACTAATATAATAGATAGATCTCTCCTAACCTGTATCATCATGTTGTGTCAGGAGAGCACCTAATGCAACTATAGTAGCTGAGATGTATAATAACAAAAGTCTCCCTTGAATAGGTGAAATCAACACTAGGGGTGAGTCCAAATAATCCTTTAACTATTTAAAGGCTTGTTGATAATTCTCATCCCATTTGAATGTGACATTTTTATGAAAAAGATGCATGAAAGGTTGCCACTTATCTACTAATTGAGCAATGAAACACCTAATTTATTGAAGTTTTCCCTAAATGCTATGCAATTATTTAAGATTAGTTGGAGGAGGCATAGAAATTATAGCTTTAACTTTAGCAGGATCCACTTCAATGCTTCTGAGGGAAATAAAATACCTGAGGAATTTCCTAGAAGTTACACCAAAGACACATTTTTTTGGGTTCAATCTCACTTTATATTCTTTTTAATCTATCAAAGATTATTGATATGATAGCCAAATGAGAATCTCTTGTGACATATTTTGCTAATAAATAACCATGAAATATTCCATGATATTGTGAAAAAGGTCATGAAATATTATTGTCATTTCTCTTTGATAGGTAGCTCCTACATTCTTTAAACCAAAAGGTATAACATTCTAACAAAATGTTCCCCAAGGGCAAACAAAATTTGTTTTATGTTGATCTTAAGTGGCAATACAAATTTGATTATAACCTAAAAATACATCCATTAAGGATAAAATTTCATGTAAAACTATTAAATCCACAATCATATCTATGTTGGGTAGAGGAAAATCATCTTTAAGAAAATGTTTGTTTATATCTTTGAAATCTGTACATATTTGAATGCCCCAAATGGGTTTTTTAACTGGAACTAGGTTGGAAACCCACTCAAGATAGTCAATAGTTCTAATAAATCCCACATCCAATAACTTTTTAAGTTAAACCTTGACCAATAAGGCTACTTGAGGATGCATCCTACAAAGCTTTTGTTTGATTGGTTTTGCATTAGGAAAAACTGTCAAATGATGAACTACCACTTCAAGGTCAAGGCCTAGCATATCTACATAAGACCACACAAATTTTATAGTTTTATTTTTAAATAATGCCATGAAGTCCTCATTCTCTTGTGATGATAAAGATACTACAAAATATGTGATCCTAATATTTTCAGTTGTACTTAAGTTTGCTTCTTGTGACTCTTTTATCAAGATAGAGGATTTTTATTGATATTAAGACATGATAGAAAGGTCAGGGATCTCATTTTCTTCTTCAGATAATGATAAAGGATGCTTTCATTTAGAGGGTTTCCTTATGATATTCAATTGTTTGTTGCAAGTGAGAGGTTTTTGAAGTTTCACCAAAATATACTTTCTCATCGAGCTCAATGATAAAACTAGCTTTATGATCTCCCAAAGGTATAGTTTCTCTTAATCCCATAAATTCTGCAATGGTCTCATCATTTTGGAATGTATCAAGAACCGGTGGACCTTGTTGATCCCAATCTATAAGATGAGGATAAACAAGTGAAATATTTTTAGATTATGATGACGGGGAAGTAAATGAAATGGATGATAAGGTGCAAATGGAATGTTCTTGGAATAGACTTGTGATATGTATGGAGTCTTGAAAGGTATCATGATTATGAGTTTCAACCATGGGAGAGGTCTTAGCTCCTTTAGTTAAATTGGATTTTAGTTTGAAAGGTACCTTTTTAGGGGAGTTATATGCAAGCCCTTCATCATTATTCCTTCTTGTGATAGATATAGGCTCAATTCCTTGTTCTTGATGACCTAGGCCTTTACCTTGATAATCCATATTCTTAATTATTAAAAAGCCTTTAGAATAGTTTTCCATAGGTAGAATAAGGAAATGATCCTCTTCATCCTTATATAACCATGTTGAGACATCATCTTCATGTTTTATTTTCCCAATTCACCACAACACAAGAATGTGGTAATTTAGATTTGATAACCACAATTGATATATCTTGCATAGGTTTAGGTCTACCATACTTTTTAGGTGAAAGAGGAAGTTGGATCATAAATAAATCTTGTTTCATGTTATATTATCCTAACCAAATATCATTGAATTGAATTTTTATCTCGAGAGGAGAGGTGTGTGGATTGGAAAGTGAGGATAAGGTGGGTGGATCTATGTAAGATGATGAGGATAAAGTTGCTTTATCATTAGGCACTTGGGTGGGTTTGTAATATTTTTCCTCCCAATTTTTGAAATACTCAAAAGGGTGAGGACCCCTAAGAATAGTGACTTTAGAACCCTCATATGGGAATTTTAGGCATTGATGATATGTAGAGAGAACAAATTGCAATGCATGTATCCATGGATGACCAAGAAGAATTTTATAGGGGAGATTAAGGTCCAAGAATTTACAAATGGTATCCATTATTGTAGGGCCAACTTGAATAATCATCACCTAGGGTTTAGATCTAGGGTTTCTATCTCCTTTTCATAAGGATTGATTCTACATTGTAATCTTCATTCAATTTATTTGCTTCAATATGATTCTTAGGCTATTGAGCACAATCTTTCTTTATTGATCTTCTCTATTGTGATAAGTAATTTCTTGCAAGCGATTTTTGGGTCTTGTGGGTTGAATCAACAAATTTTACATGCTCCAAAAAGAAAAAAAGGAAGGATAAAAAAAATATTGGAGACAATTCAAGAAGAGGTCGGTGGTGAGAGAATAGTTAATATATTCGCATCTCCTTCATAGGTGAGTGATTTATCTTCACCCCCTCATTCAACACAAAATCCATCAACTTCCCATATATCCCAAGATATTCGTATCACCTCTAATCCATTTTTCCCTTCCTCTCCTAACCTATCAAATTTTGACACTCCTCTCAATAGAGAATTATAATTTTCCCCTTATATAGCTGAAAATCCATCTAGTACACTCCCTAGCACCCGTACCTCTTGGTTACAACAAACCTTGTTTAAGAAGAGGAAGGTAGTAGAATTAAATGTCTATGATAAGGATGTTGTGGCCAATTTTCTCTAGACAACACCTCAACCAAAGAAACGTAAAATTACTTCAAGGTAATCGAAAATGCTTCTTCAAGAAACATATATGTAGAGATTGCTCATCCTTATGCACAAAAATATGCCTCTAATATGAATATTGAAGATTTTAACATCACAAGGGTCAATTTACAACCTTCTTCATGAGAGGGTGATGTGCATAATTTCCAAGTTTCTACTACTAGGTTGATTGAGAGACAAAACAAGGATAAGAATTCCAAAATTGAACTCAAGCACTAGGTAAAAATCTTGATATCATGTTTGAAAACTATTGTGGATAACTTTTCTCAACTCATAGGCCAAATCGATCCCACTTTTGATCTAAGTTTAGTTGGTCGTAAGGAATTCATTGAAAGAGTTCAAAACTATAAATTATTTGGACAAAAAAAAGATTGGGTCAATGATACTATGACTAAGGCATCAAAGTTCATAGAGGAAATAAAAAAAGTATAGAAAGAAATAAATATAATAAAAATAAATTGATGATGAAATTTCTACTTCTAAACAAGAAGAAATAAATTGGCTAGTGGTAGACACAAATCTTAAGGAGATGATAGACATGGGGATTGATAAGATGGTTGTTGAAAAGAAAACTCTAGTTCTACTGATGTCATATGTTATAAGAGCATAGAATGAAAGATAACAATTCTCAAAAAGAATATCCAAGAGCAAATGAAATTGCTAAAAGAGTGCAGTCAAATTAAATCAGATATTCAAGATGACCTCTTATCTATCATTTGAAGCATAAAAATAAATTCTCAAGACATGGATATCCAAAGTATCAAGGATGGCCTCAAAGTGAAGATCAAAGATCTTCTCAATAGGAAAATGTTCTGTGTGGAAAATATGAGAAAATTAAGTACTATTCATGCCTCCTTAATCCCATGTTCAAGTCATCTCACTATTTATCAAAATAGGTTGGAGAGTGTTCATGAAAACCGAGGGTTATTGAGGCTAGGAACTAACAAGATCATAATTATGAAGTACAATGATCTAGGACTAGTTGTCAAGGTATTTTGGATTTATATGGCCAATATTGTTGCTCAAACGACTTAGTCTCCATTGAAGGACAAAGAAGGTGTTATGCCACCTCAACATATTGTTTAATTTATATGTTTTCTTATAGGCTCTTTTTGAAAGTATAGAAGCATTAGAGCTCCCAAAATTTTGAAGGGTTCTCTTGATCTTCATAAGGTAGTTAATTTAAATATTAGGTTACAATTTGTAAATAATATATAGATGTACAAAATGGACTAAAGATAGAGAAAATTAGAGATCTATGAGAAGAGAGTAGGATAAGTTAATTTTTTGATATGGAAATGATTGTAATTTTATGAACTCTACAATTTTTAACATTCATAATAAAAGAATCTTGGAATCTATGTGTTGTTTATGGCTCTTGACATTTCTTATGTGAGTGATATCTATTTTTGGATGTTTGATATTCTTGTATTGATTATTATCTTGTTCTTGGGTTCTTGGATTCATTTTTAGATAGTAAACTAGTTTATGAGCTAATTATTATTTGAAATTGGATATCTAATTATCATACATGTGTACTTACAATTCTTAGAAATCATCATTTGTGAATTGTTATTCACATTTATTATATTTTATCTCATTGTTATCTCATCTTTCCTTCTTTCTAGTAAAACAATACCTTCCTTTTTCAAAAAAAAAAAATCATCATATGAGAGAGTTGTACCTCTAAAACTCAAAGAAAGTTATTCCAATGAAAGAATAATTTATCCAACTATTGGCACAATCTATCATTATAAAGAGAGTTATAGAGTTATAACATTTTAATTTCAATAGTGATAAATCTATTAACCAACATACAATGATGTAAATAGATTTCAAAAGTTACACCTAGGAATTCTTACAAAGAGCAGGAAAAACACAATGATCTCATTGTGTTGTAAAAGGTCCTATATCTAGCAACCCATGTGTTGTGCATGCTTGGAAACAAAATTTTCCTTTGTAGAAGTAAACATATAATCAAAGATATATTGGGTGGGGTGTCCATCCTCTTCTTATATCATCTCCTCACATAACAATGGCCCATAGAATTCCAACATGTGCAATATAAGAACGACCCCATTTATAACTCAACAAATTTATCTCATGATTCATATGCATTCAAAATCATACTGTTGGTGATAAAAATGGATTTTTCATAATGAATCATTTTTAATCAACTAAATGTCTACCTTAAGCTATGCTTAGGGGAATTTCAACCTTTCTTGCCTTGTATAACAACTTCATTACCAAAAATTGATAGGTGATCTAGACACAAACATTGGACATATTTGTAACTTTTACACCATTCCTACCACAACTAGTTTGTACTAATTTAATGTACCCTCTCTAAATTATTTATGTTTGAGTGTGTTTGGGTAACTTTCTTGCTTTGGGTGGGATTTCAAACTTTCTCATATTGTCATACTTGTCTACCATTCCCCACTTCCTAGCTAATATAAAAGATCTTAAAACTTTGATTCCCAACCTCTCATTTCCTTGTTTGAGACCTGCAAACTATCACTTCCTTGTACAATCAGTTTTGCTAACCCTTGATCCCAACTTTGTTCAACCATTCACTCTCACAAAACCCACTATTTGAACAAAAAATTTACCCACCACCATGGCCAACTATAAATTCCATTAATGCACTCAAATTTAGAGGTGATAAATTAGTGAGAACTTCCTTGTACAATCAGTTTTGCTAACCCTTGATCCCAACTTTGTTCAACCATTCACTCTCACAAAACCCACTATTTGAACAAAAAAATTTACCCACCACCATGGCCAACTATAAATTCCATTAATGCACTCAAATTTAGAGGTGATAAATTAGTGAGAAATTGTGGACCCATGCTTGGCCTTCAACCTCTATATAAGGCAAACAACTTCACTAGTTTGGATCATATAGGAATATCATCTTAGCAAACCAAAAATTTCATATTCAAGCACTTGTTTTCACCTCTTGTATCTGAGGATGAAAAATGTTAGGTTCTAGAGACTAGTAGATAAGCCCCTTTGAATTATTGAGGGCAACTTCACACAAGGTTTGCACCTACACTTCAAGCTTAGTCAATTTCAATGTTTGGGCATTTCAACAATTTTAATATTTTTATAAATATATTTGTGATGATTGTAATATTTTTTATCAATAAATAGTCAAAGAAATAATTCTTATAATTATTAATAAAATATTTGAATCAAATACTTTGTTCTAGCTAGTTTATATGTGCATATTTTCTTACATTTTATATGGGCATTTTGGATCTAACTATTTTGTTAGAATGTTTTGGTTAATTTTCATTTTGTTATTCCATATCTAAGAAATTTATATGAATATTCTAGTTGAGGGTCATTATAGTGTTATCAAAACTTTGATATTGCTATCTTGATGGGTAAAAAAGATGGTGGATGTGTCCTAGTGAAAGAGAGATCATATATCAAATGAAAGAAGAAAATAAATCACAAGCCCAATATATAGATAAAGAGGAAGACATGCTAGAAGAGGGAAAAAATTTTAAATTAACAAATATACAAAAAGATAACTTCTTCCATGAGAACATGATTAGGATGCATAAAATACAAGATGCATTTATAGACCTAATGGGATGACTATTTCATGCTATAGAATACCTAAAAACCAAAACCCACTAAAGAAAATTGAGGAGAAAGGAGTACCTCTTCCGATAATAGATCTATGGTTAATTGCATACCAAATCCATCAAGACCCATGTTCTTGCAAAAGGGGAGAAAGAGTAAAAGGAACCCCAAGAATTTTGTTAAGGGTGATTGACATGATCTTTGACGAGTATCAAAGCTAGTTTGATTCTTTAAAAGCTACAATAACTTTTGAGCAACAAAGTAAGCATTGTAGAAATAGGTTGACGCAAAAAGAAGAGAAGTTGATAGCTCTCCTTGATAAACATAAAGCACATAGTGAAGGATTTTAAGTTGATATCTCTTTCATAGATTTTATATTTTAAATATAGGAAAAAATCCTACTAAAACATGTTCCTAGAGAAAGAAGAAAGAATAGAACCTAAGATTCAACAACCCTATGAGAAATATTTGAACATGATCCAAAGAAAATTATTTGGTACAAGGAAGAAAGGATTGAACTAGAAGTACAACAAGTTACAAAGGAGCAAAGTGAATTAACATTTTAAAATATATTCTAGCAATTTCTAATGATTCCACACACTTGGAAATCATTTGGCTTAATGAAGTTATGCGAAATTTACATTTCATGTTAAATGTGAGGATTCTATACATGAAATAGAGGATCCAACGACTTATAATGGTTTTCAAGAAACACATGTTGAGTTTCAAATACTAAAAGGATGAAATAATTGCCACATGAGAATGGTTTAAATTTTTTCCATTTTGGTGTGCATGAATTTGTGATTTTTTTTTTAGTTTATTTTTGTTCCATAAATGGGTAAGTACAAGAAGTTGGGTCCACATTCAGGGGAAGTATCATTTTTTAGCTTTAAAATAGGTACCCATTCATTTTTTAGAATAGGTACCAATTTTAAGTGGTTATTCACTCCAAAAAGTTTGAAACTCAAAATGCATGTTTTTAATTTACATTTAGGCTCAGAAAAGGCATGGTAACCCAACACTTAGCCTTGGACTTGCAAGTACAAGGTCATGGCAATTTTAAGATAAAAACTTTGGCAATAACTCTGATGAGGTTTATTTCAAAATTATTTTATGAAATTAAAACCCATTATAGATGACAATGTCTAGTTTTCAAATATGTGTTTTTTTTTTATGATTACATTATTTTATTTTTTAAAATTAATTAATGAGGAAAATGGTCCATAAACTTGAAATGTTAGGTTTTCATATTTTTTTAATAACTTTTAATTTGTTATTTTCTTGTTAAAACAATTATATGACATTAATCTATAAACAATTATTTACAGTGAAAAAAAGAAAATCCAAGAAATGATAAGTTTAGTTCAAGTTATGGTGTGCGTACACAAGGGTTTTAAAAACTAGTAATTAGAGAAATAAAAAATAATAAATAAAAAAATATTAAGAAAAATCCTCATCAATATTCATTATAAGAGACATCTTTCCCCAAAATTAATTAGAAAAATACTTTTATTTAGGTCAAATTATGGTGCCTGTACATGTGCATTGTATGGTCATAAAAAAGTGACTTTTAAAAAGTGGGTTTTATACATACATATTAAATATTATTTTTTATCATCTGGGCATTAGAATAAATTGCATATTTGAAAACTAGACTCAAAATACTAAATTTCATATTACTAAACATTTTAAAAATTTAATGTGTAAGTTCTTCAAATTTTAAGTCCAACTATGACAAATTCTGAAAAATCAGGAAAAACACTTCCATTTTTTGAACATTTTGTGGACCCAACTTCTTGCACCTACCCAGATGTTTCTCACTTAGAGAATGACCATGTTGTTGTAAATCTCTTAGAAATTTCCAAATAAACTAAAGAAGGTAAATGCTTTGATTGAATATTTGAGCACAAATCTAGGAATAAGAAGAATAATAAAAGCAAATATTTATTGCACCATTCTCATTCCATATCATTACACAATTCTTGCATCATGGAAATAATTCTATCAATGATGCAAATATGAAGTCTATAATTGGTAGAAAATGGCACATGAATCCTTTCTCTCAAGTCCAAGATTGCTCATGCATATCATGTGAGATCTTGATGTTATAACTAAATAGGATGTTGGGAGACACATGCAGGATAATTTTTTTGATGGGATGAATATCAGTATTGTTGACATTTTGTTCATTCCACACACTTAGACAAGCAAACAACTCAATGCAACCATGGGTGAGCTTGAGGTATGTGATGAATCATGTGTTGTGAAAACTGACATGGTTAGGGGAACACAAGGAATACATTCTCTTGGTAAGTTCAAAAAATCATAATTCCATGGAGCTAAAGTATATATTTGAAGAAGTTGTGGAGCTTAGAAGTATCTCTAATGGATTTCCTAGAGTAGCCACAATTAAGAAACATTATTGGAAGATTCAATCCAGTGGGTCAATAATTTTCTTAAAGTGATGGACAACATGCACGTTGTATCATTTTATGGTAAGAAACACATTCATCATTTTGATATCCATAATTCTCTAGATCAACATAGAGTGGTGTTCAATAATATTTCTTCACGATTACCAACTAATAGAGGATGGCAATGAATCATGAAGTTGGAATTTGGATATAAGCCTATCATGATAATTCCTTAACATGGAATGTATAAAGAGGAATGGGAGAAGGTTATCAAGTTCTTAAAAATGGGCCTCATTGGTTCAATCCCATTTTTTTCACAGGGTCCTTGAGAAGGACAAATATGGCACCGTGGGGATGTGCATCAACTACAAAGCATTGCACTAGAAGATAAAAATATACCATAGTCCTAGGATTGATGAGTCCATTTCTAAGTCGCAAGGGGTAGTTTATTTCTTAGACAATGATTTGAGATAAAGCTACCACCATATCCAAATGTGGGATGAGGATCTGCACAAAATAGCAATTAGATGTCACTTGGGGAACTTAAAGTTCTTATCTATACCATTGGGTTTGAAAATACACTAGACACTTCCAAATCTACAAGGAATTATGTTAGAGTAATCATGCATCAGCTAATAATTACTTAATTTTTAATTAATTATTATGCTAATTTATTCTCATGCACCTAAGCTAAAATTAGGAGTTCTTTTTTATGTTAACTAAAGTGAGGTATTATTAGATCATTCTATTCATTGCATGAGATGTTGACACTTGTCATGATCTAATCCTTTTATCATTTAGGGTTGCTCCTATATAACACTCAACCCTCATTATATTATCATAAAATTTTGATAACCTTTTGAGAACTCTTGATCTCCTTGAAGACTCTTGAGGTTCATTTTGTAGCTTTTTATTGTTGAGGATATTGCATATTATTGTTTGCAGCTCTCTTGCGTGGAAGGTGCCTTTGTTCGTTGCTTGATCCTATGACTTGTGTTTTTCACAATTCTAACAAATTAGATATTCATTGAACAAATAAGAGAAATTGTCTTGGTTTCGTTGGATGATATTTTTTATATAAAAAATCATGGAAGGATCATATATGTTACACACAAATATAACCTTTGAAATTCTAAAGTTGCAAGTCCTCTTGATAAAATAATTTGTGTAAATTTGGGGTCACATTATTTTTATACTTAGGCCATGTCTCTATTGCTCAAGGCATCTAGTTAGATCACCAAAAAATTCAATCCCTTATAAATTAACCATCCCTACTATATTAAATGGTTGAGAGGACCCTTGGGTGTATGCATCTACTACAAAATGTTTGTTGAGTGCAAGTTATAGTTAGTAGCACCCTTAACCTTGACTTGATGAATAAATGAGCTTTTGCATGGATAGGTAAAACACAAGGAGTTGATATAAAAAATGTTTCAAGAAATGGATTTGGATTTGTTACAATGAAAAGGGGCACCCCATAACAACTAAGAGAAAGAAGTTGAAAGATTCAAAAATGTTTTCTCTATCTACAATAGGGAGATTCTTGCCATACATGATTTGGGAAAATACAAACAAAATCTAGTTTGTGATAGATGTGTGGTTGAAAAATCATAATGGTTTGAATTTTCCCCTTGGACAACATGACTTGTGTGATGAGCAACAAAAAAAGGTGAGTAAAATCAAGTTTATGCTTCGAAGGTAGTAGTTAATTTTCTTTCTAGAGTACCCACTCTTGGTTCAATTTCAATCAATTTTGTTGACTAGAAGGCATCTATCGTGGCATAATATTTCAAGTATACTTTTATTGTTAACATCTTAGATGGAAGCGTGAAGGATGATCAATATGTGACAACAAATTATCTCATTTATATTAAGGATAGGACCTTGTTAGTCCCTAAGCCTAAGATGAAACATGAGATTTTGAAAGCATTGCATGCTACAGTCATGGTAGGGCAGCTTGGATATATCAAGACTTGTAGGAAAATAAAGGAGAGATTCCCCTAGAAAATGTTTAAGGAAGATGATATAAAACACAATAGGGAGTACAACACTTACCAACAAAATGAAGGAGAGCATGCCTTTATTTTATATTTATTTCATCCATCACCTATCCATGAGCAAGATTGGGATAGTGTGTTTAGGGAATTCATCATGAAGCTCACCAAGGTATATGGTCAAGATTATTTTCATGTTGTGGATAGGCTGAAAAATAATAGATCTTTTAGCTCTTTCTAGCAAGAATTATTTTTCTTGATTAGTACTAAGCTCACTACCAACTCTAGTTATTGTACACTAATAGGTGGACAAGCAGGGTCTAAATATGTGCATGGAAGGAGGCTTGATAAACTTCATCACATGTTAGCACACAAAATAGACCAAATAGTTGCACCTTGGAGATTATGACTACAATGCTACTCATCATGGGCCCATTGGTGTGTTTCCACTTATGGCATTGTATGCTTATGATGCACTAACCTTTATTGATTTAGTATTCATAGTCACTAGAGTGTTACTCACATAGGTACCAAATATCATTTGTGTTAAAAAGGTGAAGACATCAAGAAACATGACCATCAAAAATTATCTAGTCCATTGGAATAACTTATCTATAGAGGATATCACTTGGGAAGAATTATAAAACTTGGCAAAAATGAATTTGTAATTACTTAAACAATTTTGGAAAGGGTGGACTTGTAATGCCCCCTTTCTAAATTAGTTGTTTGAGAGTATTTGGTCCACTTTCCTACATTGGGTGGGATTTCAAACTTCCTTATACTATCATACATGTTTTTCATTCCTCACTTCCTCGTCGATATCAGAGATCCAAAAACCCTGATCCATAACTCCCACAAACTATTGTTTCCTTGTGCACTTGGTATTTCCAACCCTTGATCCTCACTCTCTCCAACCATTTCATCTTTCTAGTATGCATTTACCTAAACCCTTGCACTTAGGAATGCACTTTCATAGAACCCTATCATTCGAGCAAAGGAATCCATTCACTACCACAATTGAGCAAACACACTATTAATGGGCTAAAATTTACATGTGATAAAATTGTCGGCAATGATTGTCATTGATGTCAACACCTAAGATTGTTGTATGTTTAGTAGTGGTTGTCATTGATGAGTTGGTTGTCATTGATGTCTTGGTGAGTTGTTGGCATTGGTTGTCAACACTTGGGAAGATTGTTGCATTATTGGGTTGTCATTGATGCATGATGATGTGTTGTTGAAGTTGATGCTTGGATGTCATGCCTTGTTTGATGTCATGTAAAGAAGTATTGTGTATGGTTGTTGTCAGCATAGTTGCTTTCATGATGATATATTAAGATGATGATTAGAAATATTGCTGATGATGGAGAGATATTTTGATGGCCTATAGAATGTTGTATGCTCTCTCCTATTATTCCTGTTGAAGCATGTCTTGCTGAAAGAAAGTTTTGGTCTTCACAAGTTGTTGAAAGGTTCTGTTTCAGGAAGTTGCTACAAAAAACTGTTTGGGAGAATACTCCACATTCCTTCGATGTTGAAGATGTGGTCTTGTGGTTTGGGATTTAGTGTTTGTGCTATGTGGATGTTGCACTCCTATATTTTCAGGTCACCAGTGTTGCCAAGGAAGGTTTTTGTTAATTGCAGAAAGTTGGTAGTGTTGTTGGTTGTCTGGATTGGTCCAGGAATTGCTCCACATTTCTCTGCATTGATGTTCCTGCTCCTGTGGCTTGGTGAATGTGCTCTCAATGTTTGTGTAGCGAGTCAGTTCAAATTTCATGTGTTGAAGTGGTCCGTAAGTTGTTCTATTAATGTTATATCTCATTATGTGCATTTTGTGTTTCTGGGAAAAAGTATTCTATTCCCAGTTGGGTTGCAGTAGCTATTGGTGGCATGACAATATAAAAGAAGTGTTTGGAAGTGTTCTTGAATGTTCAAGGAACATCTCTTTGTGATCTACACCAATGGTTGATCTCTTTTGGTGTTGCATTGTGTTTGTGTTGGTTTTCCGAGGATTTTGTGGATATCTAGACGACATGGCTTGTCATCTTGCTTGTGTTATGTGCTTGAGGGTTTGCACCAACATATGAAGTGTTAAGATGTATTTGGGTCTTGACCTATCTTGGTTTAAACTACAACGAGTGAATTCAATTGAAAGTGTTTTTGGTCCGACTAGTATTGTGCTACACATTTTATCTACAGGTTTCCTTGTTGCCGACTTGAGTTGATCTGCACCAACATGTGAGTTGTTTAGGGTCACATTGGAAGATGTAATAAGGTTGTATTTGGTCTTCTCTATCCCATGGATAAGACCGCATTGATGTTTATGTCTGACTTGTTGAGATTATTGTTTATCTTCTTCCTGGCCAACCTAATTGATGTTTTGAGGTCTTACAATGGATACAAATGCAAGAAAATTTTAGATGCAAGGGTGAAAAAGTGGAATGTATTGAATATCTCATAGTAGAAGTGTGAAAGTGTGTGAAGATAGATCAAATGTGCTTTAACACCTCAGTTAGTAAAGTGTTGTGTTGACAAATATTGTAATTTCTATAATCTTCATGTATCTTGCTCTAAGACAGTGAATCTTATCAAGTCCTTGTATCTTTCCATGGGGTTGTTCACTTCAATCTGCAAGTTCTTTGTATCTTGCTCTAAGGTTTGCACCTTAGTTTGCAAGTCTTTTGGCAATGAGCCTTATTTTGTATGCAGTGAACTTCATATATTGTGAGTTAACTCTCACCGTGGTTTTTCCCTTATTGGGTTTTCCACGTAAATCTGGTGTCATCTTGTGCATGTGTTCCTTGTTTCAGCTTTCATTGTTGCTGATATGATTAAGGATTGAATTGTTGTATCTTTCATTGCTACTGATCTATTTAAGGGTTTTGGTTTAATTAAGAAGTTTGAATTGTGTTGAAAGTCTTGAGTTTCGAAAGGGTTTAAGTTTTTGAAGATACTGATTCACCCTCCCTCTCAGTATTCGGTGTGTTCAACAAAAATGACAAGAAACATTGGTCTCGTGGTATCAAAAATTGCATACCCTTTCAATTTCACACTACATCAAGTCCCCACTTCAATATTTTGATATAGAGTGTCTCAATTACAAAATGTTAGCACTTGTATCTTATATTTTTGGCATTTTTATGGTGATCTAAGCTTTTTAAGTCTAACTTTTCCTAGATGAGAGTGAACCACATGGATGTTCATGCAATGCACTAGCATCCCACAAAAAATAATGATTCCAGTGGTCATTTGAGCCTTACTTTCCCCTAGTCTCACTAATAGTTTGGAAATTAATGCCTTCGCTTGCAATTCTGACTTGTAGTCTACCTTCTAACTTACGATTTTGGTCTTCAAAGTTTGATTTTAATTCAAAAAAATTGACTTTGCAACTTTGAAAGAAACTTTATCACTCTCAAGCAAAAAACAAGTAGTTATAAAACCATACCATCTTCATGCATATGATTTCCTCCCTACTTTTGAAACAATGCCTTTGTGGGTTTGTAATGGATAGTGAAAATGTTATGATCCTAATATGATATATTCTTAAGTATATACTATATTTTATATATTATATATTATAATAAGGATAAGCACTTGTGACATGCTTAACCCTAACTTAAACATTAATACACCGATCCTCTTAATTAGGATGATGGGGTATGTCCCCACATAGTTAAGCCTATAAATAAGGAAGAAAACTCTCTCCCATATCATCATATCATCAAATATTAAATTTATATATAATATTATCTCATTATTGGAGGTAACCCCCTCAAAGTGGTATGTTATATTTCTGATTTTTTCAAATATTTCTATAACCCCGTTGAAATGGTATAGCCAACATTTTTACAAATATAAATTTTCTGAGATTATATAATATTATTGGAGATACCAAATATTTCTTAGATACCACAAATAACCCCCTCGAAGTGGTATGGCCAACATTTTTGTTTTTTTAATATTTTTATTTATTTATTTATTCATGTTTTTTTTGTTAATAATTTTTATTTTTTTTTGCAGATTTTTTTAGGACAACATATTTTGATTGTTTTATTCAAATTACATAATTGTTTTTGCATATTATTGTTATTATATATCATTTTATATTTTATATTTTTACAAACATTTCAAAGAAATATCATAACAAGAGTAATTAGAGCTACAATTTGGACCAACTTTTTTGATTTCACCATAACTTCCAAACCAATGGGAATTTGGTTCTATTTTTTTTGGGTTTTCAGACATGTATTAGATAAGCTCTCAAAAATAGAAAAGAATTTTAAGGTATGCTTTTGAAAAGTTATTAATATTTTATGTTTTCTCATTAATTTGCTCTATAGATTATAATTTTTAGATTTTTTTAAAAAAAATTCCATTTTGAAAAAGATTAGAAAAAATAAGATAGGTTTATTTCTTTGTAATTTACTATTAGAAATAAAATAATTTATTTAACTCTATATTTTTACATTTTTTTTCATATTTATGACTTTTATAAATAATTCCAAGAAATATCATAACAAGTAGCATCAAAGCTACAATTTGGGCTAACATTTGTTTTTCTAAAATATTTTTTAGTGTTTTTTCTTGTAATAGATTTTTTTTTTTAATTTTTGTTTTTTTGCAAGATGTTTCTTTTAGTTTTTAGTTTTTTAATTATTTTTTGATTCCTTATTTACCTTTTTCCAATCACCACTTGATGATTTCTCCACAAGGAAATGATCTCCCTTTTCTATCTTATTATTGAGGGAGTCACAACCTTTCATATTAAGAGTCACAAACTTTCACATTAGGAGTCAATCATATTTATTCTATATTGACTGATCGAATGATGTTAAGAATGTCTTTCTCAAATGAAATGCTCTCCCTTCTATATCTCAAGTTTCAGGGAGTCACACCTCTTCACCTCAATAGTTACAACCCTTCATCACTGCATTTAGAGAATAATAATTTAATTTTAAATTAAGTTAATTTGCTAGTGCTGCTCTATATTACTTGTAATCAGTCATAATAATTTTTTCCCTTTGTTTTTCCTTCTAGATCTACTATCCTTATATACCTTATCTTAAGGGACAAAACTCCTTATATGTTGGTTGACCATTCTTAACAACTTAATCTTTACTTAATATCAGTTTGGTGTAATATTAATTATCTTTATTGATTTATTTTGAAACATAGGCTGCAACATAGAGCATACAACACTGGGGAAGAACAAAATATACTTGCAAGTGTTGCAACCATGGTAGCATTCCATTTACAAAGAGCATTGACATAGAAAACTAGAAGTCTGAATGGAATTGAATTGCATAGACAACGAAAAAAATACAACAAATTAAAACATCTCTTAACAACAGAGAAATTTAAGAAAATGGGCTTTGCAGGCCCTTCAAGGTGTGTTCTCTACAAAGCTCAGGAAAAAAGTATAGACCATCTTCTCTTAAATTGTCCTTTCTTTGGATAATGCTGGAGATGGCTTTGTGCCAAGTTGGGTTGGATTACAGCCTTGCCTAATGATATCATTTCACTATTCCAAAGTTGGCCTATCAGAGCCAAGGATGGACTACTAAGTGGCTTATGGGAAAACAACCCTTCAACACTAATCTGGGAAATTTGGAAGGAGAGAAATAGAAGGATTTTTGATAACAAAGAAAGACGGGTCGAATCAGTCCTTAACATAATTGAAAACTCAATTGTGGAGAATTTGAATAGCAAGATAGCATTAAGACTCAACACCAAGGGCAACTTCACTGAATGGGATGGTAGAATGAGATTTAAGTGGTTAGGACTCAAAGTTCCTTCTTTCTCAGGGAATAACGACCAGAAAAGAGAACAAGCAACTTAGAACCCACTGCAAGAGGGTTGTTTGAAGTTAAATTTTGATGGGGCATCAAAAGGAAATCCTGGTCCTTCTGGAGCAGGATGCATAATCAAAAATAGTAGGGGAGACACCATAGGCAAAATAGCGGTTCCTCTTCCAATAGATACTAACAACATAGCAGAATTTAGTGCTCTATAGATTGGACTAGTTGAATGTAAAAGGAAAGGAATAAGGAAGATAGAGGTGGAAGGTGATTCAGCCATTACGGTGAATGCAATTAGAACAGTGACTCCTAATTGGAGATTAAAAGCACTGTTAGACAGAATCCTGGCCATTTTAGAATACTTTGATTACTTCACCATTAATCATGTGTATAGGGAGGCAAATGGGGAGGCCGATGAACTTTCAAAACTTGCAGCAGAAGTTACAGAATTAAGATGGTGGAAATTTACAGCAGAAGGTAAAGAATAAAGGTGATCAAAAGGGGTAGACCTCCGAGTAACAGGTAGAGGGATGAATCATTATCTCATGCTCCATGAAGAAGGGAAGGCCTACTGGAAGCGAAAAGAGAGCAGAATTCCTCTTCATCAGATTGCAAAAGGAGGAAGACTTCCACACATTGCTGAGCAGATTATGCAAATGCAAAATCATAGATAGTTCGCTTTTGGATTTAATGATTTTTGATATGTTTGAGTTCTCTTTGGCTATATGACTGTATTCTTTGTATGTAACTGAAAACTTTAATGATTAATATTTTGGCCTTGCCATTTATTGATAAAAAAAAAAAAAATGATGCAAAAATGGAAAAACTGGGTACTTATAAGCAAACAGCAGAGTTACAAATCTTTTGGTCAAAAACCCAATCAAGTGCTAGTTTGACCTGGAATGCCCTTACCACCAGTTTGCATTTTCCTCAGAGTAATAGCATTATTTTGGCTTTTTTTTGCTTCTATGCTTGCAACAACAATTTAATCAAATTTACAACTCATCAATCCAGTGGACATTTCCAGTGCGATTCATGTATTCATCTTCTCATCATGGATCCAACTTCAGCATCCTTGTATTCCAACAATCATCCACAAAGAATTCCATTCCCAATTCATAATGACTACGATAGCACAACACATGTTCCAGCTCTACGTCAACTTATGTGAGTCCAGTTTAAAAATGGGCATTCTAGCCAATAATGTGTTTATCACGTTGTCAACAATATCAATGCTCAATTGAGATCAATGAAATAACAAGGACTATCATCCATTGCACTCATCACTTATATTATTTATCAATGTTTTGAGAGGATAAATGATGATAGAAAATCATCATGTGCAGAACAAACGACACTTGCTGAACGTTAAATCATTCTGTCATGTAGATTCAAGGACATTTGTAGTGTAATTTTGACCAAGGGAATTACTAAATACCTTATCAATTAAAAGAGGATATTTTAAAGGTCAAATATCTCCTCAATAAGAAGAGTACGCGATTCCAAGGTGAACAAATAAAACAGGATCTGAATATTGAATGCTAAATCAGAATTATTATAGAACTCAATATAGGGCATTTTAGATGATATAATAAGGTTGAAAAGAAAAATGATAACGTTCATGACAGAATTGTTAAGATCAGAATATTTGAATGAGATGCTGCTATAGACTTGTGTAAGGAATTTAATTATTTTACCTTTGTATTCTTTTCCATATTCCATATTGTAAGAGTTACCTTAAAAATAGTTCATCCAAAAATTCTATCCAAACTTTATCAAAGCACAATGCTTTCAAGACGTGATGCTTTTAATGTAAATGCCAAGGAAATTATTTTCTTATAACCAGATAATTTAAATGACGTCAGTCAATATAAAATTGATGAACATGGGTTCTTTTAACAGTTGTAATAAATCTCATATAGCACTCACACAATCCTCAGTCATCAAACTCAAGTTGAAAGGTTCTGATTTCCATAGGCGCTAATTCCACAATATAATCTTCATTCATTATTTTGTTTGTCTTCGATGGCTCATGCCTGTCATACTCCTCACCTTCAATTCGCCAGTCCAATGATGTCATTTCCGACTTTTCCTGAACCCCTGAAAGGTTGAGCTCCACAACTTCTTCAATCTACAAAATCATGCAAAAAAATATTTCATTAATATTTTTCAACAATTAAGTGCAAATATGCCCCTTTAATCTGGAGTTCGTCATTTAAAATCATAAAATAGACCATAGCTCCCTATCGTTCTTCATATTCTGACTCAAAGCAAATGTGAATATGCATACATGCCATTTTTTTGTCCTCTTAAGTGTACATGATTCAATGCATATGGTCAATCACCCCTGAGATGGAAACGAAGGATGGGAGGATAACGATAATGCAAGGACGTAAAAGGCAAATATTAAATTAGGTGAAGCCATAATGATTTGTTCTATTGTATTTGTTATAATAACTTTCCGTTAAAGATTTGTCTGGAAGAAAAATATCAACAATAAAAGGTAATCGTATGTAATGCATGAATTATTGTCCACAATATTTTAAATAGTTATTATGATTACATTTTCAAGATCTTACTCCATTTTGGAGCTCAATGTGTTTTTTTCTCAATAGTTATCATCGAACTTCCGGAAAATGAATAAATGCTGGACATTAAACTCCATATGTAGCATGAAATGAAAACTAACAAATTAACCAAATATGGCATATCGATTGAAGCTTGGAGATTATATGGTCATATCAAGCACATCAACGTCATATTTGTAAAGAGAAGAAGATAAAAAACGTGAATATATACTAAATAGGTAGAGACATCAAATTGAGACGGTTTCTGTACATGCAAAATGATGGCAGCAAATTGTTTAACATGATGAGCTCAAGTGATAGAGCGACAAGGAATTCATAAGGACAACCCAGGTTCAACTTTTTAAGAGACAAAATAATGCACTGAAACTAGGTAAAATATGACATCCATCTTGCTGATGTGATATGCCCCAAGAGACGAAGGTGAGTACATGTCTCCTCAGTTGAGAGCTAATCAGCCTTCCTATATGCATCATATTCTTGTAGTAGCCGCAAAACAAATGGCAGAAATTGTAGCACAAATAAATATAAGTTTATTTATTTGGACTTCATTTTTTGTTTAAATGACAAATTAAATAATAAAATCAAAAGAAAACAAAAAAATAATATCAAGAAATCAACTGCAAGAATCCAGAGTGTTTACTTGCTGTTCCATCCATCTATTTCATGAACATTTATTTCTAGTGTGCCACCAAGATGTGTATGAATCATGGAAGCATAAATCCTCAAAAAATCGCAAAAAACCTGATTTAAAAAAAATCTTTAGCGGAAATGATTTTTTTCCCCAAAACATTCCTGACTTAATCAGCTGTGATTTTCAACGGTGTTCAACAATCTTTAAGGGTTTAAATCACGAAAAAATCGTGTAAAAAACACGAAAAATTGCCCAACCAACCCATCACAAAATCTCAACTATATGAAATCGCTATTTAATTGGGTTTTTTTTGTTGATTTTTAGCAGAGAACTGAGTGCTGTCTGCTGGGACGTGGTTCACCATCAAAGATTTGCTAGATTTCATCAAGTTGCTGAGGCAAATCATAGGTAGGCAACCTTGAATGGACATGTATTTCTAATAGATGTTAAGGACATTAAAATAAAGACACGTTTTTTGGTATGCTTCGACATTAACATGGAATGGTTAAGAGATGTGCTGCTTTTTTCTCTATATTCCACACTACTGTCATTTACCTTAGGCTCGTACTAATATTTTCCATATATATAAATCCAAAGACACAATTTAGTGGGAAATAGTAGACAATATCATAAATACTAAGGCTTTTATCTTATTTTCATAACATATCTGAACCTTATAAGAGTACTTGCCAAAACTAAATATAGAAAGCTAGACTAAACTGAAACGGAACTCTTTTGGCTTGATATCAACCTAAAGAGGTTTGTTTTCTTTGAGTCCTTGTGATCCTGACTATTCAAAAGAATTTTAACATTTCAATTATCTACAATAATACCAAGGTGGTTGTTTAGATTATCAAGGTTAGGTTGGGACAAATTTCCTTTTAAGATGCTAACAAAAGTGTGATAATTTGGAGCTTCAATTTGACACTAGCCATCAAGTTTTAATGACAAGCAAGTAGGCTAATGACAATTGTATAATCAAGTGGGAAGCATAAGTATATACATAATAATATATAGACATTGTGGAACTGGAATAGAATGATTCCTATCAGAAAGATAAAAAAACAGCTTGTAGTGCTGAAAAAAATGAATTGTAGCAATACTTTATATCAAAATGAAGGTCTGTTTTGGTTATATTTAAATTTCCTATATATTATGCAAGCTTAATGCTTTGTTAATTGGTGCAACTCACTGCTTAAATGCATACCCTGCACTTGTTTGGAAACTACATTCCATTTAGAAAAGTCATATACATGGAGGTTCAAAAGGCCTACAAGGAGTACAATAGTAATACATGAATGCTTTAGACATATATAGTGTAGCATTCCATGCATGTTAAATAGGTATCAGGAAAACTAATACATGCCTTGGGAGAAGTCATGCCCTGGTCTCGTGGGCTTATCTTAATCCCTCCCGAAGCAGGCCTCATATATTTTCTCTTAAACGATCCAAATAGATTTCAGCAACAACTATCCCATCGAAAGGGAATTTTACTTGTGCTTTGATTTTTTATTGGAAGTTGTACCTATAATCTCTCAAAGTCTCAACTCCATCAATGTTTTTTCCATCATCCACTTATACACAAAATCAAGGAAAATTTAGTTGAATAATAATAGCTAAGATTGTGGCTCAAATAGTTGCTCAATTCTTTTGTACTAGCAGGTCTTTATTATCTAATGAAAAAATATTTGACACTCCCTTTACTCTTTTACAAATCTGCTAAAATAGTTATCAATGAGAACATTTCAATATCATTTATGGTCTTTTGAGATTTAAGATTTTGTTTCAAAAGCATTTTCTATTACTCTATCTTGAGCTATTTGATTCAAAACCTATTAAGTTGAACTTTGTAATTGCTTCCTTTGTCATATAATTTCCCTTTCACACTCTTCATATAGTTCTCTTTGACATTGTTCTAGAAATCACAAGTACTGTTAAATCAAAAATATGAACTACTTGATTCCCATTTTGTAATTTATGATGTCTGCTCATCAAAGGAACTTTGTCTTTTTAATGTCTTTCTTGAGCCTAAGGATTTTGAGATCCTAAAGGCCAACTTTGATAGTCATAAGGTTGAAAGACTTAGGAGAGGCTTTGAACCAAGAGCTTCATCATAAGGACCTACAACCCTCTAGCATAGTTCTATTTGTAGTAGCAAGAGTCATTGACTATGTTTGATTTTTTGGAACTTTGTACTTAGTTTATAGGTTGAATTTGTACAAACTATATTGTAAATGAAATTTTATCAACTATAACCATTTAGTTATTATTTATGCACTTTGCAGTATACTTTGTGCAATGCAATGAAATCAACAATTTGAATATAAACAACAAAATCCTATATTCTACAATTCATGGGTTAAACTCTATTTTATTTTCTCTCTCTATCTAATTGCTAAGGAAATGCCCTTAATTTTTTTTTTTTAAAAGTAGTTTTTGTAATAACCACCCAAAATTTTTAATTTTTAATTTGTATAAATAGCTTAATCAACTTCCTTCCACTTTATGATCACCCGGTTTCCAATGTGGGCAAGGTGAGAGCATACAGTGGCAAGGATTACATTATACCGCTTTTGAAAGTAAACCACTTGTTCAATGGGGTGAGTAGAGCACATCCACTTATGCATTGGGTAGGATAATACAATAATCAAAGTAAAACAGCTCTTTTGCTTTTCACTAGTGAGTGCAATGCCAAGAACCACTTATTCAGTGGAGTCAGTACAATGTAACCACTTATTCAGTGGGATAAGGAAATGATACAACTTATTCAGCAGGGTAAGTAGCAAATCAAAACAGGAGCTAAGTCACCGATGGTACTACCAAACGGTGTTACAATATGAGCTCATTACAATTCAGTTCATGAACGTTATTTGACCTCAATCCAGAAGCACATGAAGGTCTGAAACAATCTGATAACGAATTGCTTCAGGTCTGATACACCAAAACCAGCAAGTATGCAACTAGCATGTCACCCAAGGAGCTCACGAAAATGCCAAAGATCACCCCAGAATTGTTTGCAAAGGCCTAGAGAGGCCTAGGCACCACATTGAACCCTCAAAACTACAGGAAATGTGGGGTTAATCACCCAGGAAACTTCACATCCCCTTCCCAAGGTAGCACGGCCTGCCCAAGGGGCGGTTTGCTCCTCAAAAATCAGGAATGTCCACCAGCACTGTGCAATCAGTTCTTTCCTAGTCACCCGGTGCAAAGAAATCACATGGTGCAATAACTAGAAGACATTTCTCAAAACTCCAATCTGCAACAACAAAATGAGAGGAACGACTTGTACTTGCATAGGTACAGCCAGCAGCAAAACTCCACAAAAAACAATCTCAAATCACTGTGGAAACTCAACTAAATAGCATATCAAATACTTAACATACTTTATCACCTCAAAAAACTTCATATTGGAAAGCCATGAAATGAATCTTCAACTTCAGCACCAATGATGACCCCTAAAATGGAGCCACACTAGTCTAGCTAGGGAATATAATTCAATTCCCAATCTAGAAAGCTCTTGAGGGTTATCGTCCTCAAGAACTTGGAGAATCTATCACCAAACTGGCAACACTTCATTATCAAATCTCAACATGTCCAAATGAGCTATCCCATGCCTCCTTTTATATCTTTTGGAGGGAGATATTACAATTTGAAATAATAAAATAATTCACCTTTTCCAAAAAATGCCTTTTTAAAATAATAATATTCTCCCTCATGTGCAACGATCCCCCTTTTTCAACCTAGGAGGCCTTTTTGGCTTTCCAAAAAGCTATAACACTTAAGTAATGAAAAATAATAATTTAAATATATCAATTTAAGTGAAATACTAAAATATTTTACCCCAAGTGATGAGAAATTCCGAAACACCTCGGAATCCAATTCTAATTGCACCAATGAGATATGGAGGCCTTGGATGAATGAATGAAGTCATTTTGGTGAGTTACTAAAAATAGACGTTCTCTCCAAGAAGTTTGGAGAACACCTCAATAGTCCAAAATCACTACGGAGAGTGTCAATTAATGGATTGACTTGGACTTTCTGCCGACTTGAACGGTAGCAAGCATTGATTGGAGTGCGATTGGAGAGGGATTAATTAATTCATTGAACCCAAAATGTGCCGTTGGAGCATCCATTTCTCAAGAAAATCCCCTCTGCCTCCCTCCTGGGGAAAAGCTAACGAGTTCCAGTGGGACTTCAAACCCGTATCATCCTTTGAGCTCAATGCCATCAATAGAACCCAAGTATTGTTGTCACTGCATCTTGCAAGAACCTTGGAGTCCCCTGACCTTACCACTTTAGCATATGGAAACTTTGAAAATAGGCTAACGGTCACTAAACTTATTAGGTCTAAGAAGAGGACATTACATTTTTGTCTCTTTTTCTACAATTTTTTACATTTTTTTTTTAAATATGATTTTTTTTAATTTTTTTTTCAAATAATCTTATACTTTTGATTTGCCGATTTTTTCCCCAAAAGATATTTGCTGCTATGGTATGAATGACTTCAATATTCCTCTTCAAAAGTCACCAATAAATGCCATCAGCCATCAAGGACCTAAGTTTAGAATGCTATATACTTAACATTTGAGGTTTTAGAAAGCAAGCTTTTGGATTCAACTGTTTCTATTTTTTTTTGTCGACATTTCGGATCACACTCAGTGATCCATCATCAGGAAGAGGAAAAATCCGAAAAGTTGACAAAAAAAAAAACAGACACAGTTGAATCCAAAAGCTTGCTTTCTAATTTCATGGACTGTGGAAAATTCATACCAACTATTTGAGGTTTTGATAACAATGGGACAAATTAAAGTCTTCATTTATTATACTCATTTATTGCATTTGTTAAGCCTACCAAAATTGTTGGAGATCAACTCTTGATTCCATGATCAATACTAGGCCATATCTTCAAATTTAAATAATGCTCCAGTGTTTGTATTAACTTGAAAAGTTATTAGTCAATTAGAAAAACATCCATGATCAATACTAGGCCATATCTTCAAATTTAAATAATGCTCCAGTGTTTGTATTAACTTAAAAAGTTATTAGTCAATTAGAAAAACATCCTCGGAAAATAATGTTTCCAACTATTGTACTCAAGCTTTCTAGTTGTTTTATCATATCTAACGACCATTTTAAGTTTCAACATTCAAAGGCTGATATGTTTCAACCCAGCAGAACTTTTGTATAATCCATGAAAAATATGGTGATGGCAAAAACAACATATCTTTGAATGTTAGATAACAGAAACAAAGTTTCACTATCACTTTTGTACTGAAAATGATGACTTGGGGAGGTGGAAAGAACAAAAGGCAATTAATTTTGACCGATTTCCTGTGATGGCCCTTGTAAGAAGTGTATTTTACAAGGAAAAATTAAAAAATATACTGTAGATTTCAGTTTTGGAAATTCTATCAGTGACCAATTTAATGATACGTATAATATAATCCTTGAAAGTTGAAACACAAACTTCTATTGTTATAACCTATGACTAAGAGGCCCCTATAAGCTTCCTTATGCAGTTGCATATTAAAATCATTAAAATGACAACTACGTATTACAATTACGAATTCATTGAAAATGCTTCTAACTTGATCCTATAATGCTAATATACAACGTGTTTGTTAAATTTGCTTGTCACTACTTACCTTTGATTTATAACATTTGAAAAACAACTTAAAGAAGAAAGAAATCACCAACATAATAAGTTGTGGAATCTTAAGAAAGTAGAAATAGAATCAAACAAGACGGCCTGATTATTTTTTCAACAATGCAATAGAGATAGATGGTTCTCCTTCAACAGACTGTACTACAAGGCATTTTGTGCTTCACCATGTGAACAGTTGTTTTTGAATTTGTCAAATGGTTTTTCTAGTGTCAAGTTGTATGAACCTCTCTGGGCCTGAACTCATATGAGCATTTAAATTTTAAATAATGAGAGTATACAAATCAATAAAGAAGGTAATGCTAAAAAGGACTGTAAGAGTGATAATCTACACTCACCAAATTAATGAGTTTTTAGTAGACGCATATGGTGCCAAAGCAGAAATACTCTGTGAAGGATTGTTTTTATCCTAAAAAAAGGACAAGTGCATTTATGACATGCATACATATGGTTTTTTGGTTGTGTGAAGACAATGCATTGGAATAAATGTTTGAGGCAAGCTTCATACAACTAAGGAAAAACACATACCAACAATCTTACAAAGGTGTAATTGAATATCCACACACAAAAAGTAGGGCATCAGAAAGTACAAGGTCTCTTTGCAAAACAGCATACCTTGCGTCCTGGAAATAGATTTTGAAGATCGACTCTTGCAGGGGTTGAAAATTTGTCATCTTCTCCAATCTGCACAATAATGTAGAACAAAGAGAAGACATTTTGCCAAAACAAATTAATCATGTTATAACTTCAGACCATAGTTTTGTACAAACAAAATGGTTTGGTTCACATATAAAATTCAAATTTACCTCATAAAGATGTGCTAAACGCAATAAGGTAAGCTCATCCTCCAGTTCCTGTTCTCCAAATTGCATGCTCAATGTATAATAAAGACTAAAAGAGAAAAAAAAAATCTAAATGACTCACAAACTATCTATTTGGAATAAATCTTAAAATCTTCATCATCCTCTCAAAAAGAATGTGAAATACACCTGAAGTGTAATGATTGCAATATTTGGTGGTAGCTCATAGCCTGGGGGCAATGCCGAATACTGAGGGATATTTATCTGATTCAGTTCTTTCTCCTGCAGCATAGAATATTCCTTATTTCATTTTCAATTCATGCAAGGCAATGATTTCCATAGATTTCACTCTTTTTTATTTTTTTCATATTGTATACAGAATAAAGGCAACATTGGTATATCCAAAACTTAAGCAAGATGAACATGAACTTCGTATGACCATTTGATTTGTCAAAGAAAAATTGATACAAGAAAACAAGCAATTTTTCAATTTTAGTTTCTTGGGGAAAATTATATAACATTAATTTTTAAATTATGAATGTACACACAAAGACACATCATTAACAACCTGAAAAACACTAATACAATTACATAACTTCAGCATCTATAATCAATTATTCCCATATTATAACTCATATTGTTGGAAGCTAGGTTGCCAGTATGGGTACAGGTGCGGCTGTATATAAATATAGCCATATATACGAAAAAAATAAAAATATATGATAATGACTATACAGAACTTAAAATATATTTGATAACTGATTCTAAAAAGAAGTTAAATAAAAAAATTGAAAATACATTTCATAATTTATTCAGTGTTATATCAAATCATTTGCAAAACTTGAATATAGTAAATACAATAAAAAAATTATATCTTTCTCTCTATCAAAAGCATCTAGATCTAAGTCATCACTTGGTTCAACTTTATGTGAAGCAACTGTAGAGCCATTCCCACTAGCTACATGAGCATCATGTGTAGCAGCCTCATTATGAACTACACTAACTCTGGCAAGCTGTAAAACAGATGCATCCAAGTTTGCACACTAAAGGGCTATATCCCGATTCTTCATTGCCCCTTCCTTATGTGATGGGAGGCACAAGTTGGGATGTACATAGGCCAAATCTTCTGCTTTTTTTGTAAACAACCAGATGCACTTAATTGAGTGGATAAAGAAGTATGTACTCCAATTCCACTCAATGGATGAATTCAGAACTTGTTGCACTTGAAGAGAAAGTCAATACAACTTAAAAATGCAAAAGAAGGGTAAGAATGTTGAAACTTGAAATCAAAAATTGCTTACCTGTGATAAAATTTTGATTTCAAGAGGTTGGAGGAACATGTAATTCTACCCATGGAGGTACCACCCTATATGAGCGTCCATCTTATATTTGCCTTGATGAGTGCAAAGACTATGATCTCTTCCTATGATGAACCTACCAATTTAGGCCTAACTTTATCCACCACTTTCAGATCTACGAAGATTCTTTAAAATGCTTTCTTATACACATTAACTTAATTGTCATGGTGTCGTTCTCCTAGGGAAATAAAATATTTCCATGTTGTAATGCTTGGAAAATAATGCATATGCAAGGAGATGCAAGGGTATGGTCATCTTGTTCCAATGGTCAAGAATGAGTTTTCTACTCTTAAGAAAAATGTTGCTTTGAAGTCATTCTCCTTTGCTAAAATAAATTTTAATTTTTCTACCATGGAGTCCATGCCATCATAGATTTCTCCCAAACATGACCAATCTATATTAGCAAACCTGACATACTCATGATGTAGTCCACAAGAACCCACCAATCATTATCCAAGATCAATGTTTTGATTTTGATTGCCCCACACAATCCATTAGTTGCTAATATGTTGCTCAACGCATTTCACACCTTCACAAGTCATCTCAAAATGATTGTATGCAATGGGATATGAGTCTCAACAACCTAATTTAGTGTAAAAAATAAGTTAACAACAACCTAAAATTTTAAAAGTGAATATATCACATGAATTAAGTTTAAAATAAATATTGAAATTTCATAGAAATACTTGAACTAAAATACTTCCTCTACTAAACTTTGCCGCCATGAAGCGCTCGGCTTCAACATTCTCGACGCTTGCTTCCCCCTCCGTCTTCGATCCCCTTGATGCATACGGTGATGGCTGCGATAGGGTTGGGCCCCCCGCTTCTTGGCGCAAAGGAAGCTCACCAAACTCTAGGATGAATTTCAGGGACGCAATGAGAGGCAGATCTAGGGTTTATGACTTGCAAATGGAGCGAGCGGGTAACGAAGCCCTGCTACACCAAACTGCAAATAAATAGCACCTTGAATCCTTTGAGGTGAGGAAGGGTTTGAAGGAAAGGACTCGCGCTTGCCCTCATTCTGCCTCTCTCAATGTTGCCATCCTTGATTTGGAAATGCCAAAGTACCAAATGCGATTGGATCCAAGATTTTCAATCTCCCGGTTCAACACTCCGAGCTCATCCTTGAGGTATGTTTGGATAGTCTTGCCTGTGCCCGTGAGGAGCATCTGCAGGAATACGCTCTCATTTGCAGACTGACAAAATCTTGGCCCAGTTTGTGTGATTTGAATGCCTGGATCACACAAAATTGGAAGGAGTATATGAAAGAAGAAATTTGTATTTACCTGTGCGCCAAAGGATTCTTTATATTGGAATTTGATTCTATTGAAGACATGGATCTGGTGTTGCAATTAGGCCCCTGGGCCTTTGAAGGTGAATTCATAAGCATGAAGCCTTGGTATGCCTCCTTTGATCCTCGCACAAAGACTTTCACATCTGCTTTCCTTTGGGTTAGACTACCTTATCTCCCACTCCAATTCTGGGAATTGGATTGCCTGCGTGCTATTGGAAATGGCTTGGGTAAGTACCATTACTCCTCAAATGAAACTATCGGTTATAGGAGCTCCACTTGTGCACACATATGCGTGGAAATGGATTTATCTAAAGGACTTCCAGCTAATATATCTCTGAAAGTGGGAAAAAGGTGTTGGAAGCAACCAGTCGACTACGAAAAGATTGCCTTCAGATGCATGAAATGTTTTTCAACTGACCATTTGACTCATCAATGCCATAAGAAGCAATCCATCAATCGGGCCTCAAACGGAAAACCCTCCTGGTGGATTGGGGCAGATTCCCACCATTATGTCATCACTCCTAGAACTCCAAATGACTTGCCCTCTTCACAATCTCCTCAAGAAATCATTTCAAAAGAAAATCCTCCCTCTCCCTCGGCTATGCAAGATTCCTCAATGGTGTCTCATGCGGTCCCAAATGATGGGGCCCTATCAACTACCCCCTTATCCTCTTTTGCGAAAGATCTCACATTGGTGGTGGATGACCATGTGGAGGTTCCATCAGTTCCTACACATGCTGGTTCTTCTATGGGTGTCTCTTGCTTGGATAGGACTAATGCCTGCTCCTCTCAACCTCTTGATGATACCCTTAATCCAGAACTGGAGCGGACAAAAGTGAAAAGGAAGCGATCTACTTCAACATTTTCAAATCATTCAATGTTGTAAAGATCCTCAACAAAAAAGAATAAATGATTGCTGCCCCTTGGTCCATGGGCAGAGGAACACTATGGATGCAATAGGGCTTATTTGCAGGGTGCAATTTACCAATACCGCTACGGCGGATTGATGTAATACTGATATTTTTTGACATCAATATAATCTCTATTTACGTACCAAAAAAATATTGAAATTTCATATATTTACCCCTTCAACAGATCCAAATTGGAAAAAATCCTAAGATGCCTTATTAGAGATGACGGTTTGTCATGAACATCTAAATCTTCTCACCCTTGGTATATATTTTTTTCACCCACTCTATTTGAGTGCCAGCCCTTTGCATCACCAAGTTGAGGGAGTGGACAAAATATAATGTCCACAAAATGTGCTCATACCTGTCCTTAACCAAAGCACTTGCTGCCATATAGTCTTTTGCATGGCTTGTTATCACTTGGACATCTTTCTTAGCACCCACCATCTCTATGGACTAAATGAGCATTTCAGAAATGAAGTTTGCATCCTTTAATTGCCCCTCACAATCTATTTCCTTAAAAAACATTGCCCCTTTAGGGGACACTACGACGATATTTATTAAAGGTCAATTTTTACAATCTTTCCATCCATCAATGACAATGGATGATCCTATTTCAACCCATGAATCCTTAATTGGTTTTAGCGATGTCTACAATTCTTTTTGTTTTTCCAATAAAGTGGTGCACACCTTCTCATACCCAAGACCTATGTAACCAAAGGATGTCTATTGATTACCGTCCCGATTTCCTACCATTATGGCGATCTCAATAGTTTGAAAGGAAGACCATTAGTATAAATGCATTGTGCAATGTGTTCATTTGCATTGTTCCTCACTTAATTATGAATGCCTTCTCAAATAGGCTTCTTTTGTAGGAAGAAATATAGTGATTTTCTTCTTGGGTAGATGATGTCTCCAAGAAAGGTTGTGGGACAATCACTATTGAAGGAAACCCAGTAGGTGGCTTCCCTGATCCTTTATTTGTTGAAGGATGATAATTTAATTTTTCTCTCATTCACAACAATAGCTTCTTTTTGTTCTCTAATATATGACATAATTTGTTACTTTCTCTGTTAGTGTGAAAATGTCTTTATGCATCTAGTTACCATTTATCTAGATCACCATAGGCACATGACACATGCCCTCACACTTGTCCCAAGTGTTCTACATATGTCACATCTCTTAGAGGGTTAGTCAGTCTTTTCGTTTCACCTTCTTACTTCCTCCTTGTCCTACATATACAAAGAGAGTTTGTTGTAAATTCACATGTTTTATGATAGTTCATTGGCTAATCCATTGTGCTTGATTCTTTTTGTGAAAGTTCTAAATTTTGTGTTCATTGTTTGTTGCTACAACATGGTATTAGAGCACTGAATTGCAAGTTCCTTCTCGATTTTTGGTGAATTGAGCATAAGTCCTATCAACAAAACGTTGTGAAGCCAAACAAATATTGTCATCACATCTGAAAGGCCCTACAAACAAAAGACCTTTTGTTTCATCAAAAATGCTAACTTTGAAATTTTGCAATTTTTTTGATAGCAGTACCTTGTCGTACAGTACAATGACATACAAATCCATACGGTATGGATATTTTTTGTAAAAATTGCAAATTTTTTTTGTAGATGGCAGTTTTTACCCCTGCAAATTTCATCTTAGTAAAAATTTTTTGCAAATTCAAGTTTTGCAGATAAGGGTGAGTGATGTCCCCCTTTGAGATAACCCTAAATCTTGTCCTAGAATCACAAGCTTAATGTAGTTGGAACTGTAACTTATCGCTTATAGTTGCTGATCCTTATTTCCTTATTCTTAATCTGCCTTTCCAATCATATTATGTTTTCCTTTATTCACATTCCATTTTATTCCTTTCACTACTCATTCTTCCTCCACAATTCTTTCATAAAATCTGCAAATCTAGTCTTCATAATCTGCTCTTCATCTGCTGGTATATTTGTGATATAATCATTTATCTTGCTCACACACTAGATCTGCTCTTCTCAAGATTTTGAATAATATTTTCAATCTTCTCCCTGATCCATATCCTCATAAGTTACTCCTTTTTATATCTTCTTCCTTTTGAAAGAATACAATCTCTTTAAGAAAGACACCACTTCTCAATAGACATGTCTCCTCCAAGGGAGGTGTCCTTTATATACTAATATTGATATTTTCTTTAAACATAAGTGCTGGCCTTTAAATAATATGAACCACTGCCTCTTAATAATGGATTCATTTCCTTTAAACATAATTACTGCTTTTTAATAAACAGATCTTACTTCTTTTAAACTGATCGCACCTCCTCATATTTATTTGCTGTGTATATACTTCTACCCTTAACTCAGCGCTGCATTCTGAGGAATGAAACTGCAGCCTTTGTGCATTAATCGCTGCATCCCTTATTACCCATATCTGCTGTTTATTTATTTATTTATTCCCCTTCCTCATCGATGCCTTTTTGCATGTTTATAGACTCCTTTAAATATCTTTGAATAGGCATGTTTGTTGAATTGCTGCCATTAACTAAAGATTATATTAGCGAATCGCTGCTTTTAACATATTTGCTTGGTGCTGATTGCTTTATTATGGATTATTTTAATATTAATATTAATATTCTGATGATTATTAATATTACTTCATTTGTAAATATTATTAATATTTATTCATTTATCTTTGTGAACATGTTATTGTTTGATATATATTTTTATTAATATTATTTATATCACACTTATATTTATATATATATTTAACATAGGATAATAGTAATAATAATATTTTGATGATTATAATTATAATATTAATCTCTCTTTTATATATATATATATATGTGTGTGTGTGTGTGTGTGTGTGTGAGAGAGAGAGAGAGAGAGAGAGAGAGAGAGAGAGAGAGTTTTATTTATTTTATTTGTTTATTTGTATTTCAATGTTTGGTTATTTTTATATTTTAGTGTTGCAATTCGGCGGAGATGACAGGGTGATCCTTTTTCTATGGTTGAAATTGTTGTATTAGAAGAGATTTTCATTGTTTCGTGAGGTTTCATCTATGCAGTCTAGAGTTCTTCACATGATTTTTTCTTTGATCGGCCTCCTCACGAGCGGCTTTAATAGCATTGTGAACGTGTTGATAAGATCTTTTTTGTTTCAATAGTTTGTTGTTGGTTTGTACATCATTATTTGCCATTTGCTAAGCCAAGAGAGTTTTCACCTGCATGTCTTTGTGATAACTTTGCCGAGACAATGTTGTTTCAGAATAGGTCACACACCTCTATCATCAACAACAAGCATTATAGGCAGCTCGAGCAACAAAGCTGTGACTCACTGCATTTGAAAGTTTTTCAATATTGTTTGCAGACCTCTCAAATGAGCCTCCACCCTTTTGCCCAAACGACCTCAACATGAGTCTTTGCATGTTTTGGGTGTAGGATTGCAGGCAAGGAACTCGCCAAAGGGTTTTCTTTCTATTATCTACATAAGGGGCTAGAAGAATTGGATCAAGCATATCAAGCATCAACCTTGACAATCAGAAGTAGGCATGTTTGTCATATAAAAGCCCAAGACATAAGACTTGAAGGAGTGAAGTTGCTCGGGCAGTTCCTCTATTTGTGGCAGCCCAAAGCTTCCTACTATTGGAAATATTGTCATTGATGTCAAAGGTTGCTTTGTCAAAGTTATTTTGCTCATAAAGGGAGATTGTTGCAAATATTGTCATTGATGTCAAAGTTGTTTGGCCGACATGGCAATGGTTATATTTTCAAAAGAGGTTATTTGGATGGCCGACCTCCATTTATTTTTGGCACTTAAAAAGGAAAGACTTTACCTTACTTAAGGCAGCGCTGGAATAAAAAGATGGCCAACCCTTATGATGATAATAATTAAGGGTAATGTTGGAATAAAAAGATGACCTGCCCTTATGATAATAATTAAGGGCAGCGTTAGAATTATTTTGAAATAAAAAGATGGCCAACCTCCTTTGGGAAAAACACCTCTCTTCATGAAAAGGTATAAAAGGAAGATGAAATGGGAGTAAAGATAGTAAGCGTAAATGTAATATCATTCAAATACAAAGCAGAGAAGATTTAATATAGAGCAGATTTTGTGAACTATGAAAGTGCAGAAAAGTATGTTCATCATTAGTTGAAGAAGCAACATTCAAAAGATGAATTTTTGCAGAAGAGGTTGGTGCCTCTTGCTAAGTTGGTGCTCAGTAGTGGGGATTGGTGTCTCCAATGGGTTGATGCATGTAAATGTTGTAAGATCATTTTATTTTGTTGTGGCTAGATTTGGGCAGTAGATCCAAGCAATCCTTCTCCGTGGGTTTACCCTGAAAGGGTTTCCACATAAATCTTGTGTTTTTAATTGTGTGGATCTTATGTGTTTGCTGTTATTGTGGCTGTTAAGTTTTATATATGTAAAAGATTGACTTATACTGATTCAACCCCCCCTCCCTCTCAGTATAAGTGTGTTCTCATCACCTATGACATGCATTCTACTTGCATGCTTATTGCATGCAGCGTTTGATTGAAGACATCTCAGAGTCTGCTATTTCATCCACATTCTACTGTGATATTATGTGAGGACATGAATCTTTTGGATGGCCTTCCATCACCTTGCAAGTTTGAAGGGCGTCCAAGGGTTTGCAACTTGGTTTTTTGTGGATTCTATAACAAATTTGCTTCATTTGCAAATGGAAAGTCTTGACTCAAGCTTCAAACTTTAGAGACATTCAACATTTGTAAGGATTCACCAAGCCCTTTGATCGGGTTTTTGGGCCATTGCTGCTGTTTTTTGACACACATAGGTCTCTGCTATCACACAGGCTCCCAAAGGCTTTGACCAAGCAATCTCCACGCCATCCATGATACCTGGTCAACCCTACCTCATGGAGAGTTCGACCTAGTCCCCAATTAGCTTGAAATGGCTATTATCTCCTTTTTTCTCAATATTAAACAATTTTATTTGCATTGTATGTTAGCATTTTTCGTTCACTTTCTATGCTCTATATATTGCAAACGTATAGTGTTCAAAGGGGGTCGTTTTCTCTTCCTTTTGACACAATTAGCAAACAGGGGGTCTTTTTCTTTTGTGAAATTTGTAGTCAAGAGGAAGCTCTTTCAATCACCATCAATATCATAATGGTCAAGTTAATTACTCAAAATTGTTCCTATTTAATTTGGTTTTTAACCCCCGAAAATCATAGTTTGTAGTGCAATTTTCAGAAAATTTCTCAAAGATTTCAGATTTGTAGTCAAAATTATGTTTTGGATAGCCTATTTTCACAATTTGTAAACATCTCCATGAGTTATAAATGAAGGATTTGGCTTCCCAACTTAACACGAGCTTGTAAATCTTGTCTTAGATCTCTTTGGGGGTGTCAACATTCAAATAATATACAATTTTGGAGGGTTTTGTAAGGCACAATTCAAGTGCCTTGTGTGTGTATCATGGATCCTAAAATTGATTTGTTAACTCCACATAATTTTCACACATGGAAAGTCAAAGTACAACTTCTTCAATCTAAGGGATTATGGCAAATGGTAAATGGTCAAACACAACAATTTACATGAGATTTTGAACAATTTACTTCTCTGAACACGTTATATGAGGCAATGGGTATAATAGGTTTTCTTGTTTATGATAACTTCCAATTTCACATTGCTAATCGTACAACTCCTAAGAAAATGTGGGATAAGTTTAATGATCTGTTTGGTAAAGTTGATGAGTTCAAAATACTTCAATTGGATGTTGAATTAACCACATTGTCTCCCGATTCATTCCCTTCTATTGAGGATTTCTTGGTCTAATTTAAGTCTTTTCTTTCTTGACTAAAGGGTTGTGATAAAACAAAAACAAATAAAGAGTCTGTCTTCTTGGTTTTGTCAAAGCTAAAAGGTCCTTAGTAGATCTTTGCTTCTTCTACTCTACGATAAATGCTCATAAAAAACCATGTGTAATGCCTTTCTTTGAGTAGTTTTGTGATACACTCACAAGAGAACAATCTAAGTTAATCTCTATGGATGCTATAATTCAGGCACTAGTTGTCCAATCACCTAAGGAAAAAGGTAAGAAGTCTTCAAACAATCCTAAGGTAGAATCAGCCTCAAGAAATAAGCAATCATCTAAGTCAACGAATAAAGTTGACACACAAGCCACATCCGCTTCATAGTCAGGCAAGAATACTTACAATTCAAAACAAAAAAGCACAGGACCATGCACATTTTGTGGATCACTAGATCATTACCACAAGTTTTGTTTTAAGAGGGTTGCAACTTTGGAAGAGGCCATGAAGAAACAAAACATTGGTATTCCCAAACCTACTAAGGGACATGCCCATGCAACTAGAGGTTTGGTGCTACGCCCTTAGTATTAGAGTACATCGGGTTATGAATGGTCGGCATGTGGCTATCTTAACTCTTAATTAAGTCATATTATCATTATTATATTGTTATTTCGTTAATCAGGCCGACCTAGGGCTTATATATGGTTATCCATGTCAACCTAGGTGATATCCTAGGCATAAATAAGGTATATATAGGAAGTAGTGAGTCTTATTTCATCATCATATTGTGAATTGTGTTCTCATTGGAATATAATGCATAAACCCTCTTCCAGAGCTCAAACTTGCAATTTGCTTTTGTCAAAATGAGAATAGAATGCCCAAAAATGAGCCCAACATATTGCTTTATAACCTCCCATGAGTTTTTTTATAAAAAGCAATAAAATAATAACTTGAGGGTCTTTCCTCATCAAAAGAAGGGGTCACTTTTAAAAACAACTTCGAGTTACTAGGATGAGGGGCACTTTTCACTATTCATGTTATAATTTTCTGTTACTATTCACTTATTACTATTCCATTAAAGAAAAACTTTAATATTTCCAAATTATCCCTGGATTCAACAACTGAACTCCAAACTGAAAGACTTGCAAAGCTCCCAGCTAAGCTCCACAACCCTCAGTTGGGTCCCTTAACCATTCTGCTAACCTACGGGAACCCTAATAGTAGGCCAACCTCCACTATAGTCTGAGCTGCCAAAGGAAGGGACATTACAATTGACTAATCGACCAAGCTTCTGTTGATCTGCAGGTGTCTCTCGAAGTTGTGAAGGAATAGGTGCCTTGCTTGCGGTTCCATGAAGAAGATCCAAGAAAAAACTGTCGGAGCTGCTTGTTCTTAGCCTTGAGGGTTGCCTTGTCTTCTCCGTCCTTCATGACACACTCTTCAAGATTACTTGCAGCAACCTTGAAAAGGCTCATGTCCACGTGCCGAGTGCTCCTACCAAAATTTTCTTTGACGAAGGTGAAATCACCAACTTCAACTTCATCCAGACTCTTGCCTTTTGGTGGTGTAGCAACTTCAACAATGATCTTTGCTTCAAGAGTCTTCTCTATATGCACCTGCTTCTTAATCTTCTTGTTTGACTTATCCTGATAGGGACTGCCAAACTTAGAGAGATCAAGCTGATATGAAGGCTTTCACCTCCTTCCCAAAGTCCTTTCGAGCCAACATGAGTGATCAATGTTAACCTCTTGAGGAGAAACTGCTGTTGCTGTGTCAGCCACTGGTGGATCAATTGGTACTGAGGTTTCACAAACTGACGATTCTGGCTCCGAGTCAATATCAATGGGAGATGATTGTGGAGAAGATGGCGAACCGGGAGATGAATCGGCTTCAGCTTGCACCACTGGCTCTACTAGAACTTCCGACACCTTCTTTGGTTGATTTGTGCTCCTTCCCTTTTTTTTTCCACTAACACTAACACCTTCAGGAGGTTTCATGATAACCTTAACTCGGGGTCTTGACCTTGATGTAGAAGGCGGTGAAGAAAACACTTCTTGCAGCTCTGTGACTGAAACTACCTTTTGCCTCCTCTTGCTATCCAAGAAATAAATGCTCGTTTTGATAACTCCTCTCGATAAGTCTTCAACTGAAGTACTCTCTTTGGCATACCGATCCGGTTGTCGAAGTGGCTGGCGAGCAACTTGGTCCTTGACGAATGTGCTAAGTAACACCTCTTCGTCATCATCTGACAAACCCTCAACGTCTTCTGATAGGAAATCAACAAGCTGAGGAAGAGTAAGTCTACAGTAGTGACGTTGGCACACTTCAAATTCATCTTCGCAGTTGACCCAAAAGTCCTCAAGTGTTGGCTTGTGTGAATTACTTTGCTCCAACCGTGCTGCACAGTGACCCAAAGGATCATAGGAGCGCTTCTCGATGAGGTGGTTGAGATGGAGTTTTGACAACTCGTTGGTTATCTTCTTGCAATCGACTACTGTCCTGCACTTGTATATGCCTAGTCCAAAAGGAAAGGTGAATGCTTGCTTGTGCCGATTGCGAAGAAAAGTATGAACCTCATGAGCCAGTCTTAGGAACTCCATGAATAGGACCTTGTTTGAAGGATATCTTGGTAGCATCAGAGGTTCTCCAGTGTAACCATACACTCAAATATATGTGAAAGTGGGAAACTGGATAAACCAATTTGCCTAACTCTCCATTGCTGATTTCGCCTCTGGTGAAATTTTGATGTGCATCTCATTATCTAGGTCTTTGACTGTCTTCAATAGGAAGTGATCATTCACCTGTTTGAAATCCTGTTCAACCTTTGAGAACTCCAATTGTGGGAAGTATTCGTGCACATGCTGAACGCCAAGAGTTCCATTGGTTTTCAAAGTTCTAAAATTGCCTTGGAATGCAATTAAGTAGACCAAATAAGAAACCATGTGAAACTTGTGGATTTTAAGGAATCTTGTGATTTGTTGGTGAAGACACTCACTTATCAACATAGCCTAGTCAAAGTGTTCTTTATTATGGATAATCTAATTGATGACATTGAACATCCATGGTCGGAAAACATGAGCTTCCTCTTGACTTGTAACCTGATTGAGCAAAGTAATCAAGATAGCAATCTCGTCCTTGAACTCTCCATGCCCAACCTTCTTTGGCATGTTGGTTTTCTGTTCTTTTAACCACCTCTGAGCAACCTTTCTCTGAGATCTTTCCTTGTCTTCTTGCCATATCTTGTCACATTCCTCTATGCTTACGAAGAAATTATCCGTATGAGATGGGATGGCAAAGCACTTCTCGATGTCTCTCAGCTTGAGGCTGCAAATGACTCGCCCATTTGCTGATCGGATTTGTCTTGTGGATGAGTCGTAATGCTTTATGCATGCAATGACGAACTCAAGATCAGCCATCATGATGGGAATAGATGCCGCTGCCAGCAATCCAGAATGCTCAAGATTCTTCATTGTCAAGCTGTCAATGCCTTACAACGTGCTCAATTTGACCACTAGATAAACGTGACCCAAGTTTGTGTTAGAGGTTTTCAAAAAGTCGTGAACTAAGACTGATTTGGCCTTGTATTCTATTGGGTTGAATTACATTTTGAAAATCTGGAATTTTGACTATAAAGTTGGATATGTTTGGGCAAACTTCAGAAAAAGCTAAAAATGGCTTTGGATGAGGCTAAAAAAAGCCAGTCGAGGGAAAAATTTTAGAAAATTTTCTGAAACATGGGTTTTGTAGAGATTAAATTCTAAGCCAACTTAGATTGTCAGAAACTCGAAAAAATGAGTTTTACTAAGGCATGCAAAGGCTTTCAATCGAGAACTGCAGTGGTTGTAGGGGGTTCTCGTGATTTTTTTTTTGAGAAAAACTGGCACATGGGTATTGTAGGCGGCAATGAGTTGAAAAGACCTAGATCCTTTGTTTTTCGAAAAATTAAGTTTTAGGCCCACTTGCAAAAAGAATCTTCGGAAAAAAACACAATGCTTCAAAAATGGAGGTAGTGAGGCAATTTTCTCAAAAATTCTGGAACATGGGTTTTGCTGCTGATGCTATGCTGAATGAACCTAGATGACCAGATTCTGAAAATTATGCCGTTTACTTTGACATGCGAGAGAAAACCTAAGACAAGGATAGTTCGAGATAGAAAATAGAAGATATTATTTTGCCTCTGAAAAAGACGCCTATGCCTTGAATTCGATTTGATGAAGTCTGCATGCACTTGAACAATGAAGTCTGGAAAATATTTCCTCTGAACAATCTGAACCTAGCACTACGAAGAACATTGAAAAATATCACCCGTAGCGCCTTCAGATTTTTGCTTGCTCGAGAAAATATTTTTTTGCTTCCACATGTGATGAGAATAATGGACACCCAAATGCCTTAATAAATAAAATTTATGAGTTAAGGCATCACATATGCATGCAAATACCTAAAATAGGATGCCAAAATGCTATTGGACCTCCATTTAAGTTAACTGAATGAAATATTAGCCCTAAATTGGGCGCCACCTTCATGCACTTCAGTTATCTTCACATGCATACAAAAATTAAGTCATGTTGAAGTCGACTTGGAAGCAAAATTGGAGTTCTAATATTATTTTAAGTTGAGTTCGAAAGCTCCACCTTTATGGGGTGGCCCACTCACTTGAGTTCAAAAAGTCAAACTTTGACTTTAGGTGCCAACTCCAGGCTTAGAAATTTCTTGAAAATTTCATTTGCAAACGTCATCGAAGGCTATGTTCAATCACTAATTCTGATTGACTGATGTATCCAGAAGACTGGCTGACAGTTTCATTGAAGAGCAAGATCAAAACTAACAAGAAACTCCTTGAGGTTGCAAACCCTAATTCTAACTTCTAAGGCTTCAAAATTCAGGGCACCCCTAGCCTCCAGGGGCGCTTTTTGCTTCAAACTTAGTCAATTTTCATGCATTTTCATCATTTTGAAGGTGATTCTGACCTTACTTCATCTCGTGTTCTCCTACAACTGGCAAAACTTTAGAGCTGGCTGACAAGCTCGCTACGGAGCTGCCTCAATTCTGAACATGATCTCTTGGAGAGAAATTTTCCTAAAAACATTTGCTAGGTGAAAAACTTGGGTGGCCCTGGTCTCCAGGGGCGCTTTTCCTCCCAGAGTCAGCCATTTTGATCAAAATGGCTGAATCTCCACTTAATCCTTGGCTGCAAGCTGCTAATAAGTCTTTTGACTCGGATGAGATATGCAACGGAAAGCTAGAAGCATCACGGACAAGATGAGTATTTGAGATAACCCAAAAGACTCCATTTAAGGCTCCAAAACCTTGGGCGCCCCTGATTTTTTACATTTTTGACCATGATAAAACCTCATGTTTGACTCCTAATTTTGGTAGTTCAACAACTCAGATTAACCCGCTGACGGATTCGTTGCGAAGCCTGATCAAGTCTGAGACAAACATTCTGGGTATCATTTGATCAAAAACCTTCATCTAGTACCTCAAAAAGTTGGGAGCCCCTGGCTAGCAGGGGTGCTTTTTGCTCCAGTGTTAGTCAAATTTTTATCTCCTTCGTTTCTCGTTCAATCTCCAATTTCAAGTGCTAGACAAATCTTCTGAACTAGCTGGTAGGCTCACCGCGAAGCTGACAGTATTTCGGAGAAGTCTTCTTGAAAGTGACAAATCTCAAAAGGGTAATCTGAGCCTCTAAAATCTAGGGTGTCCTTGGCTAGCAGGTGCTCCTTTCATCCCAGACTTAAAATAATTTATAGCATCTTCTCCTCGACAAAAATCCCCTCCAAGACGAAGCATCATTTTGGACATAACTCGCCATAGAATCTTCACTGGAGCGTTTTAAGCTTAGATTTCAACACCTGACACCTGGCCATCTACCATTGATGACCTGGGAGGTCCTAACTTTTCTCCTGAAAAAGTGAAATAGACCCATCGGCCTTAAACTGACTTTTTCTTGATTCTGACTTTACCACTATGATCATCAAGTGAAATAAGCCAATCAAAATAATTTTCAGTCAATTCTGACAAGTTCCTATTTTTTAGGGTTTTGGGCTATTTTTAGGCTTTTTCCCTATTTTTTAAGGTTTTTTGAAAAAGTAACTTTATGGGCATTTGTTTCACAACAAACCTAGAAAACCCTAAATTTTAGGAAGAGAATACCTAAAATTTAGGAAACCCTAATTTTTCCTAAAATTTAGGAAAACCTAAAACTGAAAAACTAAAATTTGGGTTTTATAGATAACTTCATTTTGAATAGACCCAAATCATCAGATTTTGTAAATTTTGAGTTCTTAACCCTCATGCATGACATGCAAATTTCCACTTTTCCAAATTTCCAACTTTAGACAATTTCGAGATTTTGACTATTTTAAACAAAATGCCTTAGTGAAGCAAAATATACCTGTTGAGGCAACGGTAATACCTTTGGCCCATGTGGACTCATCTTGTCCCTCCATTGGGTGGCGTATCTAGGAGAGGACCCCTTTGCTATATCCTCTTGGCAATCCCCCTTTCTCCCACCATGGTGAAGGCATAAACACAATAATGTAATCTCTAAATAAGCATATTAGCAAACTCAATAGGAATCCATACCAGGAGTATTCCTTCTATAAATGAATAATTGATATCAACAAGTATATGTATAACACTTAAAATTAACATCAATAAATAGTATCAATAAAATAACAAATTAAATGATGATCCCAATATTATACATCAAATATTATTAATATCCTAATGACAATATTATAAATAATTTAGACACCAAGCATTATTACATCCTAATGATAATATCATGAATAATATTATTTATCACATAACATTACATCCTAAGGATAATATCTTAAATAATATTATACATCACATATTATTACATTCTAATATCATAAATAATCAAATAACATTATGAATAACATTATATATCAAATATTATTAACATCACATTGTAAATAATATATATATATATATATATATATATCAAATATTACTAATACCTCACTATCCTTACTTGTAATAAATAACACATACCAGATATTGTGATCTGCAGACTCTGATTTTACCATTGATCTGCCATCTCTCCTCTTCTCTACAGCCAGCCATCTGCAGACTCTTTCCCTTTTTCCAGCCAGCGATGATAGCTTCCTTGATTCCCATAAATCTCCCCTTAAATACCTTCTGGTTAGGTGAGGGATTGCACCCTTTCAACGGTGATTATCATTGAGTGGATGTGTCCTTTGAATCACTGCCCCCTCACAAATACAAACCGCTGCTCTAAAGTTCTTCTAATAATAATTACAACTGCTCTTATTAAAATGAATCGCTGCCTTTGTATTCTACGATTCCATAAAATGGGTGCTCTTTTATGACATCATAATAATATAGTTGCTGCTGCTTATATATAAGTAGTGCTGTCTTAATATATATATATATATATATATAATGCTTACAGTATTACATGGTAATAATTATAGTTATGATAATTATTAATATTTATATTTATATTTTATATTTTTTTTAATATCTATATTGTTATTTATTTTATTTATCTATTTGCATTTGAATGTTTAGTGTTGCAATTTCGGGGGTATGACATTGAAACAACTCAATATATTGAGTTGTTATAGGAAGTTTCCTATAAAATAGGATATGTGAATCCTATAAATATGTAATATGCATTATTGAATAGATATAGCACAATATATTATTTGATTAAAATCTTTGTGCTGAAAAACTCTCTGGATTGAAATTCTTAATATGGTATTAGAGCCAAGATGAATGCAGCCAAATATTTGCATTAGAAAGACACGTCACTGTGGTGAGCGAGGAATCAAAGGAGGCACCTGTTTCTGATTCATGGAAAGCTTTTCTTTATTCTACAGTGTTTGAAAGTTGACTATGCCCCAATATTGTAATTGTTATGATCAATCTAGTCATGTGTTCAAAGAGTGTTTGTTTGTTTGTACGTTTGAGTTGTTGAAACAACTCAATATATTAAGGAGTTGTTATAGGAAGTTTCCTATAAAATAGGATATGTGAATCCCATAAATATGTAATATGCATTATTGAATAGATATAGCAGAAAATATTATTTGATTAAAATCTTTATGCTCAAGAACTCTCTGGATTGAAATTCTTAATAGTTGAATCATGGGCCTCACATCACAACTCACTCACAAGATCTTCTTGAATCTATTTTTGATAGCACTACTTCTCAAATTTCAATAGGAAACTCTTCACAGATTCCAATTTTGGGGCCAAGTATAATACAATTGACAAAAGGTTGCATTGAGGATGTTCTCTATGTTCCTAAGATTTCAACTAATCTTCTTTTAGTATACCAGATATGTCATACTGATGATGGGAAGATAGTTGAGTCTTCACTACATGATGTAGTTATTTGAGAGCTTCATCTTCTTGAGAGGGTTGTTGCTTCAAGCAGACTAGATCATGGGTCTCAATTCTATAGGATTCAAGGTTTGATACATCTTGTAGAGCATCACATATTGCCCATGTTGACTCGTTGAGCAGACTTTGGCATGAGGTTTGGACACCTCAATTAGGTATCTTCAATAGTTGAGTACTAAGAATATGGTACTTGGACTTCCCAAGGTTTCTCGCATAGAGGGCGTTTTTCGAGGATGTGTACTTGGTAAACATCATTAGGAACCCTTTCCAAAGGATAAATCCCATCATGCTACTACCTCACTTGAGTTGGTTCATGGTAACCTTATGTTATTTCCAACTCTTTCATTTTCAGGCACCAAACATGTACTCACCTTCATTGATGATTTCTCTCGTCATACATGGGTGTACTTTCTTTAAGTATAAGAGTGTTTTTTTCACCACTTTCAGGACCTTCAAGGTGTCCATGAAGAAGCAATCGAGTTTTTCTATTCAGTGGATATGGGGGGAATATGTGAACCAAACTTTTATGGACTATTGCATAGAGCATGGTATTTAGCGTTAGTATTCGGCTCCCTACACTCCTCAATAGAATGATGTTGCCGAAAGAACAGATCATTAAGGGACATGGAAAATTGTATGCTTCAATCTAGCTCTATGGCCCCACAATTTTGGGCTGAAGCAATCAGTTGTTAAATTTAAATTTCTCATGTGGCCTCAATGCCCATTTTTCTTTAAGGTTATCGAGCTTGTTTAAAAGTGAAAAAATTATGGAAAATGGCATGTTCCATAAAGGTCTCTACAAGACTTTGAATTGAGCTTGGTGGTAGGGACTCCACTCCTCAATCCCACCATGTATTGCAACAAGGAATGTGGTTAGGGCACTTCCCTTTGACCCCTTAAGGGCTGCTGCCCCTCACAAGCTTCCACCCCAAGACTCGTGCTGTAATTTTAAAGAGCAAAAAACAAAAGAATTGTTTTGAGCTGTGCCAAATGAAAAAGCAACATTTTTTTTCCTTTATTTGGTTTGAAATAACAGAAAAAGGAAAAAAAACGTTTTCTCCCTTATTTATAGTGAAATTTTCAGCATTTTTCAGTTTCCTGATTCCCAATTAAGATTTGCACTGGATTTGAAGACATATTAAGATTCACTACCACTGATGCAAAACATCGTACAACATTACAACTTAGTACAAATTTCAACTTCTTTAACCCATATTGTTTACATAAATGAAAAATTGCAACTTCTTTCACTGTTTTTTTTAACAGATTTTTCAAATATTAATTTTTATATGTTATTTTAATAGTCAGCCCCCCTCCATCCCCAAAATCCAGAAAACAAATTGCTGTCCCTGAAACTCAGATACACACTGGTGCTTCGGGACCTGACTGCTTAACATCTTTAATTTCTAATATTACTGGTCTGTCTGCTGGAATCATCATCAGGATGAAAATTGTTACAAGCCAATTTAACATGGGTACAGTAGAGGAACCCAGAACATCTGAAACTAAACATGATATGCAGTTGACTAAAAAGCACTAAGCGAAAGATGAAGCTTCATTAAACTTGTATTAAAAGTGCACTTTATTAAGCAAATGAGAGGCAATTTCTTTCATCCTTAAAAATACCACATTTGCAATGAAAATACAAATATCGGGTTCTTTGTCAAGATTTGAGCAGCAAAACTATTGCCAAGCTGTTTGGCCAATTACCACTGACACTTAAATTGCATTTCATATGTAGAGTCCACATAAAAGAAAACACAGCCTAATGATAATTTCAAGTTTAGAGTTTGGCTAGACATATACCTTCACAAATTTGCAACTTTTTGTCACAAAAAAATTATTAGGAGTCCTGATCCTTAAGAAGAAAATCTAATCGAATGATCCTCTAGAGTCTAGACTTTCAAAGTAGGCTAACTACTTTTAAGAATATGATTTTGTTTTTGTTTTTGTCATGTTTAAAGGAGCACCTCTGTCAATTTTGCTCACTCCATATCTTGTACCTGTTAATTTGAATAGTGACATAAAATCCTGTTCTAAGCTCAACTGTGAAAATCGTGAAAAAGAAGAGGAATTAATGGTAATCTGTAACTAAGGTTGAGCAAGAAAGCCTTTACAAATTGACTATATAAAACAGATTTCAGTGATTATGTAATAAATCAAGTATCCTATGTGGCAAATTTCTGATAGTTGTTTTAAAATTTAAACTATCCAAGTACGACATTCACTATTATTTGTGTCCTGGAAATCACACTCTTTCCCTTCATGCGTCATTTAATTTATTTCATTTGTATTATAAAGTCTGTATTAAATTTTTTCGCAATTTAAAATGGAGTTTGTTACAAATCTACTTCAGCATACTTACATCTAATGTTGCAAACGAAATTTGAAGCGGAAGTGCTACTTTTAGTCCCTTTGTCCTCCTCCATTCTGGAGCTTTCCTTACAGGTCCAACATTCAGATATACTTTACCTTGAACCTGCACCTCCCAAACAGCAGAAAGGCAAATTACAAAGCATGAAAAGAGAGTATTTCTTTTAAGCATTAAATCTCATATTATTGGTGATATGCTATTCCTTTCCTCCTATTAACCGATTGATAACATATATAGAAAGACTTGCCAAAGTAACATAACCAGGAAGAATATTAATCCACTTCTATTTACCAAAGTGTATGCAGTCTTACAATCAACTATACTGAAAACAACAGTTTTATTACTCCTGAGGAGAGAATCTTCAAAAGGTTTTTTGATAGTAGCCCCTTCCTCCATTCCATCTTGTTGCTATCAAATACAAAAACCATACTGAAGCATACCATCAGTATTAAAATTTTAAATGTAATATTAATGGTCATCTTAGCTTTAGTTAACTTAGTTGTTTTTTAGTAACTTCTGTTTACACTTTACTTGTTTTGGCATCTTTCTGATTTATGTTTTAGTTCGCTTCTGTTAACGATTGTTTCCTTTTAGAAACATCGTCTTGTAATTTTCTTTATAAAGAGCTTTCGCCTCCTTCTGTAATCAAGTAATAATGAATATCAATTATCATTTCATGGTATCAAAGCTCATGTTCGAACTTGATTAGTTTTAGCCCATTTTTTTTTTTTTAAAGAAATTTTAGAAATTTTAGAAATTTTTGAGAGTCAGTTTTTTAAGCTGTTTTTTTTTTCAGAAGATTTCGTGAGATTTTTTTAAGGAGATTTTTGGAGAAGTTTCTGAAGCAAATTTTTGTGGAAGATCTGAAAGAAATTTTTCAAGCTTTTTTTTTGGAGGATTTGTAAAAAAAATAGTGTGCTTTTTCCTTTTTTGGGTGCTAGGGTTTTGTGACAGTTTTGGATGAATTTTTGTGGTTTCATGGCAGCCTGAAGGGTTAAGATTTTTTTTTAGCCAGTTCTGATAGAATTTTTTTGGAAAAATAAAAATTTCGATTTTTTTTTTTCTGCAGAGTTTTTCGAAATTTTTTCTGAAATTTTTTATTATGAAGAGTTTTTTGACGATTGTTTTTCTATCTATGTTACATCCCGAATTATGAGGTTACTATTTACTAGTGATATAAAAGATAGAAATGAATGTAATGTGAAATCTGGAGATGCTTGCACCTTGTTATCAATATGTATGTTAGCTCATTTGACGTTGTCTCATTTGATGTTATTTCAATTGATGTAATTCATGGTAAATACTGCATATATGTGAATATCAGGATAATGAATCTTGTTTTATAATTGATTTATATATATACTGCAAATGTTGTGAACAAGTAACTGCCGAGATTGTATGTCTATGGATGCAGGAACAAGAACTATTCCTCCAGGCAGAGGGGAGACATCACTCGGTAGAGGGGCTTGGTCGGGTAACCGGTAAAATAAATCAATTGAGCATACACACACTCACCTTAGACTGAGTAAACCAAGTCAGTTTTCTATAAATATAAGGTAAGTCATCCATAGCTTGTATGTCTTGCAAGTAGAGGTCTTGACTGCCTCTGTGTGTGAAGTTTATCCTTGTGCTTGATTGTGAGATTATGATCGTCATGGTGGTATCATGTTTGGATGTGAACGTCGGAAGTAAGCATATAAACACATGTATAGTATATATACGTATTTGTAGGTATAAACATGTTGATACAAGCGTAATTGGCTAATGGACTTGTCATACGGATGTATCGATATGATATATGTATGTATATGAGTACATAGAGGATTGTACTGCAATATATATATGTTTATAAGCGTACGTCCGATAATGTGGAATATTAAATATTTGCCTGGAATTTATATATACACATATACATAGATATATATATTTTGAAAATACGCTGACTGGCTCGCAGAATATATATATAATTGACAACTATATATGTATATGTATATATATTTATATTTGTTAAATATAAATATATTTATATATGTAATTATATAAAATATTATTTTAGTTATATTAAAATATATAAGTATTTTAAATACTCGAGTATTTAAATATTTATACGTTTAATATTTAAAAGAACTATAAAATATTTATATAAAGAAATATATAAATATATTTAAAAACTCTCTAGTATAAAAATTAAAAGATTTAAATCTTTTAATTGGAGTTAATATTATTTAGTAAAATAATATTATATATGAATTTATTTTTATTTTTAAATAAATAAGATCTTGGAAAATAAATAAATTTGACTTGTATAGTCATTTAGCAAGTAATATGTATTCACCATGAGTAAAATAAATAAATGACTTTTATAATCTTTTGCTTAAAACGTATGAAGTTTATTTGGTGAAATAAACGTATTTTACTTTGGATAAAATTAAAAGGTTTAGCAAATACATTTTATAAACCTTGTGGAATGCGAAATATTCATACGCCAAGCATCAAATTGGAAATCGATTTTAATCAAATGAGGAAATATTTATCACTTTATTTGCAACGCATTTTGTGAAGTAAATCACACCAAAGTAAGTATTTCATTTTGAAACTTAATGAAACTTTTGAACAGAAAAATAAAATAAAAAAATGAAAGTGCCGTGAGATGTAACGCACGCGATGGAGAACTCATGCCATGACCAGGTCAAAGGAACTCTACTCAGCTGGGTATTTGGCAATCGAACCTTGTAAATTGGCAATATCGATTGCAGGAGACCTTGATCAATTCTTCAGTGTTGATTCATCAAACCGAATTTATGAATTTATGTGCCAAAAGAGAGGAACGCCTGTAGGTGTCATGATTCAGATTTTTACTTGTGCAATGTTGAACCATTCTTTGATTGCTGTCAAAGAAAGAGGATGAGTCACCTCTGAAATTCGCCACATCTTGCAGTTGAAGCGTTCAAACCTTGTCTGGCAGCTTTCATGCCATTAATGAAGGAAAATCGTTGGGCTGGGGGCTCTATAAATAGCCGCCCAGTTCATTCTTTAATCATCACTGGAAAAACTCTGAAATTCCTTTGCTATTGCTGCGAATTATCATCAATCCCTCTGCAAGTTCATACGAATTTTACTGCTGTGAGTAATATCATTTTATTGCTATGAGTAATATCATTTTATTACTATGAGTAATTTGAAGTATCCATTATTGCTGTGAGAAACCAGTATAGAGAGTGTTCTTTATTCATTGTTGTGATTGCCTTGTATTTTGTGAAAAATCCATCATTGCTGTGAGTAATCTATAATCTGAGAGGAATCATCAATTTCTGGAAGTAGTCATTTTCTAAGAATCATCATTTTTCCTGAGAGTAGCCATATTCTGAGGAAAGTCATCAATGCTGTGAGTGACCATCATTCTCAATTCACCGTGTGTGTTCTAAATTTGGAAAGAGTGTTCTAATGTGAGAGAAACTCTGCAACCAGTATTACAGCAGGAAAGACTATCATCACCATCTGTGGAAGCTTATATTACAGGCATATTTATCTTGTTTCCAAATTCTTCTTGATTTTTTTTTCATAAAAAATCATATTAAACCTTTGAAGTATCATTATGTTTTCATTATCAGAATATTAGGAAATTATGATATGATGTTGATGTGTGAAGCTTGCAATTTGAATGACTAAAAGATACGTTAAGAAGTTAAGGATAAGTAATGCATGATTGTGTAAAGGAACATTTATCTGTCTTGAAAGGTAGAGAATGTATTTAGGTATTATTGCTTATTTGTATGATCTCTATATATGGAGAATATGATTGAAGTAGATACTAGATACTAGGAATGAAATGAAGATAGTGGTCTAGTAAGGTCTTTTCAGCTTAAGTTATAGGGATAACTGAGGTAAGCTAAAAGTATTCCTAGGATAAAGATTTCCTGATTAGGAGGAATGGTAAAAGACACTTGTAGACTGTTTTCGTTTCTAAGTGGATTGTTTGAAGGCGGGTTGTTTGAAACAAGATATACCTCCCTTATGTAACTATTGAAGTAGAATGTCTTAAGGTAGGTAATCTGAAACAGGATATACCTATCTTGTGTAAACCTCTTAGAAAAATGTTGTAGGTTAGTCTGGGATAAAAGATTATCCAAAAGTAAAGGACGATACCTATGCGTAGTGTAAGATAGCCTTAAAACAAATCGGCTCTAAGTAGTGTATATGATAGATGACCTTCATTCGAAGTACTGAATGTGAATACTTTGGCCAGAGTAGTGGAAGGTACGATATCCACTTAGATGTGAGATAGTTGAGACTACATTGTCAGTTCATTGTGATCCATCATGCTAGTTCGGGATTGTAAAATAGCAAGTTCTAGATGTATAGGACACAACACTATGTTCAGTTGGGTTGTCGCAGCCGGTTACTTTACTAATCTCTTCGTTCGAAGGGAGGGCCATCTATTGAATGATAGATGTGCGGGGGACCGCATTAACAGTCCGTGGTTGGCGAAAAAGCGCCTGAGTGATGTTTCTCCTCCACAGCAGGTGACAAATACACCAAGATTTGTAAGGAAGGGAACCTGGACTATCTTACTACTATTTGTGCAAAAGCTTACGAGCTATGTATGTAATTGTTTTACTTTTGTACTCTGAATTATATTTGCAATGGAAATGGAATCCATGTGGAAAAATATATTGTAACTGGCAAGTATTTATCAATAAAGAAAGGAAGAATTTTATTGCAATGTCGTTGTTACTTGTTACATTTATATGTTTGAAGTGAAATATGAAAAAAATTTAATTACCCCATTCTGAAATATGAAAAAAATTTAATTACCCAAGAATGGGGTCGTTACAATCTAAAAAATCGTGGGTTGTTGCTAGGGTTTGTAGACCAATTTTTTGGGTGATTTTTTTCTCAACAAAAAATCGTGAACCTGAAAATTTTAAAGAGTTTTTGAAAAATTTTCTATAAAATTTTTGCAGTTTTTGGAGGATTTTTTTTGAAAAAATCTTACTTTTAAGAGTTTTCAAAGGTTTTTCTCAAAAATCTTACTGTTACTAAGCCTCTTTTTAAGATTATTTTTGAAAAATTGTGAGAGTTGTACCAACTGATTGTCCAGAGTTTGTGCCATCTAATCACAACTTTACCTCATTTTTCGTGCTTTGGAAAATGGGAGGGATGGCATCTTTGTCCAATGACATGTTGGAAAGTTTGCAGAGGTTCAATGGGAAAAGTGATAATACCTGGAAGTAGAGGAAGATCACAGTTTTCGAGTGCCGGTGTCTAGATTTGGTTGTTCTGCAGGAAAGGATCTGTAATCGTGAGGCAGTTATGCTTCTCCAGTTATCAGTCACCGATGATACGTTTCTAGAAGACTTTGGGTAGACTTAGTTTTTTGTTTATATGATGACCATTAAGGGAGGGTATTAAATTAGTTAACTTAGTCGTTTTTTAGCAACTTTTGTTTATGCTTTAGTTGTTTTGGCATCTTTCTGATTTATGTTTCAGTTCTCTTTTGTTAACGATTGTTTCCTTTTAGAAACATCGTCTTGTAATTTTCTTTAGGGTTCAGCAATTGCTATATGGGGACAAATTCCCCATGGGGTACCTATATGAGGCCATGGATAAGGCCAAATGAGCAATTCAACATTTGTATGAGTCAAATAGAACCAAATATGAACCCATATGACACATTATTGATCAAAGGTGGAACCAACAACTCCAACATATTCATGTTGCTGCCTACTACTTGAACTGCAAGTTTTTCTTCTCCCATTCATTTAGAGAAGATGTGGAGGTAATGGTTAGCCTCAACACATGTATTGAGAGGTTCATCCCTCATGACAACCTTTGAGATCTCGTACACAATGAGTTATAGAATTATAAGAGGGCAGAAGAGGTATTATTTTCTTCAACTTTATACATTTGTAGGAAAGATACAGCTATACCATCTACTTCCACAATGCCAAAACAACAATAGAAGATATTTTTGAGCTTTAGTTGTAAAATAAATTTATGATTTGTAAATTTTTTGTTGATAATGAAAATGGAAGTTTATATGTATTGAAACTTTGAACTTATTTTTTAGTCTATGACATGTGTTGAACTTTTATTTTGATCTATATATGAAGGAATGGAATAAAATGGTTTATAAATTCAGTAATATGCATGTTTTTAAAGCAGTTTTTAAAAATTAATGTAATATTTGATAAATTTGCTGAGTTTTTCCCCAAGATTTTAAAAAATTCAAGCCTGCAGAGTATGAGTTTTTAAACTATGGTTCTTCTTGCCTCTTTTCAATGAAAGGCCAAACCAAATGATTGGAGAGTCTCTAACGTAATCATTTGAGTTAATGAATATATGTTCTACTTAGAATAAACAGCATTGCATTTTCTTAAAGTGTGCACATTTCTAATGCCTCCCCTTATCTTACAAGAGGTATTCTCAAAGCTTTGAGATTCCTTAGGTCAATTTTTGGTACATATTTGTTGAATTTTTCTTCACTTCCAACAAAATTGATCCCCGATATATGTACCTAAAAAGAGATACTCTTGATTTATAAGACAAGTATAGCTAAATATCTAAGATTGGCAAGTCATAAGGAAGAACATTTTGGATAAAGCTTCGGTCTTGTGTAGTGGCTATCATATGAATTAATTGTGACATTCTAAAGAAGCACAAAGAATTCAAAATTCACCAAAGCCAGTAACCATAAAGCACCAGCATTGAGCACCAATTTTGATTGTTAATTAACAATCTATTGTATTAAAATATGCTATAAACATCTACTTCACTTCCATAAGTGTAATCTGCATAGCATATATTGCAAACTCACAAAGTACTTCTGAATCACGCGAGTACTCGCAAGTAATTTTCCAAACTGAGTATCTTGACCTTAAACTCACCATGTTTCCAGTGAGCTTATAGAGCAACACATAGTGAGTATTCACAAGTACCTGACACACCTATACAAGAAACTCATGCACACCAAACTTTTGCTGAATTTTGAATTTATGTAATTTTTAAGTTGCTGAGTTTTGCCAATTTTTTGCCAAGTTGCCAAGTCCAAGTTAAATTTGGGTCTGCAAAGTTTCTGCCAAGTCTGAGTTTGCAGACTATGGTGCATAGCTTAGATGTTATGCTGACTGTATCTTGGCAGTACAACACACCAGTTAATATCTATTGTAGTAAAACAAACTGTAGACACTAACTTCATTTCCATTAAACCTGCGTCAAGTCTTATGTAATATGCATACTATTTCGGTGAATAAACTGACTCTATGTCAGCAGTAAGAGAAACCATCCTTGGTCATAATATAATCAAGCTATCTTCGTTTCCACAAGATCTGCATCAAGTCTTATCTACTATGAACACCACTTGGGTATGTGTGTTGACTGTATCTTGGTAGTGGAAGCCTATACCTACGATATCTGGTGCCCAGATCAGTCCCAAAAGCATCTGACCCCCACTAAAGGCATATTTAAACCCAACAGATCCTAAGAGAGTTTAAAAAAAGCAGGACATTTTTTATTCCAGCACAATACACAACTGTAATAATTCAATTTATTGAGCTAACTGTCTAATAATTGCAGAAGAGTCCTGTTGACTCTTGCTTCCTAAACCCAACTTACTGTCTCGGAGGGGTAGTTTCAGTTCAAGCCATACATTTATCATGCAACTTAATTTTTAATTTTCTACAAATATTGGAGCATATGGAAAAGAAATAACTGGCATGCTTTACTTACAGAAAAAGATAAGATCAGAATTTCAGAGATTATAAATGCAAATGCTCAGCTTACTGTTAAACCCTCGCAGACATTTGTTCCATTTAGGCATACAGATTCATTAAGGGCCTCACCAACACCCCTACCATCATCATGGAGCAGCCGCCTGAAGGGATGCGATTCAATATCAGTTCCAAAGAAAGGAAAAAAAAAAAAGACTTGCGCACAGAAATATAATTTCTTACCTGTGTAGCATTAGCTCTAATTCTCCATCAAAAATGCTTGAACCCCCAAGAGAACGATCAACAAGTAAAGAAAAATCTGTCTCATTATCTTTCAAGTACATACCTAGATTTACCTGTGCATTACAAAAGTGATTAAGCACACTCAATTTGAATGACAATTTATTTTTTCTTAAAAGTTTATCAATAACTTAATAAATGTTGAAGAAAAATTGTTTTAAGTAGATATTCAATGCTTCCGTTGCAAAAAAAATACCAACTCCTTGTTCCAAATCAGTGAAAAAACTATAAAATATATTCTATCACCTTGTGTCAGAAAGTCATCTTCCAAACAATAAACATTACAAGACAGTCGAAGAAGATGCATGTAATAATGCATAACACATGAAAAACTGCCAATCAATCAATCAAACCGCCAATGTGTGTAGTACCTAATTATTGCTCTAAGAAGTGAAAGAGACAAACATAAGGTGTAATACAATGAGCCAGATCAGCGAAGAGCATCCAAATTGTATGGCTGTTGCATGGGAGAAAGAGTTAGAATGAACATATACAGTTAGAACAGTAGATTGTACTTCACAGGAGCAGTCCGAACCAATTCTATTGGTTTAAATTGTTTTATGATTATCTTTGATAAACTGACCCATGGTAAAATAGTCAGAATAAATGGATCCTCTTTACAGTACAGATGCATTTATGGTGTGATTTATATGAATGGGGATTCTTAATAAAATGAAATGCAATGGCCTCAAATATGTTGTCATGCCCCCGCAAATTGCAACACTAAATCTTGGCCAACCAGTATAAGAAAGTTAAATAAATTAATGAAAGAATAAAATTAATTTTATAAACATAGGCCGACCTTCATGTTTTTAAAACCCAAGTCTAAGGCAGCGATCAAGCATATAAGAATGAAATTAGTTTATTAACTAATCTTCATACCACTCTTATTCTGGCCGACCATCTTTATCGAAGCATATAATTATTGGCTCATCTTAAATATGATGGGAAGACAGTGATTATCCTCTATGTAAACAACAGCGATCATTATTTTAAGAGCAGCGAATTTATATAAGACAGTGATTCCTTTATGAAAAGGCAGTATTCCAAAAGGAACAGCGATTTCTGAGTAGGTGTGTCTATTACAAAGAGTGGTGTCCTTCAAGGACAATATGAATGGTATAAATAGATGATGTGTGGGCAAAAATGAAGGAGGGCAACAGAGTGTAATATCAATCTATTTATAGCAGAAAATAAGAGCAGATTCAAGCAGATCAGAAAGGGAATCAAATATCATTTGGAATTTGAGCAAATATCAAGAAGGAATATGTGTGAATAAGAAGATGGTTCAATATGAGATATATGAAGACAAATGATAAATCAATAATAAGGGAAGCAGGTTTAATATAATTACATTATATATATATATATATGCAATAATGATGCTAGTAATTATGATTCTTCAATATAAATATGGATAATAGATTCTTATAAGAAATCATATTAGGGTTGGCAAGGAGACCAATTAAGGGCGATATAAGAATTGTCTTGGTTGGATGTTCCTTTTTTGGCACCCTATCATGCGTTTCTCTCCAATCCCTACCATGATTGGTTATTGGAAAAGAGTCTACATATTGGATTCAGGTTAAACTGTTATTCATTATTTCATAAATGTTAATAGTTCATTTATTCTTAAAGTTCAATATTTAATATATAATTTACTATGGAGTATTATTTGTAAAACAATTTTATGTTGTGTAATTGTCCCTCAAGGCAAATTCAGGCATAATCCAAGTAGGGGACATTACATATGTTAACTTCCTACTATTTCTTTGAAATTTCCAATAAAAAGGATTTAACCAAATAGTAACAGAGCTCTTTTTCCCATCCGAATCAATGATGTGCCTTAAGTTTACTCAATCATTATTAACATTAGAAACTTTTTATCTAAACCCTATTTGTTTCTTATGATTTATCTCTTTTCATGCCCTCTTTTGCTGATTGCTTGATTATATTTCTTATCCTCCTGCACAATTTAACCTTTAGCCAATACTTGGCTGATATGCCAGAAAACTAATAGACTGTAACTAAGCAATTAGAAAATGCAAAATAAGCTTTACTTTTAACTTGTTGGCAATACTGAACAAATTCTCCAAATTAGCAACAAAAATTGTGTAGGGAAAAAATCGCCAAACCAAAAGTATAAGATTTTTTGAAAAAAATCGGGTAAAAATCGGATTAAAAAAAACGTAAAAAATTGTAGAAAAAGGGACAAAAACTATTTTTTTAAAATTTGAGGGCATCTCCATAGCATAGAGATATAGAGAACATATAAAATAGAGTTTAACTCATGAATTGTAGAAAATAGGATTTTGTTGTTTATATTCATGTTGTTGATTACATTGCATACTTCATAGTGCATAAATAATAACTAGATGGTTACAATTGATAAAGTTTCAATTACAATTTAGTTTGTACAAAGTAAACTTATAAACTAAGTACAAAGTTTCAAAAAGTCAAACATAGATAATGACTCATGCTACTAGAAATAGAGCCACACTAGAGGGCTGCAGTTCCTGACAATGAAGCTCCTAGTTCAAAGCCTCTCCTAAGTCATTCAATCTCATGACTATCCAAGTTGGCCTCTAGGATCTCAAAATCCTCAAGCTCAAGAAAGTCATTAAAAAGACAATTTTCCTTTTTTGAGTAGACATCATAAATTGCAAAACAGGAAAACTGGCTCATATTTATGATTTACCAGTACTTGCAATTCCTAGAACAATGTCAAAGAGAACTATATGAAGAGGGTGAAAGAGAAATTATATGACAAAGGAAACAATTGCAAACTTCAACTTAAGGTTTTGAATCAAATAGCTCAAGATAGAGTAATAGAAAATGCTTTTAAAACAAAATCTTAAATCTCAAAAGACCATAAATGATATTGAAATATTCTCATTGATAACTATTTTAGCAAATTTTTAAAAGAGGAAAGGGAGTGTTAAATATTTAGACCTGCTAGTACAAAAGAAGAGAGTGTAATGACCCGCTTCATTCCTTAAATCACAGCACTAAAATCCTAGGCGTTAACAACTATTAATAGCATTTCCTTGTGAAGGCCGACCCAGTAAGACAATCAGCGATGGAATAAAGGTGGCTGACCTAGGAAAGAGAAATATAAAATAGCAATGGTTAATGAAAAAATAGGGACAACTAAGCATAACTAATAATAGGGACGACTAAGCATAATTAATACAATTAATAATAGGGATGACTATGCATAATTAATATTATTAAGGGCAGCGATCACCCAACAACAAAGAAATAAATAAGTTTTAAACCATAAAAGCTCAATTTATGAAGGGATGTATCCCTTGCAAGGTAAATGCCTCAATGAAGAGGTGTGCCTCCCTCTCATTTGAGGATATATAAAGGAGGTCAAATTATTTGCAAAAGGCATTGAAGGAGATCAGATAATATACAAATATCTGCATTCACAAAAGCAGCAGCCATTGGATTTAACAAGTGATTGGTATGCATCATGATGGTTTATAATGCTATATATATATATATATAATCTCTTATGCATCTTTAATATAGTTACTAATGGGAATTGCTAATCTATTTAAGGCTCTTATAATTATTGATTTAATTATTTGTTTCCCTATAAGCAATTAGGCATGGATTAATAAGGAAACATGATTGGGAGAGGCAACAGATCAGTTCCACAATGTAAGTAGGCCACCCCATGCTAGATGGACGGGAGTTCCTGCCACTTGTGGGCCAAGGGTTGTTATACCACACTCTTGGGCTTAATTGTGATGAACAATCTTTGGGCGCCCGATCACGCTTTCCTCTCCAATCCTTACTATGGTTGGTTATTGGAAATAAATATATAGATTAGATCCAATTAGGTAATGTTACTTATCTTAATTGTTCATTTACTCTTAAGTTCAATAACTTTTATATGATTTAATTTTAAAATACTAATTGTGAAACAAATTATATTGTTGGAAGTGTTACTTTTGGGCAAAATCAGGCATATCCCAATTAGGGGACATTACAGAGAGCAACTATTTGAGCCACAATTTTAGCTATTATTATTCAAGTAAAATTTCCTTGATTTTTGCATATAAGTGGATGATGGAGTTAAAAAATTTGATGGACTTTGAGTCGAGAATTTGAGAGATTATAGGTACAAGTTTCAATGGAAAATCAAAGACCGAGGAACATTCCCTTTCAATGGGACAATTGCTGCTGAAATCTATCTAGATCATTAAAAGAGAAAATGATGTTTGCTTCAAAAGGGATTAAGGTAAGCCCACAAGACTAGGGCATGACTTCTCCCAAGGCATGTATTAGTTTGCTTGGTACCTATTTAACATGCACGAAATGCTTCACTATATATATGTCTAAAGCATTCATGTACTACTATTGTACTCCTTGCAAGCCTTTTGAACCTCCATGTATATGGCGATTCGAAATAGAATGTAGTTCCCAAACAAGCGCAAGGCATGCATTTAAGCAGCGAGTTTCACCAATTATCAAAATATTAATCCTACAAAACATATAGGAAATTTAAATATAACCAAAACAATCCTTCATCTTGATATAAATACTGCTACAATTCATTTTTTTCAGCACTACAAGTTGATTTGTATCTTTCTGATAGGAACAATTTTGCTTCCTATTCCACAATGTCTATATACTATTATTTATATACTTATGCTTCCCACTTGATTATACAATTGTCACTACCCTACCCGTTTGTCATAAAAACTTGATGGCCAGTGTCAAATTGAAGCTCCAAAATATCACACTTTGTTAGCATCTAAAAAGGAAATTTTTCCCAACCTAACCTTCATAATCTAAACAACCACCTTGGTATTATTGTTGACAATTGAAATGTTAAAATTCTTTTGAATAGTCAGAATCACAAGAATTCAAAGGAAACAAACCTCTTTAGGTTGATATCAAGCCAATGGAGTTTTGTTTCAATTTAGTTTGGCTGTCTATATTTACTTTTGGCAAGTACTCTTATAAGGTTCAGATATGTTAATAAAATAAGATAGAAGCCTTACTTAGTATTTATGATATTGTCTACTATTTCCCTCTAAAGTATGTCCTTGGAATTATATACATGCAAAGTGTTACTAAGAGCCTAAGGCAAATGACAGTAGTGTGGAATATAGAGAAAAAAACAGCACATCTCTTAAAAATTCAATGTTAATGTCCTTAACATCAAACATAGAAGCATACCAAAGAATGTGTCTCTGTTTTAGTGTCCTTAACATCTATTAGAAATATATGTCCATTCAAGGTCATCTTCTTGCAATTTGCCTCGACAACCTAATGAAATCTAGTGAATCTTTGATGGTGAAGCACATTCCAACAACCGATGCTCAGTTTTGTGCTATAAACCATAGCAGCAAAAATATTTTGGGGAATAAATCGGCAAACCAAAAGTTCAAGATTTTTTGAAAAAATCGGGAAAAAATCGGATTTAAAAAAAAAAGTAAAAAAATGTGGAATAAGAGACAAAAACTGATTTTTTTTTAATTGAAAGGCATTTCCATAGCAATAAAGATATAGAGAGCAAATAAAATAGAGTTTAACTAATGAATCAAAGAAAATAGATTTTGATGTTTATATTCATATCGCTGATTACATTGCATTACACATTTTTCAAAGCATTAGTTCACAATGCATAACTGATAGATGACAAAATTTCAATTACAATATAGTTTGTACTTTGTAGTACAAAGTTTCAAAAATCAAAAGTAGCCTATGACTCTTGCTAGTTGCTAGTTGTATAGATATATAATTTATATTTTTAAAAAAATTATAAATTTAATAATTTTACATAGTATATAATTTACATATAAATATAAATATTTCTAAAAAATTATATAATAAATATAAATATCTCTAAAAGATATAATATTAATGTTAAAAACTTAAAATATCTAAAAAATAAGATAAAATTATATACGTAATATTAAAATTATAAAATAAAATATAAATATTTCTGAAAGATATAATAGTTATAACTTATATATATTATTTAATATATATACCTATATTAAAAGGCTATATATTAATATATTAAAAATTTAAAACTATTATATTTTAATAGTTATATATAGCTATATATTATTATATTAAATTTTAATAGTAAATATTATTAAAATATTTACCTCATTTTAGACTTATGAGAAGAAACATTTCTAAAATTTGAACACACGGAATTACAGAGGCCGGAAATACAGAAAAAAATGAAGATTTGAGCATGGAAATACAGAAAAAAATGAAGATTTGACGTAGGTTGGTGAGAGGTTTAATCGCGTTTTTTTGCCGATTAATTCCCGTTTTAAACCCCCCAAAATAGGGATTCGTGATGGGTTTTGCTTGGGCAATTTTTTTGCAATTTTTATGTGATTTTTTTGCAATTTAAACCCTTAAAAATCATTGAAAATCATGGCTGATTAAATGGGGATTTTTTGGGGAAAAAGTTCAATTGACCGAAGAATTTTTTTAAATTGGGATTTTTGCGATTTTTTGAGGATTTACGCTTCTATGGTTACAACAAATCCTGGTAATTTTTTTTTTGTCTAGCATATGGCAAATGGTCCAACAAGAGTTAGGTTAGTCATGTACTATGTTTGTTAGTGTAAGACAAGTTTAAGTCAATGGCTATAAGAGGTTAACAAAACAAGGAAGAAACATGGAGTGTGTATGAAGGAAGACAAGATATGAAAGAAAGGTCATCCAATAGAATAAGCTCTATGCAAATCACATTTTAGAAACATCATTTAGTCCTATATAGAACATTGCTTATTTTTGTTCTATTTTTTATCCATTAACCTACCTGGCTTAAAGTTTGGTACTCCATTAGTTTTTTTTCCTACTAAGCTCCTTTAGGTTTAAGTTGTCTAGGCATTCCTCTAGAAGATGTATATTTTCATTAAGCATCGTTTTCAACTTGATAGGCACAAGGCTCCTATAAAAGAACAATAGAATTGTTAGGTCAGTCTCACAAGCCTCTGCTTATTATTTGATAGCATTTACACATCTTACTCATAAATAAGTCCTCTAAAAATAAGTGGTCTGTCCTATTTGCAAAGTGTTTAATAATAAATTATATTTTCTATTAGTATTTACACTAATAGGCTTCATTTTTAAAAAAATTTGTATGGTCCTTCATAGCTATGTTTTTTTTGTAGAATTTAAGTGATCAGATTAGAAAGCAAAAATAATTTCAAATTCAACACAAGAACACAACCAATACCCTGGGAAAACCCTCCAACTCGAGGGAGAAAAACCCAACCAATATATCTCCTATATATTGATTCAATATGAGCAGAAATTTGCTTACAATTTAGGCACAATACAATGCCTAATAAATACAATGAACAACACCTCTCCTAGATGCAAACAACAAGGTTAAACTTGAATCGATCTGCTGCTACAATAGATGAAGATCTGCTGCTCAGATCAGAACTCTTCCTCCTTTATCGAATGCTTGACTTGATTGATGAACAATGAAAGAGGAGTCCCAATAAATAGATGTTCAATAGCCATCGCACCTCTTCACCAATAGAGGTCGGCCTCTTTAGAAAAAACGTCTTTTGGAGAAAGGCGCAATTTCCTAGAAAGGTCAGCCCTCATAAATAAATGTCTTTTATTTATTTTATTTTATATTTTATCTTTTACACATAATTAAGGCACCTCCTTAATTTAATCGATTACACATATAAATTTAAATAGCTATTTAAGCTACATTTAAATTTATTCATTATTGTGGATTTGAAGATTTCTCACGTGGCTGCAAATAGACATTAACACTCCCTCTCAGCCAGGGAGGAATGCTTCCACTGTACAAAAATGTATCACCTCATAGTGATGTTAATCAATCATGGCTAGATCCATGAAAAAGGGCTTATCACCTCATCGTGAGAGCATATCACCTCATCGTGATATCAACCATCATGGCTACCTCCATAGATGGTAAGTACAAGTGCTCATCACTCAACGTGATGTTGTCACCTCATCGTGACTTTCACCATGGCTCCCCCAGAGGGTGAAACACAAGTACAAGTAAAACATCACGGACTCCCTCACATGATGTTGTCATGGAGTCACACACATGACATCCACCATGGCTCTCCCAGAGGGTGGAATCAAGGGATTTCACCTCGAACTTCTCTTGCAGAGAAGAACTCATTAACAAGGGATTTCACCTCAAACTTCTCTTATAGAGAAGAATTCATTAAAAAGGATTACTGATATTGAGACTCCTTCCCAGTTAAGGCTGTATTCTCCACCATACCAATCTTATCTCGAAAGTACACAAACTTTATCCTGGAGAGAGGCTTGGTGAGAATGTCTGCCGTCTGCTCATCAGTGCTGATATACCTCAACTGTATAGCTTTCCTCAATACCATATCTCTGATATAAAGGTATTTGATCTCAACATGCTTTGTTCTGTCATGAAACACAAGATTGACAAAAAGCTTCACACAGCTTTGGTTATCACAATGAATGATAGTAGGCTCCATTGATTGTCCAAACAATCCTACAAGGAGCTTACGAAGCCACACTGCTTCACGAGCTGCCATACAAGCTGCAATGTATTCTGCCTCTGCTCTACTCAATGCTACTAAAGATTGCTTCTTGCTACACCAGGATATCATAGCAGATCCCAAATTGAAGAAACAACCAGAGGTACTCTTCCGATCTGTGACACACCCTGCCCAATCAAAATCAGTAAAACCATGCAGCTCCAGATCCACACCTGTAGTATATCTCAACCCATATCCAACTGTGCCACACAAGTATCTCAAAATATGTTTAGCTGCAACAAGATGTATCTGCCTTGGTTCACACACAAACTAACTAAGTGCACTCACTGCATAACATATATCAAGTCTAACTAGGTACATCAATGAACCAATCAGCTGCCTATACATCGTAGAATCCACTAGTTCTGAGCTAGTTGTAGCTTCCTTCAACTTATGTAAGTTGGTCTCCATGGGTGTAGACATAGGTTTGCAATCAATCATACCAAACCTCTTCAGAATGTCAATAGTATACTTGCCTTGACTTAGAATCATCTCATCTGGCTTTTGCCAAACTTCTAAGCCAAGAAAGTAGTGCATAAGACCAAGATTCTTCATTTCAAATTCAGAAGCTAACTCCTTACATTTTAGAATCGGGTGTTCTTCTCCAGTGATAATCAAATCATCAACATACAGAACTAGAGTTAATGCTTCACCATTTATTACCTTGAAGTAGAGGTTAGAATCTGCATCATTCTTTGAGAAACCCAAACTCAACAGGTAACGATCAATCCTTTCGTACCAAGCACAAGGAGCCTGCTTAAGACCATACAAGGCCTTCTTCAACTTGCAAGCATGAGACTCCTTCCCATGTACCTCAAAACCATCGGGTTGCTCACTGTAAACCTCTTCTTCTATGACACCATTAAGAAAGGCTGTCTTTACATCCATTTGGTGAATCTTCCATCCTCTAGATGCTGCAATCGCAATGATGGTTCTGACAGAAGTATAACGAGCCATAGGAGCAAAGGTTTCTTCATAGTCAATTTCCTCTTTTTGTGAGAACCCTCTAGCCACAAATCTTGCCTTATACTTCTCAATGCTCCCACCAATCGCATGCTTGATCTTGAAGAGCCATTTAGAAGACACCATGGATTTGCCTTCAGGTCTAGGAACAATATCTCAAACAAACATCATTCTTAAGTATGGATTGATACTCCTTAGTCATAGCATCTTTCAAAACTTGTTGACTAGAAGCTTCTTCAACACTTGAAGGCTCTGACTCAATGATATGACTCATCAAAGCTACATAACCGGAGAACTTATGAGGTCTCTTACTTTCTCTGAAAGTTCCTCTTGGGGTTGCAAAACTTTCTGCCTCCTGCATCATTTTCCTAGCCCAAAGAGGTCTCTTCTTTCCAATCACCATATCTATAGGCCCATCAGTAGGCTCCAAGGGTTTAGCTGGATCATCATCTTCCTGAGGTTCTGGAACCTCCCTCTGATTCTTAGGAATATGGTCAACTTCCATATCCTGAGGAGGCTCTTCTTCATCAATCTCTATATGAGATCCCTTGGATCTTCTGAATGCAACATCCTCCTCACATGTGACATCTCTACTGATCTCAATAGTCTTCTGACTTGGAATGTAGATTTTGTAAGCTTTAGAAGTCTCGCTATAGCCTACCAATGTTCCCTTCTTGCCAAAAGGTTCAAATTTTGTCCTCTTTTCCTTAGGCATATGAATGTACACTGGACACCCAAAGATCCTCAAATGACTTACTTCAAGTTTCACCCCAGAGAATGCTTCTTCAGGAGTAATGTTCTCAAGGATTCTATGAGGACTCCTATTCTGTACATAGACTGCAGCCCTGGATGCTTCAGCCCAAAGAGAAATTGCAAGTCTTGGTCATGAAGCATGGCTTTGACTGCTTCCACAATAGTTTTGTTCTTTCCTTCTGCAACACCGTTCTGTTGAGGATTATAAGGACTGCTAAGCTCCCTCTTAATTCCTGCTTCAATGGAAAAGTTACGAAAAATAACAGAAGTGTATTCTCCTTCGTTATCGGATCTCAACACCTTGATCCTCTTCCCGAACATATTCTCCACTTGAGCTTTGAATTCTCTGAATCTGTCTAATACTTTGTTGTACCCAAAATGAAATTTTTGGCATTCTGCTTAAATTGAGCTAAACAATGTAAAAATGCCATCGAAAGTATGTTTTAGGTCAAAACAAACATGAAATCTTTGTGGGTTTCTGTCCAGGAAACTATGGTTAAAATTCTGAAAAAATGAAAATTAGGGTTTTACACCCCTATTTTTATGGAAACCCTAAAAAATAGTACCTTCCCGGAAATGATTGAAAATAATTCTGATAGGATTAATTGCCTTCACGATCACACTGATCAAGTCAAAATTATCAAAAATTATGTTTTACTCTGGTGGGTCTATTTCTATTTTTCAGGAAAAAAGCTAGGAGCTCCGCAGCCATTAATGGCAGATTGGCCAGTACTAGGTGCTGAAAGCTAAACCTCAAAAGCTTCAACCAAGAAGCCATGGCAGAAAAGGTCAAAAAGATGCTGTTTCAACGAAGGAGATTCTCAAAACAGAAAAGGCCAAAATTTGGCTAACTCTGGAAGATGAACGTTTTGTCTACCAAGGCAAAACACAGTCTACAGTGGCTAAAAGCGCCCCTCTTGAAGAAAGGCGCCCTTGGATCTCAGAGGGCAAATCAAATCATTTGGCATCTTCAACTCAGTCATCCTCTTCACTTTCATGCTGGCTCGACAACGAAACAATCAGCAAAATCATCTGATTCAGGAATCATTGACCAACCGTCAACAAAGTATAGAGGATCCATCAACGACAAAGATGCCAAATCAGAGAGCTTCAAGGTAAAAGCGCCCCTACTGCCCAGGGGCGCCCCTCAGTTGCAAGCACCAGATGAATCCATAAGCAACAACTCTATACATGATATCTTTCCAGCTTCCTCCCAGCTACGTGATCAATCTGACAGCAGGTTCACGAGACACGCCAAACGATCACGAGTTGAGGTCAAGCAGAAAAAGACAGAATTGAAGAACTGGAAAGACAAGCCAAAAATTGGCTAAGGCATGATCAAAAGCGCCCCTCTTGAAGAAAGGCGCCCTTTCTTAAAGGCATCCAGATTCAACCAAAATCTTCACTGCCTCCCAAGATGACCTTCTCAGCTATGACCTATCTCGTCAGCAAGACTATTAGCTATAACTTCTGACAAATCAAACATCTGATGAAGGAGGTCAAAGTCAGGTAGTTCACAGCATGAAGAAATTCAATCAAAAGCTAAAAACGCCCCTGCTGGCCAAGGGCGCCCTTTAGTTTGAAGGACCTAAACCTGCCAGCTTCAACTGAGAAGTCAGTCATCCTGAGCAAGACCGAGTTGGCTACCCGATGCATCGTCAAGCAGAGTCATCCGACTCATCCATCAACGGGAACGTTAGATCAAAGCACAAAAGGTCTGAAAAGGCCAAAACGAAGAATAGTCAATGAAAATTGACTAAGGCACAACCAAAAGCGCCCCTCTTGAAGAAAGGCGCCCTTCATTCTGGAGGCTCAAACTCAGTTTTCTGAGTTAATCCCTCTCAGGCATATCTCATCATGTTGATCCCACCTCAACGACAGAATTGCCAGCCACTACCTGAGATCAACTGAGCAACCTGAATCAAAGATCAAACAGAGGCACTTCAGCATGCAAAAATGATCAAAACTCCAAAAGGGAAGCCTAAGAAAGTCAAAAGCAAATGTTGACTTGAGTTAAATTTTGGAGGCAAAAAGAGGCCAAACACTCCACAATCAATGGAAATCACCTTTTTGAACTCCAAATCAGGCTCAATCATGAGTTGGATGCCCAATTGATGCTTGCAACTCCAAATTAACATTTCAAAGCATCTAGGCATCCATTATTCATTATTTCTTTGCAGGTTGAGGAGCTCAAGAACGAATATTTTTCTTCTCCAACATTTTTGAAGATCTGACAGAGGGGTTTTCCCCGTTCTTCATATTTTTGAAGACCTGTTGCACAGAGGGACTATTTATCAGAGTTTGCATCAAAAGGCATAATTCTTGCAAAGTGGCAGTTTATAACTTCCAATCCATCTTCTGTCTACTTCCTCTATTTCTTTGCATGTCACAGGAAACGACAGATAATCACAGATCTGGCCAACTGGGTATGATCAACATAGCTTTTTCAACAAAACCCACATGTTGGATTTTTCCAGAAAAAGTAACCCTGCTACCCCTATTTTTTAGGGTTTCCGAAAAAAGTCATAATACTGAAAAACGGACAAACTGGGTTTGTTTAGCTTTGAAGCACGAACAAAACCCATGTGTTGGATTTTTCCGAGAAAAAATCACTTTTTGGTGCCTCGCTGCCTCTGCCACCAAAGGGCTCTTGCATGTCATAAAAAAACTCATTTTTTCAAATTTTTGACGATCTGGGTTTGTTTAGAGAATTATTCTCAACAAAACCCATATCTCGGAATTTTTCGTAAAAATTACCCCCGGCAGGGCTATTTTAGCAGTTCCAGAAAAAGTTGTCTGAACAGCATCGTGTGCACAGTCAATCTTCAAGGTTTTCAGAACGCAGTTCTCCCAAGACGAATACAAGACCAAAATGGTCTTACTCCATGATTTTCTGAAAACGACTGGCACCAATCTGCGTCGGGCACACCCAGAGGTCAATCTAGCCAGATTGACAAGCATAGAAACAAGTCCACAGGTTCCATAATGGTTTCACCTCGTATATCTGATCGCCTTCCAAGGCCAGTTTAGAGGATTGTAACCGTTGGAATTTTACACATGCAGCAAGTTCATGTGCATTTCTCATGGTTGGAATGATCGTGGTCAAACTTCGCGGTTTCATCATACGACACTCTTCCATTGAGAAAGATCAAGGAAAACGTCAAAGCTGCAAAAGAACGCGGAAGGTAGTCATTCCCAACACAGAGCCGCTATCGGTTAATACTACACTACCTTCCACGTCAAAGTGGAAACACAGACAAAAAGGGGAGGAGTAACCCTCCTAAGGGAAGCAGAATGAAGGAGATACATACATCAAGTTGCTGACAAGCGGTAAGCTGACGATTGACAAGCATGTAATGGTCTCCGTATGAAGAAGTCAACGAATGAACAAAAGCACCGTTGACCAATGATGATGAGGTGTCAAACACCTCAAAAAGGACGTCCTACCCTCCAAAATAGCAATAAATACGACTGAAGTCAACTTGATGCCCCTTACCAAGTTGAATCCAGATCTCCACAGATCATACATGTCAGATCCCACTGATCTAGGATGTCTAATTGACTCCCACGATTTGTGGATCTCAGATCTCCTTTAAAGGTGGATGTCTATTTTGGAGACATATTTGTAATTTAAGTTCACTTTAGTTAGGTGTCAGTCAACTGAGGTAGACTCCCAGTTTGACTTTTGTTTAGTTTCAGTTAACTGAAGTAGATTTCCAGTTAACTGTTTGCTCACCTACTTTTAGACATAGAAATAAATCTTGCTGATTGGCAAGAACTGTTTGTTAACTCAAGGAGATTTTAGGGTTGCCTACTCCTTTGAGTTTCTATAAATAAGAGCCTTAGGTTCTTTATTTGTTTAACCTTTATTTGCTAGCAAAATTGCTGCGCCACTGTTGCCAGAGTTCGCTTGTTTATATCTGTTCACTCTTGGATGAGAGTTCGTTGGTTGATCGCAATTGTGCATGATTTCGTGCCTTTGCTGTCCCGACCTTTGTAATTCTTTGAAGAACCTTGAAGAAATAAATCAGATGGTGCAAGCTTGATTGATCTAATTATTCGAGTTATTCAAAGTCTTGTTTTTAAATAGTGCATTGTTTCAATCTCCTCCTTGGACAGGTGTCGTCGCCTCCTTGGATATTTTGTCATCGATCATTATCGTTTGATGTTGTTTAATGATCTCTCTTGCAGCCTAGACTTTGGACAGGTGTCGTCACCTCCTCGGGAATCCTGTTAGAAAGGCCATTGTTCCTTGTTGTTTCCAGTGAGCTGCTTCCAAGCCTATACCTCGGATAGGGGTTCCTCCTCCTTGGCAAGTCTCAGATCCAGTTTACCGTAAGAGAGTGTTTGCTTGTATCGAGCCCTATCTTGGTATATATCCGAAGGTTCAGAGCCTCGGCCATATTCCATTGAGACGGAGGATTCAAGTGATCCAACCATACCATTTCGCTCCTACGCCCTCATGCTCTGTTTATCTTGAGGAGGTAGGATAGTCTAGTAGTTAGTTAGTCGTAGTTAAGATCTGCGGAAACCAAAGAAAAAGCTTAGCTACGGCGCATTGGTTTATGCACCCTTGTGTCCTGCCGCTGAGTAAAAAAGATAGGAAACCTTAGTACACCCCTTTTTTACAGTATAAAATCAGCAAAGAGAGATCTTCCTCTCTATAATCCGAAGAGCATGTACTAACACACTTGCAATAGCTGTCCGTTTCCAATAAGCACTCCAGAGGTGCTAATTGAAACGCCAACATACTTCCTCAGATTCTTTAGATCTCAAAAAATAGATCCAAGTCTTTCTAGAGTAGTCATCAATAAAAATAATGTAATACAAGAAACCACTCGAAGACGCAACAGACATTGGACCACATAAATCAGAATGAATAAGATCTAAGACACATTTGGATCTACTTTCACTATTATGGAATGAACCTTTTGTATTCTTACCCAAAGCGCAGCCTTTGCAGGTTCCTTCATGCTTCTGGTTGAACTTAGGGAGGCCCGTGACCATCTTCTCCATAACAAGTAGTGCTCGAAAGTGAAGGTGAGCCAATCTTCGATGCCAAAGATCAACCAAACTTGCGGAGTCATGTACTAGAGCCTGAATGGGGTGCGTGCAAAGCTTGTAGAGACACCCATGTCTAACTCCAACCATTCGGGCAGTCTTGAAGTTAGAGTTCTTCGCCTTCAGAAAAAGCAACTTGATAACCCTTGTCTTCCAAGGCTGATATGGAAACAAGGTTTCGCTTGATGCCTGGAACAAATAGTACATCATCCAACTGTAATGAATCGTCGGAATCCAAATGTAGAGATGAAGTCCCAACTCCTTTAATCGAATAACTAGCATCATCTCCAATAATAACTTGTTCGTTAGAATATTTCATCACCAAATCAGATAGATGTTCCCTGAATCCGGTGATGTGGCAAGAGGCACCACTGTCTATCAACCAAGTGTTGGTGTCGGTAGATACATTACTTGACAAGGCTGAATAGAATAGGTATTCACTTGTATCATTCTGCATAGAGGCTTCATCGACATTAGCAAAGGCAGCCTGCTGCTTAGGCCTAGAAGGACATTCCTTTGCAAAATGACCATACTTGTCACATCAGAAACATTGGACCTTGGAGAGGTCCCTCTTCTTCTTAAATGCGGGGCCACCATCAGTTCCTCTATCTCTGTTTCTTTCGAAATACCCTTTCTTCCCACCTTTCTTCTTTGAGGATTGAGTGGCAAGAACATGAAGATCTTCATTGGCAGAACTTTTCCCAATACCTCTTGCAGCCAACCTAGACTCTTCTTGAATACAGTCTGCCCTCAATCGATCAAACTTGGGAAGCTTCGATCTTGCACTAATTCCTTGAATATAAGACTCCCAGGATGAAGGGAGACCATTAAGAGCTAGCATGGTCAGATCCTTTCTATCGACCATGTTGGCGTTTCAATTAGCACCTCTGGAGTGCTTATTGGAAACGGACAACTATTGCAAGTGTGTTAGTACATGCTCTTCGGATTATAGAGAGGAAGATCTCTCTTTGCTGATTTTATACTGTAAAAAAGGGGTGTACTAAGATTTCCTATCTTTTTTACTCAGCGGTAGGACACAAGGGTGCATAAACCAATGCGCCGTAGCTAAGCTTTTTCTCTGGTTTCCGCAGATCTTAACTACGACTAACTAACTTCTAGACTATCCTACCTCCTCAAGATAAACAGAGCATGAGGGCGTAGGAGCGAAATGGTATGGTTGGATCACTTGAATCCTCCGTCTCAATGGAATATGGCCGAGGCTCTGAACCTTCGGATATATACCAAGATAGGGCTCGATACAAGCAAACACTCGTTACGGTAAACTGGATCTGAGACTTGCCAAGGAGGAGGAACCCCTATCCGAGGTATAGGCTTGGAAGCAGCTCACTGGAAACAACAAGGAACGATGGCCTTTCTAACAGGATTCCCGAGGAGGTGACGACACCTGTCCAAAGTCTAGGCTGCAAGAGAGATCATTAAACAACATCAAACGATAATGATCGATGACAAAATATCCAAGGAGGCGACGACACCTGTCCAAGGAGGAGATTGAAACAATGCCCTATTTAAAAACAAGACTTTGAATAACTCAAATAACTAGATCAATCAAGCTTGCACCATCTGATTTATTTCTTCAAGGTTCTTCAAAGAATTACAAAGGTCGGGACAGCAAAGGCATGAAATCATGCACAATTGCGATCAACCAACGAACTCTCATCCAAGAGTGAACAGATATAAACAAGCAAACTCTGGCATCAGTGGCGCAACAATTTTGCTAGCAAATAAAGGTTAAACAAATAAAGAACCTAAGGCTCTTATTTATAGAAACTCAAAGGAGTAGGCAACCCTAAAATCTCTCCTTGAGTTAACAAACAGTTCTTGCCAATCAGCAAGATTTATTTCTATGTCTAAAAGTAGGTGAGCAAATAGTTAACTGGAAATCTACTTCAGTTAACTGAAACCTAACAAAAGTCAAACTGGAAGTCTACCTCAGTTGACTGACACCTAACTAAAGTGAACTTAAATTACAAATATGTCTCCAAAATAGACATCCACCTTTAAAGGAGATCTGAGATCCACAAGTCGTGGGAGTCAATTAGACATCCTAGATTAGTGGGATCTGACATGCATAATCTGTGGAGATCTGAAGTCAACTTGGAAAGGGGCATCAAGTTGACTTCAATCATATTTATTGCTATTTTGGAGGGTAGGACGTCCTTCTTGAGGTGTTTGACACCTCATCACCATTGGTCAACGGTGCTTTTGTTCATTCGTTGACTTCTTCATACGGAGATCGTTACATGCTTGTCAATCGTCAGCTTATCACTTGTCAGCAACTTGATGTATGCATCTCCTTTATTCTACTTCCCTTAGGAGGGTTACTCCTTTTCTTTTTTGTCTATGTTTCCACTTTGACGTGGAAGGTAGTGTAGTATTAATCGATGGCGGCTCTGTGTTGGGAATAACTACCTTCCGCGTTATTTTGCAGCTTTGACGTTTTCCTTGATCTTCCTCAATGGAAGAATGTCGTATGATGAAACCGCGAAGCTTGATGATGAAACCGCGAAGTTTGACCACGAGCACTCCAACCGTGAGAAATGCACATGAACTTGCTGCATGTGTAAAATTCCAACGGTTACAATCCTCTAAACTGGCCTTGGAAGGCGATCAGATATACGAGGTGAAACCATGATGTAACCTGTGGACTTGTTTCTATGCTTGTCAATCTGGCTAGATTGACCTCTGGGTGTGCCCGATGCAGATCGGTGCCAGTCGTTTTCAGAAAATCATGGAGTAAGACCATTTTGGTCTTGTATTCGTCTTGGGATAGCTGCGTTCTGAAAACCTTGAAGATTGACTGTGCACACGATGCTGTTCGGACAACTTTTTCTAGAACTGCTAAAAATAGCCTTGCCAGGGGTAATTTTTACGAAATATTATGAGACATGGGTATTGTTGAGAATAATTCTCTAAACAGACCCAGATCGTCAGAAATTCGAAAAAACGTGTTTTTTTGTGACATGCAAGAGCCCTTCGATGGCAGAGGCAGCGAGGCACCAAAAAGTGATTTTTCTCGAAAAAATCCAACACATGGGTTTTGTTCGTGCTTCAAAGCTAAACAAACCCAGTTTGTCCGTTTTTCAATATTATGACTTTTTCTGGAAACCCTAAAAAATAGGGGCAGAAGGGCTACTTTTTTTGGAAAAATCTAACATGTGGGTTTTGTTGAAAAATCTATGCTGATCATACCCAGTTGGCCAGATCTGTGATTATCTATCGTTTTCTGTGACATGCAAAGAAATATAGACAGAAATAGAGGAAGTAGACAGAAGATGGATTGGAAGTTATAAACTGCCACTTTGGAAGAATTATGCCTTTTGATGCAAACTCTGATAAATAGTCCCTCTGTGCAACAGATCTTCAAAAATATGAAGAAGGTGAAAACCCCTCTGTCAGATCTTCAAAAATGTTGGAGAAGAAAAATATACGTTCTTGAGCTCCTCAACCTGCAAAAAAATAATGAATAATGGATGCCTAGATGCTTTGATATGTCAATTTGGAGTTGCAAGCATCAATTGGGCATCCAACTCATGATTGAGCCTGATTTGGAGTTCAAAAAGGTGATTTCCACTGATTGTGGAGTGTTTGGCCTCTTTTTGCCTCCAAAATTTGTTAACTCAAAGCAACATTTGCTTTTGACTTTCTTAGGCTTCCCTTTTGGAGTTTTGATTATTTTGCAGGCTGAAGTGCCTTTGTTTGATCTTCGATCCTAGTTGCTCAGTTGATCTTCGGCAGTTGCTGATGGATTCGTTGTTGAGATGGGATCAGCCTGATGAGATATGCCTGAGAGGGATTAACTCAGAAAACTGAGTTTGAGCCTCCAGAATGAGGGGCGCCTTTCTTCAAGAGGGGCGCTTTTGGCTGTGCCTTAGTCAATTTTCATTGACTGTTCTTCGTTTTTGCCTTTTCAGACCCTCTGTGCTTTGATCTGACGTTCCCGTTGATGGATGAGTCAGATGACTCTACTTGACGATGCATCGGGTAGCCAACTCAGTCTTGCTCAGGATGACTAACTTCTCAGTTGGAAAAGACAAGTTCAGGTCCTTCAAGCTTAAGGGCGCCCCTAGCCAGCAGGGGCGCTTTTAGCTTTTGACTGGTTTTACTTATGCTGTGAACTGCTTGCCTTTGACCTCCTCTATCAGATGACTGATTTGTCAGAAGTTCTTGCTGATGGTTTCGTTGGCGAGACTGGTCATAGCTGAGAAGATCATCCTGGGAGGTAGTAAAGATTCTGACTAAATCTGGATGCCTTCAAGAAAGGGCGCCTTTCTTCAAGAGGGGCGCTTTTAGCCATGCCTTAGCCATTTTCTGGCTTGTCTTCCAGTTCTTCAATTTTGGCTTTTTCTGTTTGACCTCAACTCGTGATCGTTTGGCGTGTCTCGTGAACCTGCTGTCAGATTGATCACGCAGCTGGGAGGAAGCTGGAAATATATCATGTATAGAGCTGTTGCTTATGGATTCATCTGGTGCCTACAACTGAGGGGCGCCCCTGGGCAGCAGGGGCGCTTTTACCTTAAAGCTCTCTGATTTGGCATCTCGGTCGTTAATGAATCCTCCATACTTTGCTGACGGTTGGTCAACGATCCCTGAATTAGACGATCTTGCTGATTGTTTCGTTGTCGAGCTAGCATGAAAGTGAAGAGGATGACTGAGTTGGAGGTGCCAAATGATTTGATTTTCCCTTTGAGATCCAAGGGCGCCTTTCTTCAAGAGGGGCGCTTTTAGCCATTGTAGACTGTGTTTTGCCTTGGTAGACAAAACATGCACCTTCCAGACTTAGCCAAATTTTGGCCTTTTCCGTTTTGAGAATCTCCTTCGTTGAACGGCATCATTTTCATCCTTTTCCGCCATGGCTTCTCCGTTGAAGCTTTTGAGGTTTAGCTTTCAGCACCTGGTACTGGCCAATCTGCTATTAATGGCTGCGAAGCTCCTAACTTTGTTCCTGAAAAATAGAAATAGACCCACCAGAGTATAACATATTTTTTGATGATTTTGACTTGATCAGTGTGATCGTGAAGGCAATTAACCCTATCAGAATTATTTTCATTCATTTCCGGGAAGGTCCTATTTTTAAGGGTTTCCTTAAAAATAGGGGCATAAAACCCTAATTTTCATTGTTTCAAAATTTTAACCATAGGTTCCTTGACAGAAACCCACAAAGACTTCATGTTTGTTTTGACCTAAAACATACTTTCGATGGCATTTTTACATTGTTTAGCTCAATTTAAGCAGAATGCCAAAAATTTCATTTTGGGTACAACAGACCACATGCCCAATAGACGAGAGTTGATCTCTCAATTCGGTTATTCTCATTAAGTAGGTAATGACAGTTTCTCCCTTCGCTATCTTCAAGTGATGCAGTTGTTGCTTCAGTGCAAAAGCTCGACTGGTGTTGTTGATCTCGTACATCTCCTCTAGGGTTTTGAACATCTCTCTTGCAGTCCTTAACTTGGAGACAATAGGAACAATATGATCCTTCATTGAATCAACTAACATCTTCTTTGCCCTAGTATCTTTCTTCTTCCATAGGGCCTTTTCTTCCTCCTTCGTAGGTTCGGGGGCGGAGCTCTCCACAAACTCTGCCAATTCGCTTTCCTCCAAGGTGAGCATGATCTTGAATCTCCACGAAATGAAGTTTGACGCTCCCTCAAGCCTATCCTCGATCTTAAGACCATTCACCATCTTGACAGAGAGGAGGTGAATAAAGATAAGAGATAACAAGGGTATTGCTGAATTAATCAAAAATCTGATCGGGAATCTTCTTCAAACCCGCTCTGATACCATGTTAGATTTATGTGATCAGATTAGAATGAAAAAATAATTTCAAATTCAACACAAGAACACAGCCAATACCTGGGAAAACCCTCCAACCTGAGGGAGAAAAACCCAACCAATATATCTCCTATATATTGATAATAATAAGAGCAGCAATCTGCTTACAACTTAGGCAAAATCACAATGCCTGAAAGATACAATGAACAGCACCTCTTCTAGATGCAAATATACAAATAGTGTGCTTCTCCTTGAATCGATCTGCTACTACAATAGATGAAGATCTGCTGCTCTTCCTCCTTTATCAAATGCTTGACTTGATTGATGAACAATGAAAGAGGAGTCCCAATAAATAGATGTTCAATAGCCATCGCACCTCTTCACCAAGAGAGGTCGGCCTCTTTAGGAAAAACGTCTTTTGGGGAAAGGCGCGATTTCCTAGAAAGGTCGGCCCTCATAAATAAATGTTTTTTATTTATTTTATTTTATATTTTATCTTTTACACATAATTAAGGCGCCTCCTTAATTAAATCGATTACACATATAAATTTGAATAGCTGTTTAAGCTACATTTAAATTTATTCATTATTGTGGATCTGAAGATTTCTCACGTGGCTGCAAATAGACATTAACATTTTTTGTATTTTATTTAATATATGTCTGTTTCATTATTAACAGGCAATTGACTCTTGTATTTTCTCATTTTTTCACATAATACCTGACTTCTATGGTCAGCTTCCTATTACATGTTTTCCATTAGCTATAGATCTGCATTTTAGTCAAAACATTTACCCTTGTTTGGAGACTCATTCAGCAATTTTATCACAAAATTCAGAAAGGTGTTCATTGAATTAAAATTTTCCAATCTGAAAATTCTTACTAATTTATGTTCCTATGCCAATGTCATTGGCAACTTCAATTTTTAAATGTCCATAGCAGTCTTGTATTTTTATAAGAGTAGGCTTACAGGTATTCAAGCTTGACACAAGTAACCTGTCTTAAATGCTTTGCTCTCTTTGTCAGGTATGGGTTATACAATTTGTGTTGATTTTTCTCAATTGAAGTATTGCAAGCATAATATAAAATAAGAGTACGCTTCCAGAATAACCTGGAAGGATTAAGCTAAGGAACTAAATATCTCTCTGCTTACCGGGTAATAATTTCCAGCAATCTCTTCATGGATATCCAAATCCCACTCCTTCCTGTAATTTCTGATCTGCAATAAGCAGCACATAAACATGAAACTGCATATTATAATGCAACCCTCTTTCATATAAGCAAATTTAACTAGGAAATTAAATGGCTAAAATACCTGAAATATAGGCTAGAAAGAAACAGAAAGAAAATATGTGTCCATAACTGACTAAAACAGTCAAAGGCACTGGAAAATATATAGACGCTATACACAGCCAAGGAGTGCTTACATATCTACATCACATATAGAGGAATTTTCTTCTGCATTAAACTCAATCAGGTAAGACGGTGCTTTTATCTGGTAAAACTAAGGGTTGATCTCTTCTCAAATTGGTGATTAGAATTCAACTACATCCATATGTTGTTCATGTCGATTCTCACCATTTGTGCAGCAAAACATAATTCTCATTTGCAGAGATGTTTTTCCCCTTATTAGAATCAGTATATTTCATAACCTCACAAGAATTGTTAAATGAGCTTCTGATATAGGCATGATTTGTACAGAAAAGTGTGAATCCTTGAGAACTCCTGAATTTAAGATTAGAAACTATGGTAACATTCCATTGACACAGCATTGACATGGCATGGCGAAAGTGTAAATGGAGTTTAATCATCTAAGAGGACTTAAGCAAAAACCAAAAATCAAAAGTCTGGTTCTAAAATAATAGGAAGTGCTGTCATTGACCACTGCATAATATCTTAGGGGTAACACTATGGTTTCTACCCAAACTCTCAATAGGGTATTTATTTTTAAAACAGCCCTCATTAGAGTTAAGAGTTTAACTTACAAATAAATCTATCCAAAGTAAAGAAAGAAAAAAAAATGTACTAGTCCTGACCCTAAATTAAAAGTCTTCAGTTCGCCTTGTATATATTATTAAAAAAACAGAATCACATCTAGAAAAGCTTGGGAAGTGGCGCAGCAAATGCAGCAGCTCCCAAGTAACCTCTGTCAAAAGGTAGATGACATTCTGAGGTGGTATGAAGATGAATCGTAATATATTGAGGGAGATTACCTTGTTACTCGTGCATTTTTTATTATTTATGCTAATAATTGGTTTGAAAGACAGTCCTTGTGTTTGTAGTTAATAAATGAATATCAAAATTCTGATACTGTTGACAATCAAATTGTTTCCTCTCAGAAATAACTGTCATTGAGTGAGAGTTCTACAGTGTAAAATGGTAGAGGTGAAATACACAATGTTTTCCACTCTTGAAGCTTTCTACTTGAGGGATGGAGCCTAGTAGCTCTTGCAAGTTTACAATGTTCCCATATATGTCCATGATAGAGTGCTAAGGAAAGAATGCATGCAGTACCACTATAATGTGCTCCTTACAAAATATCTTATTATCACTTTCAATGCTGAAACTAAACAATTTGTTTCAGAAATGCTATATATAGGATCCAATTTGAGAAGTGAATGGAATATTAATTCAATAATTATTTGGATAAAGTTCCTCTAGACAACTGACTTCTATTACTGATGTATACTTCGGCTTACCTAATGCATGTTAACATACACATTCATTTGGCAGGTGCACAAATGATATATAGCATACCTTCATTACTGGCTCAGTATCTAGAGTTTCCTGTTCAAACTCCAGATACATCATTAAGTTCAACATTTTTTAAATAATAATCTAAGTTACCGGGTTTGCCCTTGGGAAGCCCGGGTACGATATAGGTTCGGTCCGGGTTCGAAATTCGGGTCCGGTTCAATAAAATACACCCTAGGTAGAAAAAATCCACTGTGGGTCTGGCCAAGGTTCGGAACCCTGACTGTGGGTTCGACCAGGGTTCATTTTTTTCGAACCCGGGCAGAATTCGCACCCAGGCGGACTTTTCCAATGCCTTTTTGCAATTTTTAATTATTTTTTTGACTGTTTGTTGACTTTTAAAGACTTTTTTATTCCTTCTAACCCTAATATTTGCCTCTAACACATGAAATAGGTAAAATGATACTCATTTACCAATTTGTGAATGAAAAAAAAGGATTTGTTGCCTCCATTGCTGAACTTTCTCTCTTGCTTGCACAAGCTTGAATAGACTTGAAGGTTGATTGTAGATTGTTCGAAGTTGGTTGTTGTGCTATTCCTAAGCACTTGCAAGTGCCTCTTCGTTGCCAAGAAGATCGTAGAGCAAGATTTCTTCAAAAGAGGTAGGTTTTTTGAAATTTTTTAATTTTTTTTTACATTTTTTTTTAACAAATGAACTTCAACTCTTTTGTTTTGTTTTTTAGTTTTAGTTTTGTTTTACTTTTCATTCCTCTAAATGTCTATAACACATGTTCAATTTTTTCATTTTTTTGAAATTAATTAAGTCTTTTAGTTTCAAATTCAATGAATCAATACCAAAATTTCAATATGTTGTGCCTTAGGTATTCCATATTACAATGGCAACCGGTACCTCCTCAGGCTCAATCTAATCTTGTTTCAAAACAAACCCAAACTCTCCCCTTTGGAAATATGTAGAAATGGTTCAGCAACTTCCAGGTGGTGGAGGATATGTTTAGATTTGTAGTCATTGCCATGTTCAAGATTCGAGCTCATACAGTTGAGTGAAAGGGCACTTGTGCGGGATCCTTGAAACAGGCATCAAAAATTTGTCCAAGTGAAAACAACAAAGGCATTCCAAAAGATATAGTGTTGAAATATATTGTTGAGCAAGAAAAAGCAGACCAAAAAGCAGCCAATGTTAAAACAAGCCATCCTTTGAAGAAAGGATCTCGATCCATGAAACCCCCTACACCGCCTTCTTATTTTCCACCTATAGAAAGCCATCCATTTATGGACATCCCTCAAGAGCAAATTGTGCCCTCTTCAAATAAAAGATCTAAAGGACCGTTGGAAGCTTCATTCAGAATGAGGCAAGAGAGATTGTTGATCAAGACATAGCAAGATGTGTCTATGCCAATGGATTGGCATTCAATGTTGTTCGTTCACCATATTGGCAAAAAATGGTGAAATCTATTAATGAGGCTCCAAAGGGGTATAAGGGCCCAGGTTTTGAGAAGGTGAGTTGCACCTTATTGGAGAAAGAGGTGAAACATGTAGCAGACTCTTTGAAGCCCATAAGGGATTTGTGGATCGAAACAGGGGTGACCATCGTTTCTGATGGATGGAAAGATGCAAAAAATCACACATTGATCAATGTTATTGTCGTCTCCACTAAAGGGGAAATTTTTTTGAGAGCAGTGGATTGTGAAGGATAGGTGAAGAATGGTCCATTTATTGCTAACATCCTTTGCCAAACTATTGAAGAAGTGGACCATCAAAATGTTGTGCAAGTTGTAACCAACAATGCCAAAAATTGTAGGGTTGCTGGGTTATTGGTTGAGGAGAAGTATCCACACATTTTTTGGACACCTTGTGCTGTCCACTCCGTCAATCTAATGCTAAAAAAAATTGGATCCAAAATTGAGTGGATCAAACAGGTGTATGCTGAGGGCGAAGACATCCAAATGTTTGTCACCAACCACCATATGACACAAGGAATATTTAGACAATTCTCAAAGTTGGAGTTGTTGAAGGTAAGTTAATTCTCAATATTTTTAAATTTTTGAATTTTGTTTTAATTTTAAATTTTGATTTTGTGAATTTAAATTATATTTTAATTTTAATTTTGATTTTCAAACAGGTTGTTGAGACCCATTTTGCCTCCAACACAATTGTGTTGAGACGACTTATAAAGGTTCGTGAGGCACTTTGTGCCATGGTAATCAGCCCTAATTGGACCATATGGAGGCAATCTAGCAGTGAAAGGGAAAATAGGGTCAAGCAAAGGATCCTAGATGATAGTTGGTGGGATCGTGTTGAGTATCTCATCAGTTTCATTGAGCCCATATTGAGCATGATCCGTTACACTGACATGGATAGACCTTGTTTGGGCGAAGTATATGATGGTATCAACTCAATGATTGAGAAGATGAAATCCATCATCAATGCAAAAGAGGAAGATCCTAAAGAAAAGTTCTTCAAAGAGCTACAAGAAATCATTGTTGATAGATGGAACAAAATGACCACTCCGTTGCATCTTCTTGCTTTTGCATTGAGTCCCAAATATTATAGTCCTAAGATACTTTCTACTTCATCAAAAGTTACTCCATATAGGGATGCTGAAGTGGCTCAAGGGTACAAGGCAACACTTCGTAGACTCTTCACTGATCGTGACCAACGTGATCGAGTGAGGGCTGAGTTCATGGCTTTTGCATGCTTTGGTAGTGTTGATCAGAATCTTGATGCTCTTCGAACCAAGGACAGGGTGGATGCTCATAGTTGGTGGTACTTCCATGGGAAAGAATACAGGCACCTCCAACCTATTGCAATAAATTTTTTATCCCAAGTAAGTTTTATATTTTGTAATTTTAATTTTAATTTATATTAATTAATAATTTATTTTAGTTAAATTTTGTAACTCTTAACTATTTAATTTGGTCTTAATAGGTTGCTAGTTCATCTTCTTCTGAGAGGAATCAGAGCACATACTCCTTCATCCACTTAATAAAACACAATAGGCTACATTCAAAAAAGGCAGAGGACTTGGTGTATGTGCATTCAAACTTGCGCCTCATTACACACAAGCAAAGTTCCTACAAAGAAGGAGATACAAGGAAGTGGGATATTGAGCCAGAGCAGCTTGACTGCTTCCCCAAGTCACTTAGCTGCACTTGATATTGATGATGACTATGAGCCTGAAGCAACTGTTGAGCATGAGAGTGGTAGTGTCAGTGCTAGTAGCAGTGCTTGTGCGAGTGCCACTAATGCTATTTGTGGTTCTACACAAAATGTAGCATCTAATGATGCTGATGATGCTGCATTTTTTGATGACCCATATGATTCAGATTGATCAATGATCAATAATTATTAATGGCTGATTGTAAACACTTGACATTTTTATGTTTGAAGTTTCAACTTTAATTTATAATTCTATATCATGACATTTGAGTATAAAGTGGTGTATTTTTGCTATGTTATTTGACTATTAATATGGTGGTGTATTATGAACTTAATTACTGCTGCAAATATGTATATATTTCTGATTTTTATATGTTTTTGTATTACCAAACCCAAAACAAACCCAAGCCCCCAAAAAAAAAATTCCCAAATGGGCAAACCGGGTTCTCAAACCCGAACTTGAACCCAAAACCGAACTGGTAACTTAGATAATAATGAATAATTAAAATTTCTAAGTTACCAATTTGGGTTTGGGCTTAGGTATGGAGGTTTGAGGTAAGCATTCGGCAAAAACAAAAATTGGGAGGTGGTGTTGACTTTGTTTTGAGTTCATCCATACAAAAAACACATATAAATCATACATATAAACATCTTTGCAACCTAAAAATAGGAGAAACAAAGTTAAAAAATATGCAATATTATGTATATATGTATATTTATAAAACACTTATAAACACTAAATATAAACATTAATTAAAATCACTATATATAAACAATATTTACAAGTAGTATAAATAATATTTATAAATATTATAAACAGTATTTGAAAATAATATAAACAATATTTTTATAAAAAAAAAAAAACTAAACAGCTAAAAAAAGGAGAAATGAATAAGTATGAAAAATAAATAAACCAAATAATATATAAAAATAAATAAACCAAATAATATATATATATGTGTGTGTGTGTGTGTGTGTGTATGTGTGTGTATGTGTGTACACACATATATGCATTTGTTGTTCTTCGTTTCTTTTATTAATTTTGTTTGTTTTAATTGTCTTTTTATTCTTTTGTATATATATATATATTAATTATTTGTTATTTGGTTTATTTGTTTTTCATACTTATTTATTTCTCCTTTTTGTAGCTTTTTAGTTTTTTTATTTTTAAAAATATTGTTTATATATATTGATTTTAATTAATGTTTATATTTAATGTTTATAAGTGTTTTATAAATATACATATATCCGTAATATTGCATATTTTTTTTAACTTTGTTTCTCCTTTATTTTTATTTGGTTTCTCTTCTTTTGGATCCTTTATTGTTTAATTTTCTCCTAATTTCTCCTGTTTATCTATTTTCTATGTCTCTTCAACCTTTTTCCCTTCTTGAATCTTGTGCATCCTAATCTCCTCTTTATATCCAAGGTTGGTCTGCATTCACCCATTTTTCTCCTACAACTCTCTTCATCCTGATGATGGACCATGGAGTGTAATCCGCAGCGTTGATGCAAATAAACTTTACACAATAAAATCCAAAAAAAAACACTCTCATTGAACATGGACTATGGAAATCTAATGTCTCATTTTTTATATTTTATGTTTTAAATCAAGTATATTTGTATATTTGTTATTTACTTTTTTTATTTATGTTTTATTAAAAAATTTAAATCATGTATATTTTTTAAATATACCGAGCAATTTTTTCACTTTTTCACAACTAAGTTCACCCGTTAATGTTAAAGAAAACTCAAATCCAACTGAAGGGAACCCTTTCCTCTGATCAACCCAAATCCCAGTGCGGGCAAGGTTGAGAGCATACTCGAAAGGGGATCGTTAGCATAACTGAAACTGCTGGAAAGTAATAGAAAGAAGGTACAATCAACTCCACCACTTATTCAGCGGGAGGACTGAAATGGAAAGTACATTATTGAATTTGAAGGATGCAACTTGACCATTTATTTAGCGGGAGTATGTTGACGGCTCAGCCGATCAGCAGTATGATGAATAATGCAATACAGTAAAGAAATAGGCGGCAAGCCAACCTCTTCCACTTGTTCAGCGGGTGATGCAAGAAAAGGAAACCTGAAGCTATAGACTGAATTGAGGCCAATCTCTTCCACAATCGTGGGAATTGCAAGAACTAGATAAGAGGGAGAATTGCTGATAGTACTACTGTTCAGCTTACAATGTGATAGAGAGCCTATCAAGAACACATGATTAGAAACCATATAATGCTGCAATAACGTAAAGAAACTCCCCCATACTCAATCTTGACTCCTTGGACTCAAACCCATTCAAAAGGATGACTTCTCATAATCTTATATGACTGTAACAGTGACTGAAATTGCACAGACCAGCAACCTGTAACCCACTAAATCACTCATAACTCGCTCAAAACCCAACCTATTGACATGAGATAAGATGCATAATGATCAAGCATGGATGGCGACCAAGACCAGACACCAAAACCAACTCAAACAACCCCTATTTAATTTACACGAAAAACAATGCACTTACAGGAAAGTACGACCCTCTATGAAGGGCGATTTTGCCTTTTAAAATTCCATACTTGTTAATAAAATCCGGGATTTGACATGAAGGGTCGCCCCTAGCAAGGAAACCAATAGGCACAACACCCAGAACCACACTATTTTTATTTTGCAAGATGTGAATAAAAACTACAATCAGCTGAACAGATTCAACAACTTTGTAAAACTGGTAAAATGCAAAAACATCAACTACAATATGCTCAAAATTCAACTCAAAGAACATGGACAATCCTATCTTAACTAGTTTCTATTTTTCAAGCAAGAAGTCAAGCCAAGCTAGGGGGTATGCCTTCCCTGAAGCACTCAGTCACCATTCCGACAACATAACTTTGCAATAAACTCAAGATGCTGAAAAAGAGAGCAAAGCCTCTTATTTATAACTTTCTCCAACCTTGAATTCAAATTTCCTTTCCCTCCAATTAGGTCGCCCCCATGAGATTCACATTCAAATTCACTTTGACATTTGCCTTTCATTTCAAACTTCATTCTCCATAACTTGGCGTCCAAACATAAGGAGGATAAAACTTTATTTAAAATGCCAATAAAAGGAATGTTAGGCGCCCCAATTAATAAAGTGAAATGCCTTTCAAATATTTCTCCAAGTATGGCGTCCAAAATACTTAAGTGAGAGACCTTATAAAATTTGCTCTTTTTAATAAACCAACTTATCTCTCCATTTGGGCGTCCACCAAGCCTTAGTAAAAATATTTCACTTAAAATAATATTTTCATCAAATATCGAACTTGCCAAAATAATCACCTCAAATGCTGGAGACCGGCTGAATATACTGCCCTGCCCGAAATATCCATAATACCAGGTTGCTGAAATACTGCCAAAGTTAGCACCAAAGGTGTTGGAGACCAAATTGCTCAAGTTGACTTGCCAGATATAGCCATTGAATTGAACATCAAAAACCCTGCTAAAAATAGAACTTACTAAAAATAGCATACTGCTAAAAATAGTAAGTTGTTCCAAACTCAATTTAACCACAATCTGAGCAGCCGTCGTACTTACTAAAAATAGTAAGTCCAGAAAAGATCTCTGATTCAGTTGCATGTCACACTGTCGCGAAGCTCTATGAAAACCCAGAAGGAATCCAGAATCCGAACTCTAAAACTCATTGTTCCACCGAGTTTCGGGGGACGGGTTTCGGGGCGGAGGGGGGCTAGGTTTGGGAATGGCGAGGGACGAGGGGGGACCTACGGGGGGGAGCGGTGCGTTGAAATACATATAGTACTTGAAAAATTAGTTATAAAAAGATGTATAACTATAAAAGCCTAAGGAATAAGTGAATAAGTAAATTTTAGAGTTTAAACTTTAAACTTTAAAGTTAAACACATTGCAATGATTTCATTGAACTAGTGAACATTGAAACAATGAAAATCAAAATGAAAATATACTTGTAACTTAATAGACATTGTGATTGGAACGAGAACTAGCTGTTTCATATTCATAATTTGAATTTCAAAATTTCATAGTCATGATTCATAATTACAATCAAGTATCAAATTATCAACACAACAGTGTTCAAACTTCAAACTTCAAAAACAAAATACTAAATACTAAATAGCTAATGGCCTAATGCCTCTAATCATCTTCTAATCATCTCCAACTCCAAGCTCCATGCCAATCTACTCATCACTGGAACCGTCAGACGAGGACCCCAAATGCCCAAGCTCATCTAAACCAATACCAACCAGCCCTGTCTGTGTAGCATCCTCATCTATCTGTGCTGGCTCTTCTGGCTCTACATCCTGTTGTGACCTTTTTCACACATCACCCCATCAAGATGGGGACCCCCTAATTTTTGCTCCATTCTGGTCTTTTGGCTTTGGTTCGCTCTCTCTCTGGTCTTTGGTCCTTCCGGGGATGTCCCGTTGTTTGACCCAGGTTGAAGTATTGGTTAAGTCTGTGTAATTAGGGTTTTCATCCTTCAGGCTTATTTAAGGTCAAACTGAGTTATAAAATTGAAATCTAAGCTTAGTGCAGCAGTCAGAAGACTTCCAGCAGAGTCCCCCTAAATTTTCACTGTATTCTGGCAACTTACTATTTTTAGTAAGTATTCAATTTGGGACTATTTTATTGAGATTTTGGAATTCTGTCAGTTCCACTGCATCCGAGTAACATCAAGCTGTCTACACGTAAATTTTGAGCCAGATCAGACGACTTACTATTTTTGGCATTTTGGGCTTTAAGAGCCATTTTCAGGGTTTCTACATGAGCTTTTCAGATGCATGTCTGGAGAATCCTTCTGGGTTTTCCAAAACCTTCGCAGTGATGTGACATGCAAACCAAGACAACCACTTTCAGAGTTCAGCCTTCGGGGGCTATTTTTAGGGTTCGCATGCAGTGTTTTTCAACGCATGTCGGGTTTTTCTTCATGGGTTTTTCGAGAGCTTCGCAACGGTGTGGCTTGCAAGCAGAGAAGATCGAGTTTTGAGGACTTACTATTTTTAGCCAGTGCGTGCATGCAGACCAGTTTTTTGGGTTTTTCTGGGTTTTTTGAGATCCCGCAGGCAATATGACATGCAAAACCATCCGGCAGTGAATGAGTCACTTTTCAGACAGTTTCTATTTTTAGCAGGTACACTCCGGCAGCCGCCCAACACTCCAGTCCAGCAAGCAGAACGACATGCAGAAGGAACGAAGTCAAACGGAGACCGTTCGGGATACATACAAATCAAATTAGGGTTTCCACTTTTATAGGGGGTAAAATCCAAAAATAGCCGAAACAAAGTACCCCACCCATGTCAGCACACTTCAAGGTACCTGCTGGCAAAATTTGAGCAAAGTCGGAGAACTTACTATTTTTAGTAAGTCAGGGCACGGCTATAAATAGCAGGTCTGCACCCGAGGTTGGCATCAGAATGACCCTCAAACTATCAAGATCAAGCGTTGCAACTTTCAGGCAAAACGGAGCTACTAAAGTCAGAAAGTCAAACTTACTATAAATAGCAGGTGGCTATAAATAGCAGGTCAGGGCAGAGGACTGACAAAACAGGTTCACAAGGCAGAGAATATCATCTGATGAAATTTTCAGGCAAAACGGAGCCTTAGAGGTTGAAAATCAAGGGATTTGCTAAAAATAGCACGACTTGCTAAAAATAGAATGCAAGAGCAGGAACAGGTAGAGGCTTGAAAAACGCCTAAGGCATAAAACAGAAGCTCATACCTCAAAATGCGCCCAAAGAGGAAGGAGAGAGGTGAAAAGTTTCTAAGTCATGAAAACGAAAGTGGAACCAAGGAAATGCGCCCATGGTGAAAACAAAAGCTCACCTAGTAAAATGCGCCCACCTCAAGGCAGAGGCTTGAAAAACGCCTAAGGCAAAAATGAAAGCTCACATGTTGAAATGCGCCCACCTCAAGGAGAGATGCCTTGAAAAAGTTTCTAAGGCAAAAAACAAAAGCTCACCTAGTAAAATGCGCCCACCTCAAGGAGAGAAGCCTTGAAAAGTTTCTAAGGCAAAAACAAAAGCTCACCTAGTAAAATGCGCCCACCTCAAGGATTGAAGCTATGAAATATTTCTAAGGCATAAAACGAAAGTGTCAAGGGTGAAATGCGCCCTCTAAGACATGAAATGAAAGCTTGGCCTAGCATTTGCGCCCATGATGAAGAGGAGATGGCCGAAATTTTCCTAAGGCATGAAATGAAAGTAGAGAGGTCAAAATGCGCCCAAGGCAAGATAAAGTGGCTAGGTTGCTGGAGAAAATTTCCTAAGTCAAGAAAATGAAAGTTCAAGACCCCATATGCGCCCAAGGATATTCTAACTGTTTGAGAATTTTCTAAGTGAGAAATCAAGGCTTGCATGAGTAAAATACGCCAAGGTTGCTGGAGAAAATTTCCTAAGGCAACAAAATAAAAGTAGACACATGAAAGTGCGCCAGAGGTGTAAAGTGAAGGAATTTTTTTTGAAATAAATATTTCATCAAAATGTATACGCCTATGGTAGAGAAAGTGTTAGAAAATTTTTTCTAAGTGATATAACACTTCACTAGGGAAAAATACGCCCTTGGCAAGGAAGGATGATTTGATGAGTTTTAAAAATTCTCCGAAGGCAGTTGAAAGTTAACGAATCTTTTTTCAAGGGGAAAATTTGATATCGACGAATATTTTCCATGGGTCAAGTGAAAATCAAATGAACCCGTTTAAAATGCACCCATGAGTTAGCAGAGTTTGAAAATTAATTTCCTAAAGGAAATTTTAATATTTTCAGAAGAAATTCGTTTTGCCTAGATTATTTTCCTGACAGAAGTTAAATCTCAAAGGACGAATTATTTCGAGCACGCAAACAATTTTTTTATCGCCCGGAGTTGAACGTTTTAATGAGAGAATTTAAAATGTCTAAGGCAAATTTTATGAAATCGAGGATTTAAATGACAGACATTTTAAAAGTTGGAAATAAATTTACAACTCCCACGAATTTTTTCGAGTTGAATTTATTTAAACACTGTGAGATTTTAAAATGGAATTTTAAATCAAGTCAAGTGATTGTTTTTCTCGCGAGTTGTTTAAATCGCCAAGAGTTAACTGGCAGATTAAGAGGAAAATTCAAATTTTTTACAAGGAAGGAATCATTATTAATGGCAACTGCCATAATAACCGGCTGACGACTAGCCCACTACTGCGCTTGAATTAGAAGATTCCGAACGAAGATAGTGGGAAATTGATGAAGGTGCTAAAATAGCCCCAGCACTACTTAGCAGGATTCTCCGAGAAGAGTTATTTAAACAATCTCTTCTCTCATTTCTCCTCACATTATTTCGAAGTTGAAGTTGCTGAAGAAGTTCTGGAGAGATTGAAATATTTTCCAAGTGGCTGAGGAGAGAAGTTCTGTGAGAGTTTATTTTATTTCGAAGTGTTGAGTTGCTGAAAGTACGAAGTGCTGGAGAAATCTTCATTTGCCGAGACTCTTTCTTTCGAAAAGCTGAAAGTGTGTTGCTGCGACTTCGAAGTTGAAGGTTGAAGTTATTTTCCGGAGTTGCTGGAGAATTTAATTCTCAAAGAGCTGAAAGTGGAGTTGCTGCGAAGTTTAAGCGTTGAGAAGTTGAGGAAGTTGAAATTTCATATTGCTGGCAACTCTTTATTCCTCTAACTGCTGAAGTTGACAAAGTGAAGTCAAGGTTCGAACAATTTGTGCTGGAGAAATTAGCTACATTGCTGAAAGTTATTAGCTTGCTGCGTTTTCTCTTCACCAGTCAGAAGTGCAGTTGCTGAGAGTTGTCTCTAAACTCAGAGATTTTTATATAGTTTGAGGTTTGGAGTTAGAAATTTATGCTGAGAAATTTTATTTTCAAAGCTAACTCCGTATTCGCAGCCATCTCGGGAATTGTTTTATTTTATTCAAAATCTACAGTCTAACTTATTCTTCTATTTTATTTTTACAGATGGCTGGCGCGAAAGATGTTGCAGGAACAAGCAGAGCCGCAAGCAGAGCTGCAAACACTGAAGCAGGCAAGGCTGGCTCATCCCGGCAGGCAATGATTAAGAGGCTCGCTAAGCCATTTCTCCCAAAGTCAGCAATAGTTTCAAAGTTGGCGGGATTGAATGACACCAACCTTGGTTCATTTAATCTGAATGCACTCAAATCGAGGATGTTCGGGCTAGGGGGCCATCAACCATCCGTCACGGCACATAATATAATGAAGAGTGGAATCTACGCAGCTGCTAGTTTTCCGCCAGCAATTCAGTGTCCGGAGCTAATTATAGAGTGCGCCAATCACTACAAGCCAGAACGTAGGACGATTGTCTCTCCGGATAGTATTTTCATAACTTCACACCGTGCCAGCCGGAGGCATTTGGGATTCCAAGCTAGGAGATGTTAGACAGGACAAATAAGAGGGCGGATAAGATGTACTCTTCCTCTTTCGAAAGAGTCACTGCAGTCATCAACAGAGTTTGGATGCAGAAGCCGAGGCCACCCCGCACTAAGCTCCCAAAGCAGATAATTGCCGAGGACGTGAAACAAGAATACTGTGATTTGATAATGATGCTGAGCCGGGTGAATGGGAGTGCACAGGCTTACATTTTTGAGCCTTGGATGTTCTACTTCATCGAGATCATCTTGGAAGGAAAAGAGTGTGTCGATTGGGCTAGGATGATTAGCAACCACATCGATGAGCAATTCAGGAGCTTGAAGGTGACGAAGACTTTCTACATGAGCTCATATGTGATTTACATGTTGGCCAGAATGACTAAATACAGAGGGATTTCGTACAAAGAACCAATCGGCTGTGCCCCTGGTCAATTCAAAATTCATGAAGCCTGCACACAGCTACATTTGGCTAACATTGCCAACTATAAACGGGCAAATGATGCATTCACAATGCACATTGCAAGGACGCTTCAGCAAAGGACGCAGCAGAGAATATCTAAAGAAGCACAGACGCTGATTGAGGAATATAGGTATTGGCTCATCCAATTCCATTCTATATATTAGTGCGGGGGTTCGCCATTATATCGTATCGGTTACCGATACTGCCAGTCACATAGTAATGCTTGAGATATCTAGGCAATTGATTGCCTACGATAAGATTCAGAAAAGGAAAAAGAAGGGTGGGCTTGATTTCCCTATCACCATGGGAAATTCCATTGAGGTGTGTCCCTCTTTGTAGGCAGCCCGAGAGGCAGAGGACGAGCTGCAATCTTATCATTTGTCATATCACACAGGCAGGCAGGATTTCGATCCTTACAGGAACATCCGGATGATACAGAACGTTGAATACCGGCACAGAGCTCATCTGGAGGACTTTTGGGCAAATAGAGTGGATGAGGCTGAGATAAGAAGAAGGATATTTTCCAGACTTCCTCTCAAGTTGATTAGAGAATGTGAGATTATTCGAGTTCAGACTAGCCGGTGGAGAGGATGTCAACGTCATACAACCCGACTATGAATTGAGTTAGGATACTCTGTCCCACCACCCCAGTTAATTAGAGCGAGAGATCATGGACTGGACCTCTTTCTATCCGTTATTGGCTTTTACAGGACTTGGGTTATGAGACATGTATGGAACTTAAAAACAAGTGTCGCCCTTACCATAACGATGGGTGACCCAAGGCCGTTACTCCGGTAAAAGAAACAAATTACTCGAACCTTGAGGGCACAAGTGGAAGTGCCAACCTAGCCGATACCGTTGAGGATAGAACAAGCATCACCCGTGCACTCACAAACTCAATCTTCGAGTTTAAGAGTGGTTTCATTATTTGCCGATCAGAGGGCAGGATTAGAGGAAGAGCGGGGACTTGAGGAGGTAGATCAGCCCAATGCTAGGAATGCGACTGGTGTGGGATTTATCCGAGGCGAAGCCAGCAGGGGAGGAGGAAAAGAGAAACAATGGCCGACACCATTTTCATGAGATGTTGGACCACGGCTTTGGAAGAAAGGAAACAATAAAGGACCCAAGGGTCGGGAGATACCCAGCTTTTAGAGGAGGATGAGCCTGAGCAAACCAGTGCAAGAAGAGAGGAAGTGCACGAGATGGAGGCAACAGAAGAACAGCCCCTTGTCATTTGTAATCAACAGCAGATAGTGCCTGATTGGCTTTCCGACAGAATGAGGAGAGAACCCGAGGATGATACGGATCCAGCCATTGAGATGGAAGAGTTCCTCAGGAGGATCAGTGCGCCACCAGAGAAGAAAAGGGCCCGAAAGTTTTCAAAGATCTCGACCGACGAGTCAGGCTCTCGCACGCTTTAGGTGGCTATTCTGAGGGAAGATTGTGATCGAACCGAGGAGAGGCCTGAAAATTATGTGATCACCACAGTAGAGTTGGGTCGTCCTACGGGAGCCCAAGTTATCGAGGAGTTCGATAACTCCTATCAGGCATTGAAGGATCAGTTGCTCCGCACAGAGGGGAAGTATAAGAAATTGAAGAAGGAGCACAAAACCTTGATAGGATATATGCAGAATCTGGCACGTCCAGGTGAACCAGCGGACCCGGCAGTGGAACGTCCATCGGAGCTTCCGAACGAGTCAATTGTTGCCTTAGAGGGTTTAAAGAAAATGGAAACGGAGGCAGACAAGTGGGTTAGCCGTGTTCATACTGAGACAGGAAAATTCATGGAGGACCTTGCCGATGCTTATCGGCAGGCCTCAAATATTTTGGCACGAATGGATATAGTAGATCAGGCCTGGGGTGATACTCGCATCTATCAAACGAAGACTGTACTTCGTTTGGGGGCTTTGATGCATGTACCTCTAGAAACCTTAGTGGATGGAGGTGTAATTGAGAGAGGTGATAGGTACGATTTCACCAGTTGGTACTCCTCGGTGGTCACAGGCCGTGGATTTCACGACGCAGCAAGGGCAGATTCAGCTAAAGTGAAGAAGGCAATGGGCAACATCTTGGGGGGAGTCCTCAATACATTAGAAGCCATATTTGCTAGAAAGTTGGTCCCAGAGGAGATAGCTGCTGATGGTTTGAAGGGTAGACTGCCTCCATTCTTCTCAGCTGCGAAGTCACTTGTCCTGGATGACTTTGAGAATGTCTCCACGTTCTCTAGTATAATTCAGCATACCCAGGACGCCTTGGTGACATGGAAGAAATCTTGCATCAGATACGGACAGACGGTAGCAGTCTTGGAGTTCCAGCTCAACCATATTCCACCAATCTCTACACAGGAGGTTGAAGCAGTATTGGCCCGGTTGATCGAGTTTGCTATCCGGGAGAAGGCCAGTGGGAACGCGCTGCTTGATGAGGATCTTCTTGATGATGGTAGTGAGCATTAATTGCTCATTATGATTCCTGCAGGGGAGTGGAGAATATTCTGTGCATTCATTGCCCACTCCTCTCTGTGGCGGTTTTTAGGGCAGAAACCCTAATCAGGGCATAGGTGGCTCGATCTGAGCCCTTCATTGTAATTTGATCTGAACCGTCCACTGAATTGGACTTATTATAAAAGGGGCATCCCCCCTCATTTGTAAAAATTAGAATTAGAATCAGAGATAGATCAGAGCTAGAGAGTATTGCAGATAGAAGTTAGAGAGTAGAACTTAGAAGTTAGCTTAGATTGAGGAGGAAAGGAAGTTTTCCCATTGAGGACTTTGTAAGAAGTTGTTGTGAACACTCTCATAATATAAAGATTTATCATTGTTTGGTGGTTCTATCTTCTATTGTGAGTAGCTAGCAAGGCTTGTTCGTCTTTCCAATTCAAGGTAGATAGAGTAAAATAAATTTTATTTCATGCAAGTAGTTGTTAGCTGTGGAGTGTGGCGTTGTGATTTGAGCAAGTCTTCTTGTCCATACCACTAGCGGACTTGCTGATGGTAAGTTCGCCTTGCGTGGTCAACTGGAGTATCAGCACTTAACTTCGATTATGGTTCATATGTTTGTATGCGTCGTGTTGACGGTATGAACGTGTTGTGTCATAGTTTGAACATTTTCTCATCCTTTGAAGATTGCACCAACTTTGTCGGAGTTGTTCGAAAGGAGACAAAGCAAAGTTTGGTTTGAAGATTGTTTAAGTCGATCCTCGTCCTCCACCCTTTAGAAGTAGATTGTAGAATCCCTATCCCTATCCCCTTTAAATTCTGCATTTTCGAGTCAGTCTAGATACCAGAACCATATTGCCAAATCATTCATGTCCTAATTGCTTCACAAATTGAACAACTACGTAAGTCCCCTTGAAATAACCAGCAAAACACATCAACCAACTGAGTCTATTCGCGATAAAAGGAACCTTGGAGTCGAACACATGAACTTTCAAGCAATCTTAGCATGTGGGACACTTTGATCAAGAGAGAATAGAGTGACCGTTGGGGCAACTTTATTCTGTGCTGGCGCTGTCACAAAAGGCACGTCAACACCTCTCTATGCTCTACTCTCTTATCCTATCTTCTATATCCTATATCTTACAAATGAGGGGGGATGCCCCTTTTATAGTTGGCCAAATCCAGTGGACGGCTTAGATTGAATTACAATGAAAGGCTCAGATTGAGCCACATATGCCCTGATCAACATTTTTCCCTAAAAACCGCCACAAGGAGGAGTGGGGTAATAAATGAACAAAAGATTCTCCACTCCCTCCCGAAACCATGATGGGCAATCAATGTCCACCATCATCCTCTAGAAGGTCATCATCCAACAAGGCGTTTCCATTCTCTTTCTCCTTGATCGTGAATTCGACGAACCGGGCCAACACTGCCTCAACCTCCTGAACCAAAATAGGTGGAATATGGTTGAGTTGAAATTCAAGTACTGTGACTGTCTGCCCGTACCAAGTACAATATTTTCTCCAAGTGGCTAAGGCATCCTGGGTATTCTGAATAATGCTGGAGAAAGCTGAAATATTTTCAAAGTCATCCTTGTTACACCCCGATTGTATAGCTACTATGGCTTAGGGCAATTGATTGTAACCTTTGGATCATTGAGATAAATAAAACATGTTTTTGTTGTCAAAATGAATGTGTTCTATTTAAATGATTGTCTCATTTGCTTGATACTTCTATTGGTGTAGTTCTTGTTTAATGATGCATGCAAGTTATGGAGTAATGAGTATTCTAACTTAAGATATTTTGTATACTGTTAATGTTGTGAACAAGTAACTGCCGAGATTGTATGTCTATGGGTGCAGGTACATGAACCATTCCTCCAGGTGGAGGGGAAATATCACTCGGGAGAGGGGCTTGGTCGGGTAACCGGTAAAGTAAATCAGTTGAACATACACACACTCCACTAAGGGTTTAGAGGAACTGAGTCAGATAGAGTTATCTTGATAAGTCATCCTTAGGCTTAGGAGTTTTGGATTACTTCTTTATGCTTTGTGAGTAGTGTTACTTGTTAATCTGACTTACTGTTCTGTGGCCTTTAAATGTGGAATGTGAATTGATATGTGAACATAGGAAGGATGTATATGTGTATACATGTACCGCTCATATGTACGTATCGATATGTATGACATAGCGATACAGACGTATGATGGGCAATTACTATGCCATACGCATGTGTCGACATGGCATACATACAGATACATACACATGACTAACACATCTATAAACATATACACACTATCTATGATTTGTTATAACATTATTATGATGCCTTGAATTTACAGTTAAACATATATATACATGTTTGTGTATTGAAAGTATGTTGATTGGCTCGCAATACACATATTTGAATGATTATATGCAAATGTGTATATGTATATTTAAGTGTAAATATATAGATAAATATATATACATATATTTAATATTATATAAATATATATGTTATTATAGTCTTACCGGAATAAATATATATATATATAGGTATATTTAAATATTAAACATTTAAATATATATATATATATATAAATATATTTATTTTGGTAAATAAAACTATAATAAATTATATATAATATATATATAAGAATTTATTTATATTTTAAATAAATAAGATCGTGGGAAATAAAAGACTTAGACTTCTTAGCCATTTGGTAAAATCGTATAAAATACACCATGGAAAATATATGATTTAATATTGGAAGTCACTTAGTGAAAATCGAACTTTATGAACTTTATGAAAATTAAATATTGAAGTGCGTTGAATTTTATAACTTCATTCACCGAAATATGAAAGTGAAGAAATACACAAGTTTAAATATTTCATAATAAAAAGGTCGAAACTTTGAAAGAGAAGAAAATCTCGCGCGGCTGTAAACACGCGTGCGCACAGAGACCAGGTCGCGGTTTGTTAAAACACCATTCTGGAAATGCGTAGGGAAGCCTAGAGTCTAGGCCAGATGGGACGCATTATGCAGTGACGTTTTCCTGCAATGAATGTAAATCCGCCATGGCTGAGGACGCCTGTAGGTGTCTCTCAACTACATTTTACCATGTGATAGTTGAAATATTCTCCTTGGATAAAGGTCGATTCACCACTTCTGGGGGCGTGTGTAAGCTTAGGAATTCACCACGTTTCATTTGATTTATTCCAAGTAAAGTTCTGTCAGTTGCCATGCCTCCAAATGTGGGAGATTGTTGAACATGGAGCTCTATATAAAGCCGCCCTGCTCATTCTTTCACATAGGCTTCTTAGATTTCGAAATTGGTTATGATTTCAGAGAGCTTATTCATATTTCTGTGTATTTCTATTTTTTGAGAGTTTATTAATTGCTGAGAGTAATCCTTATTTCTGTGAGCTGAGAGTATCAACTTCTCATAATCTGAGTTTAACTCTTCAATACGGCTATGACCATTACCAGCTAAATAAGTAATTCTGAGTGACAATATCCTGAGAGAGATAAGTGGCATATGTGAGTAAACCTGAAAGGGAGAGTTAGCAACTTGAGAAGAATTTGCCAAACAGTCAAAAGTGCTGGAAGTACTGAGACTTCATCTTTTGAAGGGATGCTAAAATCAGGCATGAGATATTCTTTTGCTACCCATTCTAATCTTGCATACTAAAATGTTATAATCTTTTGTGATTACTGTTTTTGCATTGGAAAGAAGACATTTCATTAACTGCATTTCCATGAAAAAGGGAAAATAAGTTATTATATGATTTACATATCAGTTTGTATTTAGGAAGTAAACTGTTTAAGGGATAGGGTTGCATATTTGTGTGAAATGCATTACTTGTATGATCTCCATATAAGGAGAATATGTGTGAAGTAAATTCTAGATACTAGGAATGAAATGAAGATAGTGGTCTAGTAAGGTCTTTTCAGCTTAAGTTATAGGGATAACTGAGGTAAGCTAAAGTACTCCTAGGATAAAGGTTTCTTGATTAGGAGGAATGGTATAAGACCCTTGTAGACTGTTTCGTTTCTAAGTAGATTGTTTGAAGGTAGGTTGTCTGAAACAGGATATACCTCCCTTATGTAACTATTTGAAGTAGAATGTCTAAAGGTAGGTAATCTGAAACAGGATATACCTATCTTGTGTAAATTTCTTAGAAGAATGTTGTAGGTTAGTCTGGGATAAAAGATTATCCAAAAGTAAAGGACGATACCTATGCGAAGTGTAAGATAGCCTTAAGTCAAATTGGCCCTGACTAGTGTATATGATAGATGACCTTCATTCGAAGTACTGAATGAGAATACTTTGGCCAAAGTAGTGAAATGTACGACATCCACTTAGATGTGAGATAGTTGAGACTACACTGTCAGTTCATTGTGATCCTTCATGCTAGTTCGGGATTGTGAAATAGCAAGTTCTCGATGTATAGGACACATCACTATGCTCAGTTGGGTTGTCGCAGCCGGATACCTTACCAATCTCTTCGTTCGAAGGGAGGGCCATGCATCGAATGATGGATGTGCGGGGGACCGCATTAACAGTCCGTGGTTGGCAGAAAAGCGCCTGAGTGATGTTACTCCTCCACAGCAGGCGACAGATACACCAAGATTTGAAAGGAAGGGAACTTGGACCGTCTTACTACTATTTGTGCAAAAGCTTACGAGCTATGTATGTAAATGTTTTACTTTTGTACTCTGATTTATATTTGCAATGAAAATGGAATTCATGTGGAAATATTTATTGTAACTTGCAAGTATTTATGAATAAAGAAAGGAAGAAATTTATGGTAATGTCTTTGTTACTTGTTACTTTTATATGTTTGAAATGAAATGTTGGAAAATTTTTAATTACCCAAGGATGGGGTCGTTACAATCCTGAACAAATGATCTCACACTTGAGAAGAATGGCTCTAACCTGCTTCTCAAACCATCTGCAGTCATATCCTCTGGAGTCAACCTCCTTGCAAATATAGCCTCAAGCGTGTTCAGGACTCCATCCAGAATATTTCCCATAGCCTTCTTGACTCTAGCTGAATCTTCCTGTGCTGCATCAAAGAAACCTCGGTCCGTGACTACCGAAGAATACCAACTGGTGAAGTGATATCTGTCACCCTTCTGTATCACGCCTCCCTCCACCATAATCCGCAAGGACATGTGCATCAAGGCCTCTAAACGAAGAATAGTCTTAGTCTAATAGATATGAGTCTCGCTCCAAGCCTGATCAACGATATCCATGCATGCTATAATGTCAGAGGCCTGCTGATAAGAATGAGCGAGATCTATCATGAACTTCTTTGTTTCAGTGTAAACATTGCCAATCCACTTATCTGCTTCCTGGGCCATCTTCCTCAAGTCCTCCAAACCGCTAACTGATTCTCTCAAGAATTCTGCTAGAAGATCAATTATCGGGTTCTCCCGCCCACAAGGACGGGCCAAGTGTTGCACGTAACCCACTAATGTCTTATTCTCCATCTTCAATCGTTTGTACTTTCCTTCGATTTGGAGCAACCTGTCCTTGAGCGCCTGATAGGAGCTATCACACTCCTCAATTATCTGAGCCCCTGTAGGGCGGCCTAACTCCATAGTGGTGATCATATAATTTTCGGGAACAACATAGTCTCGATCACACTCAATCTTGGGAACGACTATATGCAATCTGCGAGAACCGTCCTCATCTGTAGAGATCTTTGAGAATTTTCTGGCCTTCTTCTTCTCCAGTGGTGCACTGATTCTACTAAGAAATTCTTCCATCTCAATTGTCAGGTCAGTCTCCTCAATAGGATCCCTTCTCATTCTATCCCATAGCCAATCCGACACTGCCTACTGCGTGTTACTAACAACAAGTGGCTGCTCTTCCCTCGCTTCTTCTTCATGAACTTCTTCTCTATTAACATTCCGTAACGACCCGATCCTTCGGTAAAATATTTTTTTTTCCAATTTACATCAAAAGCGTAAATAAATGTGCTAACAAGTCCTTGCAATATAATTTTTCCTTCCTTTATTGATAATATATGAACATGATATCATATTAGAATTACAATAAAGATTCCATTTCATTACAATAACTTCAGAAGTATAAATAATGAGAAAACATACCTTAATTATCATAGCTCCAATGAGATTTAGAACAAATAGTAGTAAGAAGGTCCAGGAATCCGTCCTTTCAAATCTTGGTGCGCCAGTAGCCTTCGGAGGAGGAGAAGCATCACTCGGGCTCTTTTCCGCCAACCACAGACTTATAATGCGGTCCCCCGCACATCTATCATTCGATAGATGGCCCTCCCTTCACAAGAGATTGGTTGGGTAACTGATACTGTAAACCAACTGAGCATAGTGCTGTGTCCTATCCACAACTAGAACCTTGCTATTTCACAATCTCATACTAGTACAAGGATCACGATGAACTAACAGTGCAGTCTCAAGCATCACACAGTCTAAGTGGATATTGTACATTTCACTACTTTGGCCAAAGTGTTCTCATTCAGTACTTCGAATGAAGGTCATCTATCATGTATACTACTCAGGGCTGATTTGACTTAGGGCTATCTTACACTACGCGTAGGTCTTAGTCCTTCACTGGATTGTCTATCATCCCAGACTATCCTACATCAATCTTATCTAAGACAATAAATATAGGTTCAAGTCCTTCACTGGATTATCAATCATCCCATACCAACCTATGGCATTCTAACTACTAGAAAAGAATCAGCATAACAAGTAATTCTCACAATCTCTTATCCTGGAAATCTTTATCCTTAAGATTTTCTCTAGATTATCTCAGTTAACCTAATAACTTTAAGCTAATTGAATATACTTGACTTCTGTCCTCATTCTGATCCTAGCATATATTAACTAGTAAATACATAGTCTCCTCATATGGAGTTCATTCAATAATGCAATCACACAATATGCAATTTCTAGTCTTACTTCTCTAGAATGCTTTATTTATCCTTCTCATAATAAAATGCATTATATTCATTCTCTTGACATTATGTTCCTAGATGCAAGCTACCATGCTGATTGATGAACATAGAGGTTCAAGAAATGTAAACAAATACTTCTTTTATGCATAGGCAAAAATCATGGTCTTTTCTATATAGCAAGTATAAAATAGAAGAATAACTCATGCTTGATTTAAGCTACTACCCAAAGATGTTGAGTCTCTCGGCACTTCCAGCCCCTGATTTGTCTTTGGCAGAATTCTTCTTTCTACTCTCCTCTTTTCACTCAGAAAATTCCTCTTAAACTTACTACTTTCTGTTTAGTAAGCTCACTATTATTTTCACAGCAATGGTGTTTTCAAAGCTTAAGTTCTTTGAAGAAACAATGTGAAATAATGGTGTTTCACAACTCTCAAATAATAGAACTCATACTCAGAAATTGTGTTCTCAGAATGATACGAACTGCTCTCAGATTTTATGCACTGTGGAATATAAATTTGTCTCAGAAGAATGTGAATTGATCACATAAATTTAGCTCAGAAGACAATGCGATTTTTGTGTGTATTTGAACGAGGAATGGGCTTCCTTTTATAGAGTCGAAATGCAACGGATTCCACCATTGGGGGCATGCGCATTGATAGCAAAGTGCCCAGAACTAGTCAACATGGTACATGGTGGGTTCTTAAACCCTTACTCATCCAAAATGAGTGTGAATTGACCTCATTAGAGCCAGCAATTCAAGACTGGTTCAACTCAAAACTGAAAATTGCCATTTACAAGAAAAACGTCCCTCTTTGGCGCATAACAAAAAATCAGTTTGATGATTCATCACTGAAGAATCAGTCAAGTTTGCATGTTATCCATATTGACAATTTACTCGGTTTGATTGCCAAATACTCAGCTGAATGGAGTTCCAGCGACCTGGTCATGGCATGAATTCTCCAGGCATGCGCATCACTTTTCACAGCAACTTCTATTTTCCATTTTATTTCCTTTTCAAAAGTTTCATATAGTTCACAATGAAATATTTAACTTTGACGCGACTTTATCAAAAAGGTTCGATTCAAAATGAAGACTAAATATTTCATCTTTTGATTTAAGTTGGTTTCCCATAGTTAAGGATTTCGATATCTCAAGAATTGATTTATTTAATGACTTTTGATATTTACTTTAAAAATAAAGTCCGTATTTAGCTTATGAGATATATCAATCTCATATCAAAAATCAAATCAATTTAAATTATAAACATAGATATATATATTTAATTATATAATTATATATTTATACTATAGTTCTATTTTACTTTAATACATATGTATGTATATATATATTTAAATTTTACAATTTAAATATGTTTATATATATTTTGGTAAAAACTATAATATATATATACATTTATATAATATATATATATATATACTTTTACATATATAAATATATACCCATTTACATATTTAATTGATAAATACGTATATTGTGAGCCAGTCAGCATACTTTCAATATACATATCTATGTATATGTATATATATGTGTATATGTAAACTCCAAGGCAATATTATAATAATATTATATCCACAGATAATAGGTAGCGTGTGTATGTATAAACATGTGTATAATCCTTATATACTTTCATGTACACTTTTATGTACACGTATGTGTATGTATACCATGTTGACACATACGCATGGGCTTATCCGTTTGCCGATCATACGTCTGTATTGCCATATTTATACATATAGATACGTATACGTGTGTATACATACCCACTCAACCTATGCACACATATCCATTCATGTTTCCCACACATTGATCAGAGTACAGTAAGCTAGGTATACAAATAGACATCACTCACAAAGCACAAAGAACTAAACGAGACTCCTTAGCCTATGGATGACTTATCAAAACCAACATAACTGACTTGGTTCACTCAACCTAGGGTGTGTATGCCCAGATAGTTCACATTACCGGTTAACCGACCAAGCTACTCTCCCGAGTGATACTTCCCCTCCCCTTGGAGAATGAACCTTTTCCTGCAACCACTAGCACATACCTTTAGCAACATCATATATACAAACATCTTCAGGTTAAAATAACATGATTCATTAACCTCCTATTCACATATATGCAGTATTTCACCATGAATTACATCAATTGAGATAACATCAAATGAAACAACGTTAAGTGATATAACATTCATATTGATAACAAGATACATGCATCATTAATTCATCTCGAGAATTCACATCACATTCACTTTTACCACATCTAGTAATAGTAAATAGTAACCTCACAGTTTGGGATGTAACACATTTTGATGAGGCTCATCAACCTCTGTTTGCTGAGTACCTTCCTTTGTAACTTGAACCTCTTGCCTTGCAGTAGTCTCATCCTCCAAAGCTGCTTCAATCTCCTGCTGGAAGCGAGTATCTGTGGCCGTTTCCTCTTCTCCCTCTTGCTGGATGTCTCTTCTAGGCACATTGACACTTTGACCAACTGACTCCCTACGGGGTGGCTGATTTGCTTCTTGTAACTCTTGTTCTTCATTTAATCTATTTCTTTGATCTGCAAACAATGAGACCTCCTGTATACCTGGAGAGTGAGCCCGCGATGGTGTAGACGATGCTTCCTCAACTCTCTGAGGCATCTGCTGAATTCGTTCCTCTTTTCGTGTTTCCAGAGCTTGGGAGACCTGCTTCTTCTTTCTGACTGTTGGTGGTCTCTGGTCACCCATCAAGCTGTAAGTGAGAGGAATTGACTTAATCTTAAGCCTGTTCACATGCCTTTCCACCCAATTTCTTGTAAATGTCAACACTGGTATGCACAGTGTATCTAAATTTGTAATCTCTGACTCAGACCAATTAGGAAGAGGGACTTCTGTATTTCTCACTGTCTCGTAATCAGACTGCATAACATTCACATCCTCATCCACCTGGTTTGGGACTGGAATAATCTCGCACTCTCTAATCACGCTCAAAGGTATCTTGGAAAACATCCTTCTAATCTCGGCCTCATCAGCTGCATTAGCCCATAAATTTTCAATATGCGCCCTATGTCTAAACTCCCCATCCAGTATCATTCTGATATTCCTGTAAGGGTCATATTCTTGCTTGCAATTGTGGTACGAGAGGTGGAAGAATTGCAACTCATCTTCAGCTTCCTTGGCTGCTTGCAAGGTGGGACAAACTTCATCCGAATTTCCCATGATGATAGGGAAATCAAGTCCTCCTTTCTTCTTCTTTTTCTGAATTCTATCATAGGCAAGGAGTTGCCTAGATATCTCTAACATCAAAATTCTGTTCGTGGGGTATCTTGGCAATCTGAAAGGATATGATGCGAACCCCTGCAACCTTATATATGTGAATTTTGGAAATTGGATAAACCAACCTCCATACTTCTCAATCAGCTCCTATGCTTCCTTTGATATTCTTTGATGAGTTCTCTGCTGAAGAGTTCTGGTTATGTACATAGTGAAGGCGTCATTAACTCTCTTGTAGTGAGAGGTGTTGTCTAGGTGCAACTGCGGGCAAGCCTCATGAATTTTGAACTCCTCACTACCATACCCATTTGGCTCCTTGTAGGTTATTCCCTTGTATTTTGTCATTCGGGCCAGCATATAAACCACATATGAACTCATATAAAAGGTCTTTGTTCTTCTCAAATTTCTAAACTGCTCGTGTATACTATCACTTATCATCCTCGCCCAGTCTACACGATCTTTTTCTTCTAGCACGATGTTGATAAAATAGAACATCCAAGGCTCGAAGATATAAGATTGGGGACTTCCATTCACCCTGCTGAGCATCATAATCAAGTCACAATATTCTTTCTTTACATCATCTGAAATTATCTGCTTAGGCAACTTGGTGCGAGTAGGCCTTGGTTTCTGCATCCACACCGAATTAATCAATCCTGCACATCTCTCAAAAGAAGAAGCATACATCTTTTCAGCCCTTTCTCTTGTTCTGTAAATCATCCCTTCAGAGGCAAGAATTCCAAATGCCTCCCCGATGGCCTCTGGCGTGATATTGGAAAACAACTTGCCATCCGGTGAGATAATTGTTCTCTGCTCTGGTCTATAGCAATTGGCGCACTCCATAATCAGCTCTGGACATCGAATGGCTAGCTGAAAACTAGCAGCTGCATAAAGACCAGTTTTTACAATGTTGTGTGTTATGATTGACGGAGGATAATCACCTATCCCATGCATTCGACTTCTGAGTGCTCCCAAATTGAATGAGCCAAGATTTGTATCACTCAACTCTCCCAACTTCGAAGCAAATTTTTACTCCAGAAGAAATGGCTTGCTTAACTTCTTGATTACTGCCTGTCTGGAGACATTGGCTTTGCTAGACTCAACATTTGCAGCCTTGTTTTCTCTTGCAGTCGCTCCTCTATTTGCTTCAGCCATCCTGCAGAAATAAAAAACATTCATTAGAAACTTAACTTAGAAAATTCAATTAACCTCGTAATGCCCAGCACATGGAGCGAATTTTGAAAATGAAGAACTCTAGCACTGAAATTCTGACTTCAAACCTCAACACTTTACAACAATATCAATATCTCTTCCGACACTTAGAGAAATTTTCTTGCTTTTTCAACAACTTCTCTCAACTTCAACTTTTTCTTCACCCATAGAGTCTCAAATTTGCACTTGCAGCTGCTGAGGAGAAATGAAAATCTTCACAGTTCTTATAACTTGGCCTGAGAATATTTCGACTTCTAGAAGGAGGCTTATTTTAGCAAACTCATTTAATTTCCTCCACTACTCTGCAAAAGTTCGAATTTTCCCTCCTCTGGCAACTTGCAACAATTGTTATTTTATTTCAATTTGAAAATTTCACCTAATTGATATTTAAAAATCATCCCTCAGGCATAGGCGTACTTCACCATGTAAGAAATTCAAAATCACCACTTAGAAAAATAAATATTAAATCATGTGCCTTGAAAAAAAATATCTTAAAAGACTTAGGCACATTTCGTTTCATTCTCCTGCATTAAGAATTTCTTTTATTTGATCCTTAGACAATTTTCTCTGCTTTAGGAAATTTCATCAACTATAAGCCAGGCGCTCATTTTAAAATCACAAGCCAAGGCGTTATTTTAAAAATTTATTTTCCCTTGGAAAATATTCAAGACCCCTTGGAAAATATTTTTCACCTCTATTTATTCATGTGCACACATGAAGGGGTTCATTTAATCTTTTTCTTTACTTTTTGAAAATATTTCATCACTAATGTTCATTTAAACCTTTCCCACCTTGGGCACACTTAAAGGGGTCTGCTTCACTTTCAATGCCTTGGAGTATTTGTTTTTATTCATTTTCTCAACTTGGGCACATTTTATCCAATGGCCTTTTATTTTATCCTTAGAAACTTTTCAAGCTTCTAGCCACCATGGGCACACATGAAGGGGGGTCATTTGATTTTTGCTTCCATTTTGAATTCATTACCTTAGAGAAATTTCTTTGATCTTGCCTTCAACCTTGGGTGCATTTCTCTAGTGATGCTTCCACTTTGCATGACTTAGAAAATTCTTAAGTCAACTCCCTTCTCAACTTGGGCGCATTTTACCTAGTGGCTTTTCATTTCCCATGCCTTAGGCGTTTTTCATTCCTCTAGCTCCTTCTTACTTTGGGCGCATTTGACCCCTTGCACTTTCATTTTCATGCCTTAGATGATTTCCAATCACCAAGCTACCTTGTGGGCGCATTTGGAAGGGCTCACTTCAAGTTTCGACGCCTTAGAATATTTCTAGCCCTCCTATTTCCCCTAGGGTGCATATGGGGGGGTATGCTTCCATTTTAATGCCTTAGGCATTTTATCCTACCTTGATCTCCTCACTTCCTGTCAAGGGAGCATTTGACCCCTTGAGGTTCATGTTTTCAACGCCTTAGAAACTTTTTGATCAACTCATCCCTCATGGGGGCATTTAGGGGGGTGCTCTTCCCTTTTTCTTTACTTAGAAATTTCTTCATCTCATCCCACTTGCTTAGGGCGCATATAAGGGGTCCTACTTCCATTTCTCATGACTTAGTTGTCTTATCAACCCTCTAGCTACCCTGGGCGCATTTGATGTGGGGTCATGCCATTTGCGTGACTTAGAGAAATCTTTGATGTCACCCTCCTCTTGCCAAGGGTGCATTTCACCTTGTGAGCTTCATGTTGAGGGCGCATTCAAGGGTGCCTTCTTCCATTTGATGACTTAGAGAAATTTTATCAACTTCTCCATGATGGCGCATATGGGAGGGTCTCCTTCCATTCTTCACTTAGAAAAATTTCTCACCTCATACTCCTTGCTTGGGCGCATATGAAGGGTCAAGCTTCCATTTTATGACTTAAATTTTTTTTTCCGAGCCCTCTGCTTACCTTGATACCTAGGGCGCATTTAGAGGGTGGTAGTGCCATTTTGTCTGCATGCCTTAGGTGTTTTTGCATCTGGAGTGCTAAGGAAGCCTTGAAGGGTAATTTAGCCAATTTTGACTGGCTTGCCCTCACTTTCTATTTTTAGTAAATCCTTGATTCCCTGACTTCTGCAGCTTCTCTTGGCTTGAAACTTTC
>CM021107.1:628546514-628589021 GCA_007115665.2 Sequoiadendron giganteum
GGTTTGGAGTTAGAAATTTATGCTGAGAAATTTTATTTTCAAAGCTAACTCCGTATTCGCAGCCATCTCGGGAATTGTTTTATTTTTAAAAATCTGCAGTCTAGCTTATTCTTCTATTTTATTTTGCAGATGGCTGGCGCAAAGGATGTTGCAGGAACAAGCAGAGCCGCAGGCAGAGCTGCAAACACTGAAGCAGGCAAGGCTGGCTCATCTCGGCAGGCAACGATTAAGAGGCTCGCTAAGCCATTTCTCCCAAAGTCAGCAATAGTTTCAAAGTTGGCAGGATTGAATGACACCAACCTTGGTTCATTTAATCTGAATGCACTCAAATCGAGGATGTTCGGGCTAGGGGGCCATCAACCATCCGCCACGGCACATAATATAATGAAGAGTGGAATCTACGCAGCTGCTAGTTTTCCGCCAGCAATTCAGTGTCCGGAGCTAATTATGGAGTGCGCCAATCACTACAAGCCAGAACGTAGGACGATCGTCTCTCCGGATGGTAAACTGCTCGCCAACTTCACACCCGATGCCATCGGAGAAGCATTTGGGATTCCAACTGCTGAGGAGATGCTATACAGGACAAACAAGAGGGCGGATAAGATGTACTCTTCCTCTTTCGAAAGAGTCACTGCAGTCATCAACAGAGTTTGGATGCAAAAGCCGAGGCCACCCCGCACTAAGCTCCCAAAGCAGATAATTGCCGAGGACGTGAAACAAGAATACTGTGATTTGATAATGATGCCGAGCCGGGTGAATGGGAGTGCACGGGCTTACATTTTCGAGCCTTGGATGTTCTACTTCATTGAGATCATCTTGGAAGGAAAGGAGTGTGTCGATTGGGCTAGGATGATTAGCAACCACATCGATGAGCAATTCAGGAGCTTGAAGGTGACGAAGACTTTCTACATGAGCTCATATGTGATTTACATGTTGGCCAGAATGACTAAGTACAGAGGGATTTCGTACAAAGAGCCAATCGGCTGTGCCCCTGGTCAATTCAAAATTCATGAAGCCCGCACACAGCTACATTTGGCTAACATTGCCAACTATAAACGGGCAAATGATGCATTCACAATGCACATCGCGAGGACGCTTCAGCAGAGAACGCAGCAGAGAATATCTAAAGAAGCACAGACACTGATTGAGGAATATGGGTATTGGCTCATCCAATTCCCGAAATTCACATATATTAGGCTGCAGGGGTTCACTTCGTATCCGTATCGGTTACCGCGATACCCCACTGATCACATAGTAATGTTTGAGATATCTAGGCAATTGATTGCCTACGATAAGATTCAGAAAAGGAAAAAGAAGGGTGGGCTTGATTTCCCTATCACCATGGGAAATTCCATTGAGGTGTGTCCCTCTTTGCAGGCAGCCCGAGAGGCAGAGGACGAGCTGCAATCTTATCATTTGTCATATCACACAGGCAGGCAGGATTTCGATCCTTACTTGAACATCCGGATGGTACAGAACGTTGAATACCGGCACAGAGCTCATCTGGAGGACTTCTGGGCAAATGCAGTGGATGAGGCTGAGATAAGAAGAAGGATGTTTTCCAGACTTCCTCTCAAGTTGATTAGAGAATGTGAGATTATTCCAGTTCCCGACCAGGTGGAGGAGGATGTCAACGCCATGCAACCCGACTATGGGTCAGTTAGGGATACTCCTGTCCCACCACCTGATTGGTCCGAGCCAGAGATCATGGACTTGGACACTCTTTCTATCCCGGTGATGACTTTTACCAGGACTTGGGTCGACAGACATGTATGCAGACTTAAGAGCAAGTCGATCGCCCTTACTTACAGCTTGATAGGTGACCCAAGGCCGTTATCGGTAAAAAGAGGGAAACAAATTGCTCAGACATCGAGGGCACAAGTGGAAGTGCCAACCCAGCCGATACCGTTGAGGACAGAACAAGCATCACCCGTGCACTCACAAACTCAATCTTCGAGTTTAAGAGTAGTTTCATTATTTGCCGATCAGAGGGCAGGATTGGAGGAAGAGCGGGGACTTGGGGAGGTAGATCAGCCCAACGCCCGGGAATCAGCTAGTGTCAGTTTGTCCAGGGGCGGCCAACAGGAGGAGGAAGAGGAAACAATGGCCGACACCCATTTTCAGCAGATGTTGGATACGGCTTTGGAAGAAGAAGAAAACACAGAACAGGGGACCCAAGGGTCGGGAGATACCCAGCTTATAGAGGAGGATGAGCCCGAGCAAACCAGTGCAAGAAGAGAGGAAGTGCACGAGATGGAGGCAACAAAAGAACAGCCCCTTGTCATTTGTAATCCACAGCAGACAGTGCCTGATTGGCTTTCCGACAGAATGAGGAGAGAACCCGAGGATGACACGGATCCGGCCATTGAGATGGAAGAGTTCCTCAAGAGGATCAGCGCGCCACCAGAGAAGAAAAGGGCCCGAAAGTTTTCAAAGATCTCGACCGACGAGTCAGGCTCTCGCACACTTCAGGTGGCTATTCCGAGGGAAGATTGTGATCGAACCAAGGAGAGGCCTGAAAATTATGTGATCACCACAGTAGAGTTGGGTCGTCCTACGGGAGCCCAAGTTATCGAGGAGTTCGATAACTCCTATCAGGCATTGAAGGATCAGTTGCTCCGCACGGAGGGGAAGTATAAGAAATTGAAGGAGCACAAAACCTTGATAGGATATATGCAGAATCTAGCACGTCCAGGTGAACCAGCAGACCCAGCAGTAGAACGTCCATCGGAGCTTCCGAATGAGTCAATTGTTGCCTTAGAGGATTTAAAGAAAATGGAAACGGAGGCAGACAAGTGGGTTAGCCGTGTTCATACTGAGACAGGAAAATTCATGGAGGACCTTGTCGATGCTTATCGACAGGCCTCAAATATTTTGGCACGAATGGATATAGTAGATCAGGCCTGGGGTGATACTCGCATCTATCAAACGAAGACTGTACTTCGTTTGGGGGCTTTGATGCATGTACCTCTAGAAACCTTAGTGGATGGAGGTGTAATTCAGAGAGGTGATAGGTACGATTTCACCAGTTGGTACTCCTCGGTGGTCACAGGCCGTGGATTTCACGACGCAGCAAGGGCAGATTCAGCTAAAGTGAAGAAGGCAATGGGCAACATCTTGGGGGGAGTCCTCAATACATTAGAAGCCATATTTGCTAGAAAGTTGGTCCCAGAGGAGATAACTGCTGATGGCTTGAAAAGTAGACTGCCTCCATTCTTCTCAGCTGCGAGGTCACTTGTCCTGGATGACTTTGAGAATGTCTCCACGTTCTCTAGTATAATTCAGCATACCCAGGACGCCTTAGTGACATGGAAGAAATTTGCATCGACACGGACAGACGGTAGCAGCCTTGGAGTTCCAGCTCAACCATATTCCACCGATCTCTACACAGGAGGTTGAAGCAGTATTGGCCCGGTTGATCGAGTTTGCTATCCGGGAGAAGGCCAGTGGGAACGCGCTGCTTGATGAGGATCTTCTTGATGATGGTAGTGGGCATTAATTGCTCATTATGATTCCTGCAGGGGAGTGGAGAATATTCTGTGCATTCATTGCCCACTCCTCTCTGTGGCGGTTTTTAGGGCAGAAACCCTAATCAGGGCATAGGTGGCTCGATCTGAGCCCTTCATTGTAATTTGATCTGAACCGTCCACTGAATTGGACTTATTATAAAAGGGGCATCCCCCCTCATTTGTAAAGAATTAGAATTAGAATCAGAGATAGATCAGAGCTAGAGAGTATTGGAGATAGAAGTTAGTGAGTAGAGCTTAGAAGTTAGCTTAGATTGAGGAGGAAAGGAAGTTTTCCCATTGAGGACTTTGTAAGAAGTTGTTGTGAACACTCTCATAATATAAAGATTTATCATTGTTTGGTGGTTCTATCTTCTATTGTGAGTAGCTAGCAAGGCTTGTTCGTCTTTCCAATTCAAGGTAGATAGAGTAAAATAGATTTTATTTCATGCAAGTAGTTGTTAGCTGTGGAGTGTGGCGTTGTGATTTGAGCAAGTCTTCTCGTCCATACCACTAGCGGACTTGCTGATGGTAAGTTCGCCTTGCGTGGTCAACTGGAGTATCAGCACTTAACTTCGATTATGGTTCATGTGTTTGTATGCGTCGTGTTGACGGTATGAACGTGTTGTGTCATAGTTTGAACATTTTCTCATCCTTTGAAGATTGCACCAACTTTGTCGGAGTTGTTCGAAAGAAGACAAAGCGAAGTTTGGTTTGAAGATTGTTTAAGTCGATCTTCGTCCTCCACCCTTTTAGAAGTAGATCTGTAGAATCCCTATCCCTATCCCCTTTTAATTCTGCATTTTCCGAGTCAGTTTAGATACCAGAACAATATCGCCAAATCATTCATGTCCTAATTGCTTCACGGAGTTGAACAACTACGTAAGTCCCCTTGAAATAACCAGCAAAACACATCAACCAACTGAGTCTATTCGCGATAAAAGGAACCTTGGAGTCGAACACATGAACTTTCAAGCAATCTTAGCATGTGGGACACTTTGATCAAGAGAGAATAGAGTGACCATTGGGCAACTTTATTCTGTGCTGGCGCTGTCACAAAAGGCACGTCAACAGGTGGATTCATTCGAGAATTCATAGAGAGTTTCATTGATTAGTTTAGAGGTTTGATGAAATTTGTGAAGGATTTTTCAAAGACAAATTTCACTGTTATTGTTTGAATGAAGTTAGAAGATTTTCAAAAATTCTTCGAATATTGGGAATGCAAATATAGAGACCATAATTGGAATAAGAGACTTCAGATTTGACAAAGCATAATACATTGGACAAATTTCTCTATGTACTTGGCCGCCAAACATCATACAACCTTGGGCATTTGATATAGAAGCTTGGTCGATTATTTTCCAACTTTATATAGATTGGGCGATTAATATATGGCAGATTTATTGAAGTTGATTGGTTCATTGGTGGCAGATTAATTTTGTTAAGGAGTCGCCATCTAAGGGAAGGTTGTACTGGTGCGAATACCATTTTGATTTGGGCATGGTATTTAGCTGAAGTTGTGGCACGTGGGAATTTATCTTCACCAAGGGTTGTGGAACTCCTTGTATGGCACAGCTCCTAGTTCTGGTGTGGAACTTTCTTGCTGAGTATTTCAGACGTTATGACCTTAGAAGTTCAGTTATGGCAGATGTGAGACATTGTGGAGGAGGTTGCAGGTATAGGCATGGAAAATTGGGCTCCTTGCAAGTGTAGCACAAGCCATTACAGGTTGGTTGCTACTCCAAAAGTGAAATGTGGGTGATGGATTGTTCTCAGCTTCAATGAAAGGAAAGCTATAGCAGTTTAAAGGTAAAAAAAAGTAATTTTCTGTTACTGTAATTCTTGAACAGCAGATTACTATATTTTTTGTTTATTATGGGTTCTTTTGAATGAATGCCAAGTGTTGGGTTAATGTGCAAGCTCCTTATGTATGTTTGACAAGGAAATATTGTGCAATAATGTTTTAAAACATTTGATGAATTATCATAAACAGTTTCAGTCCTTACTCTTCTTTGGAGAATGTAACCAAATTGTTTGATGAAATGCATGTGTGTTAGAATTGCAAAATTGTGCAAAAAAATTGGTATAGAAAATTGGTTAGAATCTTATACATGTAGACAAATCCATTGGAATCGAATAAAACGGTCTGGATTGGAAAGCAATTCCCCACAAAAGTCTATTACTAGGTTAAAGACTCGTAAAGCTATAACTTGCTCAAATTTCAATAGAACTTCACCAAATTTAAATTACGAGTACCAATTTGACTCTTCTACAAGGTTATATCATTAGATTCCCCTTTTCTTTCCGTCGTCCCCATTTTTGAGTTCCCTTGTAGTGCAGTTTGCATTGACCTTGTGGATATGTGTCAACGTGATCAGAAGAGTTATTTGATGATTACTGTTGATGTTTCAAATCACACCTTTGGTATGCGGTTTAGAAACGGACAGCTATGTGCAATAACTTGCTCTTCAAATTCAGAGTGGAAGCTCCCTCTTTTGTTGATTATGCTAAAAGAAAGTAAACTAAACTAATTTGCATATCTTTTTATCTCAGATGCAAGAACACAAGGTTATAGAACTCTTGACGTTGTAGTTGAGGTTTTCTCTTTTATAAAAACTTTCAACTACAACTAACTTACGCTAAAGACACTTCTAAAGATTTAAATAAATGCAGAGTTCAAATCCTAGAAGTGAACAAGGAATGATTTCAACACATAAATGAACATTGAAAATTGAGACATTAAATCGAAGCAAGATAGGCATAAGATTCTCCTTCTCAACTATCAAGATTTACACCTTTGGGACAGCAAGCTGTAGCAAAACAGGTGTTGTACCCAAACCAATTTTTTTGCTTCATCAAGGCATTTTGCTTAAAATGGTCTAAATCTTGTAAAAATGAGGTCAAAACAAGGTTTTTGGGCAAATCAAGTATGGGCTTTTTGTCAATGTGATGTTAGGAAGATACTAACAAAATTTGAAAATTTGAAAATTAGGGTTTTCGGACCCTATTTTTAGGTCAAAAAACCCTAAAATAGAAACTTGTCAGAATTGGGTGAAATTAATTTTGATTGGCTTATTTTGCATCACGCTCACAGTGGTGAAGTCGATTTTAGTTAAAAGTCAGTTTAAGTTTGATGGGTAGTTTTCACTTTTTCGGGAGAAAAGTTAGGACCTCCAAGGTCGTCAATGGCAATTGGCCAGTACCAGGTGTCAAAATCTAAGCCTGAAACTCAAAGCAGAACATTCTATGATGAAAGATGCTAAAAGAGATGCTTCTCGACGGAGGGGATTTTCAAATGGCGAAAAGTGCAAAAATATTCTAAAGTCTAGGAACACTTTCACTATGTAATGTGGGGGACACTTGCGTAATCAACATGCAAATCAACTTTACAGTGTCCTCAGCAGCTATAGTGCTTCTACATGGACAACTAAGCAGCTGGTATGGTATTCTCAGAGCATGTAAAGGAGGAAAATCATCAAGTAGAAAGCAGATCTGCGCCCCTGTAGCCTAGGGGCGCCCTTCCTTTTGAAGGCTCAGATCTTGTTGCATGTGCTTGCAAATAGGTTCATTCTCTTCCGAATTAGCTTAGCTTTCCGACGAGCTATCAAGCGAAGGTGTCTGAAGTGCAGAACTCCGACAATCGAGGTCAAAAGCTGAGGGTACGAGGAGGATGCGTGTTACAGAGGCTATCAAGTTTACAGTTTCTACGCCCCTATAGCCCAAGGGATCCCTTTAATTTGGCCCCTCGAATGAATGAATTTGCAGATGTTGTCTTCAATCTTTTCTAATCCAGTTGAGCTTCACAACGCATCAGTTCGTGAGGTGATCCGACATTCTGAATGATCATGACAGAGATTCTACCGAACACGTAAATCAGAGGGTGGAGAAATGTAGGAACACACCTGCATCTTTGTAGGCCAAGGGCGCCCAACCTTTAGGCCTGTCAGATGGGGTTTTTAGCATTCATAGTCTCACGAGACTTGTGCGCAATTACTCCAGCTATCCAACGAGTCCAACCGTCAGCCTCCGAGGTTTGGCAAACGTTCATATGTGCGAGGTCAATGTAGAATGCTGAAAAGTGAAAGTGACCAGAAAATGGCTAAGTATGGGAAGTACACATCTCTTTGAAAAAGGCACCCTTCTTGTTGAGGTCTTAGAAGCAGTTTTCTTGCTTCGTCGCCTCCAGAAACATTTCTTGTAAGTTGATCTAGCTACGCAGAGAGACAGACGGTGCACGAATCGGAGCACTCCAGCTCCCGGTGTCAGGGGTCAAAGTATGGGGTTCAGATGAAAGTTAGACTTTTGGCAAAATGGTGTTTGCGCCTTCATAGGCTAGGGGCGCCCTTGCTTTTGGGGTTCCTAATGCAACTTTCAGGTGCCTTACATGCAGTCATTGGATGCGGAATACTTTTAGTCACGCAATGAATCTATCATCTAGTCAGCAGGGTTCATCATTCACCGGTAATGGCAGTTTGAAACGTCAGATGGAAAGATGGAGAAATAGCCAAGTCTGGAATCATTGCATCAATTTAATCAAAGGCGCCTAATTTTTTGAGGTGTTAAACGTTAATTTTAGCGGTTGCAGCTCCCACCAGACATTTCATCCTTGCTATGCAAGCTTCACAATGGCTATCACTTCAGTTACAGAGCCGCCAGAGTTACCAGTCAATGAATTGCCAGTTTAAATGTGCAGAGATTTCCTGGTTTGCTTGAGTTGCTGACAAGTAGTGAATTGATAGTTGAGACATGTGACGACCTTTAGATGGTGATATAGTCAACAACCTCGTGGAGGGGTTAATTGCCTGAGATCAAGATCAGTGAACTTCAGTTCAGGGCATATCATCTTTTCCAAGATAGATATTAGACACAAGAGTTAAACTCGATGCTTCTTTCTGAGTTAACTCGTTGTTCCTTTTTTGCACGTCATGTCTTTCTTGGAATCATCTTTGTATAGTTGGAGTTATTAGTTAGTTTTCATTTCAATAAGGACGTGCAAGTTGCACATGTCCATTTTGTTGAGTTCTGTTTCAGTTAACTGATGGTATCTTTCTAGTTAACGGTGTAGTTTATTTTCCTTAGATTTAGAGAATAAAGATCTTGCATGCTACGAGACTCTGAGTTGACTCAAGGTGATTTTAGGGTTGCTTACACCTTTGATGTCTATAAATAAGAGCTTTCAGCTCATTTGTAATTAACTTTTGCTTGATAGCATACATGTTGCGCCCACCTTGCTTGTAGTATTGCTATTATTGTATCTGTTCAAGAACTTTTGCATGAGAGAGTAATATATGTTGTGCCGCCTTGCTTGTAATATTGCTTGTTTTGTATCTATTCATGAGTATTTGTTATGATAATGAATTGTTATACCACTCGGGTTTCATGAAATTGTTATGGTGAATGCTTACCTTAGTTAAATGGGGTTGTTGGTTTGATCGTTATTGTACACGTGTTTCGTCTATGCAATACACTGTCCCAGATGCTTACCTTATGTTTTGTGTCTAATAAGCCTATTCAGATTGAGCAAATAGTCGTGCCATCTTGCCTTCATGTTGAGAATCTATACCTAAAGCTTATCGTGTGATGTGTGTGTGAATAAACTTATTCAGCCAAGCAAATAGTTGTGCCACCTTGCCTTCATGTTGTGAGTTTGTGCTTAGTTTATCGTATAATTGTTTGTTTTAATAAACTTCTTCCCAGCCAAGCAAATAGTCGTGCCATCTTGCCTTCATGTTGTGAGTCTATACCTAAAGTTTATCGTGTAATCACATTCCTACTCCATTTCCTCATGCTCTGTTTTCTTGAGGAAACTGGATAGATTTAAAGTAGTTAGTTTAGTTGTAGTTAAATAATCTATGAAACTAGAAAATCCTTAGCTGCAACGTTCTTGGTTTTCTTAACCTTGTGCCTCTTCTAGCTGAGAACAAAAAGATAGGACTTAGATTACTTTTTTTTTCCACGCATATCAGTAACAGAGGGAGCTTCCCCTCTTAATTTGAAGAGCACTCATTACGCAGTGTGCATAGCTGTCTGTACTAACTTACACTCTAGAGGTGCTAGTTATTACGCCAACAACAAGCATGCAACATGCGATCAAAACCAAATTAACACTTAACACAAGATCGAACAAAAACTGAATAGCAATCTTGAAGGCCAAAATAAGCTCATCAATTTCACTATCACAATCCAAGTTCTGAACAACACTAAATAAAAATGAGAAGGCACTAAGAGGCTCAGCGTCTTGTTATCAATAGCATTGATGAGAAAATAATGGGCAAGGCTGCCCTTATTTATACACAAGTAGAGGAGTAGGGAACCCTAAAATCTCCTTGCTTTTACAACTAAGGCTTGCCAACGTGCAAGCTTTATTTCTAAATCTAGAACAAGATAAACATCTAACCACCTAAGAAAGCATGAAAAATAGGAAATGCCAACTATTACATTTGTTTTCTTTCTCTTCTCGAAAGAGTGGATAAGAATTAAGATGAGAATATAAAGAAAGCTAGGAAGAAAGCTTCTAGATGAACGTTGCTTTATATCTCAATCACGTCCGCCAAAAAGCTGATTTGTTTCTTGATTTCGAGTGGAGAGTGTTGCTGAAAATAGAATGTTGATCTGCCTTGAAAAAGCAATTCCTCCCAAAAAGTTGGGACCTGAGTTTTGTAGAAAATCACGTTCCAAAGAAGCCTAGATGCTCAAAAATTGAAAAAGCTAAATCCATCCTGAAAAAGCGGCCAAAAAGCAATTTCTAGAAGAGGGAAAAATTTCTCAATGTTCAAGAGGATGAAAAAACGGAGAGACCCATGTGATCAAAAACGGAAAAAGCTGAGCGGTTGTTTTGAAAAAGCAACGCCCTAGAAGTTTGGAGCCTGAAAAAGCATTCCTCCTTGCTCACTGATCTCGAAACCACAAAGTACACCAAAAAAGCATGTCGTTTGAGTCTTCAAATCTTCGTTGAGAGAAAAGGGAAAATCTTCTTGCTCTTGACGCCAACCTACAAAAATTATGAGAAATGAAAGGCAAAGATGTCTTAAATAAGTTTGAGGTTGAGAAAATCTGTTTTTTTTTGCTTTAAATCCTTCGAAACCTATCCTGAGCTTGTGCATCGAATGTGGACATTTTATCTTCTCTTTGATATTTTGAAAATTCAAAAAATTTGGCTAAGGTATGGTTTCTTGGGTGCCAATCTTAGCTTGGAGCACTTTTCCCTAGCAGATATAATCAAATTTCTTGAAATTTCAACTTTTGCTTGATTTTTACCCTCTGTTTGATCCTCGATCCCGGGAGCTCGGTGAATCCGATGATCTAGCAAAATGATCCATTGTGGAGCCTAACAAATTCTAAGAAGACTATCTTGGAGGCAATTTCTGATGAAAACTTCATTTGACCCCTCAAAATGTTGGGCACCTATATCCTCCAGGGGCGCCCATCTTTACCAGTGTCATTTTTGTGGGTTTCAAGTTCTTGCTTGTTTTTCTTATCTTCTGATGAATTCTCGATTCTGAAAGATATACTAATCAGATCAACTGGCTATCAGATTCACTGGATAGTTGAGAAGATTTTGAGGGGGGTCTCTTGGGAGTGATGTCTCCTAAAAGTTGAATTTTGGGGGTCAAAAGCTTGGGCGCCCCTGGCTAGCTAGGACGCCCAACTCCTCCAGAGTTAGTTTGTTTTCTGTGTTTTTTTACCTTTGCTTTCGACTTCTGTCATTTTGCTTATGTTTTCTCTATGTTCCGCCTTCAATATCTAATGACTGCCAACTCCGATTGACTTGCTGATGGTTTCGTTGGAAAGCTTGATCAAATCTGAGGAAGTCATGCTGGAGGTGTCAACTGTTAATTCACTCATTTAAGCCCTCAAAAGCTTGGGCGCTTATCTCCTCCAGGGGCACCCATCTTTACCAGACTTAACTATTTTTGCTTGATTTTCAACTTTCAAAGTTGATCCTTCATGTTATACCTTCACTTTGAGCTAGATTTGCCAGTGATTAACAAGTTTGATGATCTAACGAAGACATCCACTATGAAGCTGGTAGGATCTTGAAGACAATGAGCATATCTGCAAGCCCTAATTGTTGGATTAGGCCCTCCAAAAGGCTGGGCGCCCCTGGCCACCTAGGGCACCCAGAGTTCCCAGACTTGGAATATTTTTGTTATTTTCATGGTTTGCATTCTGTCTTTTGGTTGAAACTCCTTTGATCAATCTGTGATTCAAGCCGATTGGGTGATCTGATGACTGCGCTACTGGACTCATTGCGGAGCTGAGAAGATTCTAAGCAACATTGTCTAGAAGCACAAACCCTAATTTCATCATTTGATGCCTTGAAAAGTTGGGCACCTATCTCCTCTTGGGCCGCCCATGGCTAGCAAAGTTAGTTTTTATTTTGCATTTTTCAACTTCTCCCTTCGTTTGACATGCCAGCCTTTGCTTTGCTCACTGAAGAAAAACTTTCTAAGGCATGAGGGTGTGGGCACCCAGACTGAGTTGGGGCGCCTGGAGTCTCCAGACTTAGTCAAAATTTTGCATTTTTCAACTTTTCATAGCTTCCTTTCTCCATTCTTCAATCTTCGGTAGCAACTTCTTCTGTTCAATGCTCGAATGTTTCACTTTGACACCTGGCAGCTAACTGACCTCTATTAATGGTTTTAGAGTTCCCGAAATGCTTTCTGAAATTAAAAAGCTCGAATGTTTCACTTTGACACCTGGCAGCTGACTGACCTCTATTAATGGTTTTAGAGTTCCCGAAATGCTTTCTGAAATTAAAAAGCAGAATAGACCGACTAGGGAAAAACTGATTTGTTTGTGATTCTAACTGCACCAGACTGTTGAGGAAGTATTTTGAGCCAATCAAAATCAGTTTGAACCCTAGAAGCCAAATTTTCTCTTTTTAGAAAATTTTGCCAGTATCCTTTTCAAAAGAAACCTAGAAAAACCCAGAAAAAAAGATATTTTTAGAAACATGCTAAAATTAGAAATTTTCCTAAAATTTAGGGTTGAAATATTGAAATCTGGGTTTTGTTGATTTGGTCACTCTAAGCTAACCCAGATTGTCAGATTTTGAAACATGCGAGTTTTTGACCCTCATGCAAAACATGCAAACCCCAATTTTGACCTTTTTGAGAAATTTCAACAAGAGTTTGACTCATTTCTTCCAAATGCCTAAGTTAGCAAAATTTTTAATTTGGGGTACAACAATTCCAATGAGCTTAGAAGGTCTGGAGAACTCATATGCCACTTTCCGGGGTGATTTTTGGCTTCTGGTGTGCTCTCCAATATTCTTGGAGAGGGCGTCTATTTATAATAAGTCACTCGGTTGACTCTGTTTATCATTATTCTTCATCGAGATCACTCTAGTGTAGTCAGTTTTCGATTTTGATGCATTTCAACTGTTTCTGTAGAATGGGTCTATTAATGGCTTTATTTTAATCATTTTACTAAGGTCGTCAAATATTCATTAAAATATTTAAAATGTTTTAAATCTTGGATATAAAAAATAGGGACCTTGTGTGTCAAAATATTATTATTATTCAAAAAAGGTCTTTTGGAGCCAAAAAGGAGTTATTATTCGACAATATTGAAATTTGGATGAAGTTTGGAAAGGAAAAAATTTGAAAAGTAAAAAATTTGGATTAAATTCGCCTTATGTAATTTTTTTCTTTTTCTTTTAAAAAAAAACATATAAGTAATATATCCATAAAATTGTAGATTAAAGAAATTAAATAATATTAATAGTATATAAAAACTAGTAAATATTATATATACTAAAAATATATATGTAATAAATTTTCTTACATATATAAAAAATAATATATATAAGTAAAAATAATTTATTACATATACAATAATATTAAACATATATCAAAACACAATATAAATTAATAATATTAAGTTAAATAATATTGAAGACAAATATATTAAATGTTAATTTTTTAATACAAAATTAATAAAAATTGTAATGTCCCCATTTTTATCACTACATCTTCCAGTGACTGTTAGCCTATTCCTGGATGCTCGTAGGCTAGTCAGAGGTAGAATTAGGGTTTCCAGCTACTTGGAGGTTTTCTTTGAAGATTCAAGGGTTTGTATGTTGGAGTTTTGCAGTTTGGTTGCGAGACTCTTTCTGGGTTTTCAGAGAGCTTCGCAGTGGTATGACATGCAACTGAATCAAAGAACTTTTTCGGACTTACTATTTCTAGTAAATTACGTTGGCTACATGTTGGAGTTTTACAGTTCGGATTCTGGATTCCTTCTGGGTTTTCAGAAACCTTCGCGACAGCGTGACATGCAACTAAATCAGAGAACTTTTTTGGACTTACTATTTTTAGTAAGTACGATGGCTGCTCAGATTGTGGTTAAATTGAGTTTGGAACAACTTACTATTTTTAGCCGTACTATTTTTAGCAGGGTTTCTACAGTTCAATTCAATGGCTATATCTGGCAGGTCAACTTGAGCAGTTTGGTCTCCAACACCTTTGGTGCTAACTTTGGCAGTATTTCAGCAACCTGGTATTATGGCTATTTCAGGCAGGGCAGTATATTCAGCCGGTCTCCAACATTTGAGGTGATTATTTTGGCAAGTTCGATAGTTGATGAAAGTATTATTTTAAGTGAAATATTTTTACTAAGGCTTGGTGGATGCCCAAATGGAGAGATAAGTTGGTTTATTAAAAAGAAAAATTTTTATAAGGTCTCTCACTTAAGTATTTTGGATGCTACACTTGGAGAAATATTTGAAAAGCATTTCACTTTATTAATTGGGGCGCCTAACATTCCTTTTATTGGCATTTTAAATAAAGTTTTATCCTCCTTATGTTTGGACGCCAAGTTATGGAGAATGAAGTTTGAAATGAAAGGCAAATGTCAAAGTGAATTTGAATGTGAATCTCATGGGGGCGACCCAATTGGAGGGAAAGGAAATTTGAATTCAAGGTTGGAGAAAGTTATAAATAAGAGGCTTTGCTCTCTTTTTCAGCATCTTGAGTTTATTGCAAAGTTATGTTGTCGGAATGGTAACTGAGTGCTTCGGGGAAGGCATACCCCCTAGCTTGGCTTGACTTCTTGCTTGAAAGATAGCAACTAGTTAAGATAGGATTGTCCATGTTCTTTGAGTTGAATTTTGAGCATATTGTAGTTGATGGTTTTGCATTTTACCAGTTTTACAAAGTTGTTGAATCTGTTCAGCTGATTGTAGTTTTTATTCACATCTTGCAAAATAAAAATAGTGTGGTTTTGGGTGTTGTGCCTATTGGTTTCCTTGCTAGGGGCGACCCTTCATGTCAAATCCCGGATGTTATTAACAAGTATGGAATTTTAAAAGGCAAAATCGCCTTTCATAGAGGGTCGTACTTTCCTGTAAGTGCATTGTTTTCCATGTAAATTAAATAGGGGTTGTTTGAGTTGGTTTTGGTGTCTAGTCTTGGTCGCCATCCATGCTTGATCATTATGCATCTTATCTCATGTCAATAGGTAGGGTTTTGAGCGAGTTACAAGTGATTTAGTGGGTTACAGGTTGCTGGTCTGTGCAATTTCAGTCGCTGTTACAGTCATATCAGATTATGAGAAGTCATTCTTTTGAGTGGGTTTGAGTCCAGGGAGTCAAGATTGAGTATGGGGGAGTTTCTTTACGTTATTGCAGCATTATATGGTTTTTAATCATGTGTTCTTGACAGGCTCTCTATCACATTGTAAGCTGAACAATAGTACTGTCAGCAATTCTCCCTCTTATCTAGTTCTTGCAATTCCCATGATTGTGGAAGAGACTGGCCTCAATTTAAACTATAGCTTCAGGTTTCATTTTTTTGCATCACCCGTTGAACAAGTGGAAGAGGCTGGCTTGCCACCTATTTTCTTTACTGTATTGCATTATTCATCATACTGCTGATCGACTGACCCGTCAACATACTCCTGCTGAATAAGTGGTCGAGTTGCATCCTTTAAATTCAGTAATGTACTTTCCATTTCAGTCCTCCCGCTGAATAAGTGGTGGAGTTGATTGTACCTTCTTTCTATTACTTTCCAGCAGTTTCAGTTATGCTAACGATCCCCTTTCGAGTATGCTCTCAACCTTGCCCACACTGGGATATGGGTTGATCAGAGGAAAGGGTTCCCTTCAGTTGGATTTGAGTTTTCTTTAACATTAATGGGTGAACTTAGTTGTGAAAAAGTGAAAAATTTGCTCGGTATATTTCAGTGGTATCAAAGCGAAGATTCTGCCATCCTGTGGAAAAGACAGAGTACAGTGCTCAGCTGAATGACAAAGATATCAGATACTACATATAGAAAGAGATGACTAGAGAGAAGTCTATATCAGAGTTGATACATGAACTGTCCACGCTTTTGAGAGATCCTGACATTAAAGGGGCATACTCATGGATTGCTGCAAAATCTAAATGTTTGGATGTGAAGGTTGCCCTGACATGTGAAGGATGTGTGGTAGAGCCCAAAAATAATCCCTTAGACATGCATGTGATGGGTAGTGATGAAGATCATTTTGGTGATAAGAGCAAAACAGCAGTCTTGAATGTTAATTTGGATTCATCCAATCAAGGTCTTGAGACTAATGACTTCATAGAAGATGATGGAAGAACTGTTGTGTGGGATGAGTTCGCTAAAGAAGAGCAAGATGAAGGAAATACTAGTGGTGTCTTTGAACCAGCTTATGATCATTACCATAGTGATGTTGTTGGTGGTGATTCCGATGTGTTTATACCTCCTCTTGTTGAAGATTTGGTGATGGATAACTCTCCCCTTGTTGCTGTCCAGACTTTCCAAGAGTTTTCAGAAGACAAATTTATGACAAGTAACCAAGGAGACTTCTTTGGTATGCATGGGGCTGCTAATGATGAAATCAGTAATACGCCTACTCATGATAGGTTCATTGAAGATGAAAATGATGAAGTTTTCAAAACAGCTAGCATTGAAGATTCTTTACTTCATTATAATGTTGGTGACATGGGTGGACTTGGGTTGGATCATCAAACTAAGCCCTTGGAGGGAGGTATTTATGAAGATAATCAGTTTAAGTGATTTGGGTGGTGACCTATTCAAAGAGACAACACTCCAAGAGAAGCATGAAGAGCACTTTTCTTTTGATCAAAACAATCAGCCTCTTACCATTTGGGATCCAGGAGTGAAGGCACCTAGCAATGACAAGGAGCCTGTGTGGGATGAACTCCCCTTTGATCCAAATGATGAAAGGAAACTTTATGAAGACTCTATATCAGCAAACAATGGTGGCAATATGCTTGAGTTTGGGGCTGCCTTCAAGTTTGATCAAAGTGACATTGAGGTGGAAGCAGAGCTAGAGGGCCATATGGCTCTTGAAGTTGGAAAGTTTGAAGGTGCTCCTAAGCACAAATCTGATTTATCAATGCATGAAGTTGATTGTATGCAAAGGCACGAAGAATTTGTGGGGTCTAATCCTATTTATGATACTGAGCATCTTCAGCTAGTTGGTGGAGCAAGACAAGAATCTTGGAACAGCTATGGGGGCAGCAATTGCAAGAAATGAAGTTCTGATTTTTTCTTGCAGCCTATCAGCAGTTCGCCATCTTTGCTTTCTTATGAATGGGAAGGTCAATTCAAGGTGTCCGTTGAAGATGAAGTGCAAGCTCTATCTAGATTTGACCAAACACACAACTTGATAGAAGAACTCTATTGGAAGGCTCAAATTGATGAGAGACAGAAAGGGGTTAAGGGTGAAGTTGCTCTCCCTAAATTGCAACTTATCAAAGACTCTTTGGAGGCATTGAAATCAGCTTACATATACTTGATTCAAGATCGGGATTATGCCTGTGAAATTGCAAAGAAGACCATTGGGGCTTTCCAAGAAAAGGAGAAAAAGGTTGATGCGCTTACTCTTGAGCTTGAATCAACAAAGGACATGTTAGAAAATACTCAGTTGACTCTAACAAAGATAGAAGATTAGTTTGTTGACTTCAAACTTTTCAAGGAGCAAGACGTTGCACAATGAGCTAAAAAGATCGAGCAAGTGATTGGGTAGTGTTGTGACCTTTTCACACATCGCCCCATTGCAAATGGGGACCCTAGTAGTTTGCCCTCTGATGGTTTTGCTTCTAAGTGTTGGTCTTTTTGTGGGGTACTTAGAATTTGAATTTTTGAAAGTCGTCCGGGTCAAGAAATGATGGTGAGCCAGAATCAATGCATGAACGTTGCCAAAGTGCTTAGAAGGCCTTGTGGACGAAGATCGACTGTCAGTTTAGTCAATTCTCACACTTCCTAAATTTTAGGGTTTCGACCCCAGGCCCCTAATTTTTAGGAACTTTTTTTTGGCATTTTTAGCCCGATCTGGAATCCCTATATTTTAGGGGCTATTTTTAGAAAGTTTCTATTTTTGGAAAATTTCTATTTTTAGAAAGTTTCTATTTTCAGAAACTGTGCAGGTCATGGCTTCGTCAATGTCGACTTCAAAAGGTTGCAAGAGAAAAATGGGTAAAAAATTTGAAAAATCTGGAAAATTTGCCTAAGGCATGGACATGCATGTACTAAATTCGCCCAAGCATGAAGAAGAAAAAATGGCTAAGTATGAGCCAAGTCCGCCATGTAGGTTGCAAGGAAGAAAATGGCAAAGTGCAAGTGAAGTCCGCCCAGCATATGAAAAATTGCAAGTAGGCAAGGAAGTCTGCCCAAGCACATGCAAGGAATGATGGAAGTCCGCCCAGCATATGCAAGAAAAATTGCAAGAAGAAGATGAAGTCCGCTCCAAGGTGTTCGGAGGTGCAAATGCAACATGAAGTCCGCTCCAAAGAGTTGGGAGATGGCAAGGCAATGACAAAGTCCGCCCAGCAAGGTAGAAGGATGGCAAATGACATGTAAAGTCCGCCATATGCAAGGTGCAAAGAGCACTTGAAGTCCGCCCAGCACAAATACAAAATGGCAAGACATTAGCAAAGTCCGCCCAAGTGCAAAATGGCAAGAAACATGTGAAGTCTGCTCCAAGAAGGTTGGAGAAGGGTGAAAATGCAAAGAGGTCCGCTCCAAGATGTTTGGAAGTGGGAAAATTACAAAGGAAAATTTGCCATTTGCTAAAATTTAATGACAATTGCTAGTGCAAGTCCGCCCCAAGCATGGTAAAATAAAAAATTGCACAAGGCAAGTACGCCTAGGCCATGTATGTCATGAAAAATACTTGGAGAAGTAAAAATTTAATTGTTTGCCTTGAAAAATCAAAGAAATTAAAATTTGCTTAAGTCTAGACAATTGAAAATTTAATTGAAAAATCAAATGTTATGTCTGGCAAAGTTGAATTCACCTAAGTAAAAATCATGGTAAAATTAAAATTCGCCTTAGGCAGAGGCATAGAGAAATTTAAAATTCGAAATTGCCTTTGGATGAAAAGATAATTAAATATTATTATTTAATTATTTTAACGAATGGGTTGGAAACAACACATAAAATATTATTTTAATATTTTATTTTCCAAAACCCATTTAATATAAAAATTTGAATTTCTCTAGGCAAATTGCTGAGAAAAGAAAGGAAAAAAAGAACTTCAATTGACTGGCAACGAAATTAGAAACTTGCCTTACCGACTCGTGCTGAAGATGGAAATTGCTATTCGAAAGACAAGTGCCAGCCAAGTTCAAATTGAATTAATTGGAAATAATTGAAATTTGCTAAATGGGTCGATTCTTTCAACCTTAAATTGATTGGCATTTCATTTTCATTCATTTCGAAAGCAAAGTTGTGAAGAAAATTTGTTAAGGCAGAGAAGTTTGTGAAGTTTTATATTTTTCTTGCGAAGTAAAAGGCTGAAAGTACAAATATACTTCAGCAGCAACACAGTTTTCATTGACAGGTAGACTTTACTTCCTCTTTTCCAGTGAAGTTTTCTCTTTGCGAACAATTTAATTCTTTCATTTCCAGCAATGATTATTTTCACGAATTAACTTATCGAGTTTGCTGGAATATATTTGTGCATACATAATTTCTGAATTGAAATATTTCTCTTGCAGATTTATACGGAGAATCGTCATAGAAAATGAAGTTCGCCAGCAAAGGTTCGCAGACGGAGTCTAAAATTGTCTCCAAATTGAAGGACGTTGTTGACACTGATCTTGGTCATATTGACTTAGAAGAATTCTGGAAGAGAATGTATGGAAGTGACACATGCATGCCAACTCCAATTGCGCAAAAAATGATGAGAAATGGCATAGTTCATGCTGTAGGATTTCTGCCAGCCATTGAGTGTCCAGAATTAATTGTAAAATGCGCCTTGCATTACAATGCTGAAGAAAGACAGATTGAGGCACCAAATGGCAGAGTACTGGCATATTTGGGCGACTGGCTATACAAGAGACTTTTGGCATTCTAGCTTACCACAGAACGTACTACCGGTCGAAAGAGGATGCACAGAAATTGTACGAAGATAAACAAACTCTTTGCATGGCCAACATGAACAAAAACTGGCTTGAAAAACCCAGATCCTCAACCAAGAGATTGCCCAAGAAGTTGCTCAGGCCATTTTTTAAGGAAGAATACGGAGACATAGTCTTGTTGCTGAACAGATTGGTAGGCAGTCCTCAAGGAGCACCTATTGAAAGCTAGATGTACTACTTCATCGACGAAGTATCTTCCGGGACAAAAATGATCAACTGGTCAAGGATGATCAATGATAGTATTCATGAACAATTGGTCAACTTGGAGAAGACCAAATCCTTCCATATGGGTTCCTACGTAATAGACTCACTCGCTCGGACTTACAAATATGTCGGCCTAATCTGCAAAGGTGTAGTCGGCAACGGCGAAAGGGAGCTCAAAGTATATAACGGCTATCCTCAATTGCAGTTGAGCGAGAAATCACATTGGCGTCGGGTACATAACGCTTTTCTTATGTACATCACCCGGATACTTCAAGGCGGAACCCATCAAAGGCTCACCCATGAAGCAAAGAGGTTAATCAGTAAATACGGATCCTGGTTTATCTAGTTTCCTAGATTTACTTATATCAAAATACAGGGGTTCACGGACTCTCCGTACAAGTTGCCGATTCATCCTATTGACAAGATGATTTTATTGGAAGTACTGAGACAACTGGAAACATTCCAGAGTATCCAGAGACCAAAGCAGAAAGTAGCTGTCACATTCCCTTTGTTCATCGGAAACATGGTAGAATCTTGTCTGTCATCACAAGTGGCAGAAAGTGCCAGAGTGGAGATATAGTTGTATCCATTCACCTCATACAAGTCTAGAGGTGATTTTGATCCACTCAATCATATGGGAACTGTAAACGGAAAGAAATACAGGCACAGAGTTGACCTTGAAGACTTCTGGGCAAATGCTGTTGACGAGTATGAAATAAGGAGAAGACTTTGGTCAAGGTTACCTTTGGGCATGATCAGGACAACAAAACTTTTCCGTGTGCCTGACCAACTAGATGACGATGAAATGTACATGCAGCCAAGATATGATGAAGGATTGCCACTTCCTCCTGTCAAATGGTCAGAGCCTAAGTTAAGTGATTTGACAATTCTTTTGAGACCAGTAGTCAAGTACTCACAATGGTGGGTAGATCAACGGGTGCAGACATTGAAGCAACAAGGTGTACCGTTTACCTACGATTTAATGGGCGAAGCTAAATCTTGTTCTTCAAATGTTGGCGTTTCTCAAGGAGATGGACTGACTGAACCTACCAACCAAAAGAAAAGAAAAGGTAAAGAAGTGGCAACAAATGAGAAGCCAATCCTAAAGAAGCCTAAGCCCCTTCACTCGGCTGCATCTGGGAATATCAAGCAGTTACTGATTATGGACGAGGAATCATGGGGCCATGTCAGAATTCCCTCGCCGGTACTTGAAAGAGACATGGAACCTATGCAGCTTGAGAATGACTTTCATCATTCTCCAACTGGCACAGAGATCTGTGAGTCAGATGAGGAATTGGATGTCAGGGTAGGCGACTTCCAAGAAGGGATGATTTCAGCCCTAAGGGTGATTCATGAGGACCCACCGGTACAGGAAGTCCAAGAGATTCAGGATATTCCGGACTGTGAGGATGATGGAATCGAGCAGCCTACAATACCAGACTAGCTTAAAGAAAGGATTAAGGTTAAGGTACCAGTTGCAGCACCAGAAGCAGATGATATAAACGATTTCTTAGCAAGATTGGAGCAAGTAAATACGAAAAAGCCTGCCAAGAAATTCTCTACTATTCAAAGAGATGAAACTGGTAACCACACAGTACAGATTGCAGTTCCGACAGTCGAGAAGCCGCAGGATGAGATTACTCCTGCCGAGTATGCCATTACTGTAATTGATATTGGTCTATCTACCAAAGGGCAAGAGGTAGAAGATTTGGATAATTCCGTCTCCACCATTAAGTCCAGATTAGAAAAGGAAACTAAGAAGAAAAGGGAATATAAGATGGAGGTTGAGCGCCTGAAGGAGTATATCCGGCATTTGACAAGGCCACTCGACCAAGGCGACCAATCAAACCCTCTGCTCCCAAATACATCACAAGAACCGGCAGAAAGACTTGAGAAAATACTGACTACTGCCAGGGAGACACAAGAATGGATGGCAGGGAAAGAGGGAGAAGTAATGGCATTTGTGGAGAAGTTGATGCATGCTCACGGGCAAACTTCTTCCCTACTCACAAGGATTGCAAACTTGACTGAAGCATGGGACAGACTGCAGGACCTGCAAGACCGAATCATTCCTTGCCTCCGTGATATAAGGAAAATTCCCAAGCAAAGGCTGGTTGATGAGAAGATTATTGTAGCTAGGGTGGCTTACGACTTCAGCAATTGGTATAGCGCATTGGTCTCCCATAGGGAAGTGCTGGAAAAGGTTAAGGCAGAAAGTATTAGGGTCGATGAGCGAGTAAAGAGCATTCAAAATGGCATCTTTCATATGGCTGCAGATGTATTGAACAAGGATATTGTCCGAGAAAATGACTTGTGGCTGGATAATATGCAAAGGGAAGTGCAAAAGGTTTTCTCCATCATGCCAATCTTGGGCGAAAATCTGACTAAGGCATTTGACCTCTTGACCATCCATAGTACCTTCTTGCAGCACGAATCAGAATGGGCGGTTGCCTTTGCCGATTGTGCGGACAGTTTGGACCTGCTGGAATACAATGTCAGCACCTTGCCAGACATTACCATTGAGGAGATTGGCGCCATTGTGTCCAGGTTCGTCGAACAAAGCATTGCATGAGTGGATAAGGATACAACTGCCAGTGGGTGACTCATCTGTCAGTTAACTGGTCGATGTTTTGGCAACCCTAATTAGGGTTTTCTTGTTCGAATCTAGGCCCTTGATCTTGTTTCAATCTCGGCCATTCATTGTATCGGGGAATTCTATAAGTACCCTTTCATTTTCATTTTTGAGGGGGGAGATAAAAAAGATAGATCAAAATCAGAAGAACTATTGTTAGAGGATTGAAGATTAGAGTTAGCTTAGAAATTTAGATTTTAGAAGTAAGAGAAGAGTTGTATGAAATTGTTGCGAAAACTATTGTGATAATAAAATTCATAATTGCATGATGTGTTTTGAAATCTTTATTGTCAAATGGGTGCATGGTTGCATATTTTCTCTTTCTCGTAGGATTGTTATAGCCTAGAGATTTATTTATTAGTGGAGCGAAAGATTGATAGTGGAGGTTGAAGTAACTTAGCTCATACTTTTTTCAAATGGATGCTTTTCATTTGATGTGCAAAGTTAGACTGAGCTCTTAACGTGGATGCTTTTAACGTTTACTTTAAATAATATTGTTCAAATTGATGGTGTTATTTATAGTAAAGAATCTTAAGCACAAACCCTGGAAGATTGCACTTGCTCTTGTATAGTCGTTTTTCGAGACGAAACAAAGCACGGTTTCATTTAAGTTGCATTCAATCTCTACCGTCTCCTAGTTCCTTAGGATTAGTATAATATTTCTCCCCCCTTTCCTTTTTTTCATTATTTATCCAAAATCAGAAAATCCCAAAAAATACAACACTGCATTCAAATCCCTTACTTTCGAAAATGACTTACTGAAGTACAATGCCCCCTTGGGTTACCAGCAAACCACAACTACCACAGAGTGTATCCACAACCCAACTTTGAAACATTGGAATTACCTTGTGATCTATCTCGCAATCTTAGCACAAAAGGTAATTTTTATCAAGAGAGGATAGAGCATCTCCGAACTCTTTATTCTAGTGTGTTCGTGTGTGTCACAAAACACGCATCAACAGGTAGCTTGATAGTTTTCAAAAGGAGTTTGATCTTGAAAGTATCTCAAGAAAATTAAAAGTTGTATGTGCAGATTTGGAGCAGCAAGATGAAAGGAACGACTTCCAAGTTTTTGACAACCCTCTCTTTGAAGTGGATGCAGAGGAAACTTATGATAACCCTCTCTTTGTGATTGAAGATAAAACATGTGAAGGTCTCAAACTAGTTACTCATGAAGAATGGGAGAAAGAAGGACGAAAACATGTGGATTGCATACTTGATAGCCCATCCCTTGGTTTGAGAGATGCTTCAGCTCATTCAAGTCTATCTTGGGAGTTGGGTTTGAATACGTCTACTGTTCCATACTCCATTGTTGTTGAAGCTTTCATGGGTAGGTGAAATATACTCTCTCAATTTTTTTATTTTTAAATGAACATTTACAATGTAACCAAGCACCCGTTAAGGTTAGCATAACCCAAAACGTTGCATGAAAGAACTCTAACCAAGAATGCGCCCTAAAACCACTTAAGGAGGAGGGGCGGGCATATGGTCAGAGGATCCCTAGGATCTACTTAATCAAATATTACAATGATTACACTAAAAGAGAGATAAAACTCGACACCAAGAATGTGCACTCAAGATCCTTTGACAGGCGAGGTGCTAACATATGGTGGAGTACTAATGCTGAAATTGAAATGAAATAGGCGGATAACCAACCATGAGAAACTTTCCACACTACCACCAAACAGTGGGGGGAAAAAGATTACAATTCAAAACTAATTCATCCGCTGTGGCGGGCATCCACTCAACAGTGGGAATTCTCCACCTGACAGTGGGTGAGAAAGAGAGATACAAATGTTTATTCTCCACACTAGCGGTAAACTAGCCAGGGGTTAAAGTGTTTGCATTAGGAAATCACAAGTAAATACAGTAAGAACAATGACCGGATTAGTACTACTAAATCTCAGCCTTACAATGAAATAAATTTGCATTTTCCATGTGTTACAATAATATAATCAATGCAAACTTCTGAAGAATGTTTATTACAATATATAATCTTCTCAATCGCCAAGATATAAGCCAAAATCTGAATGTTTAACAATCTGATATGCATAAACAGCAGATTGAAAATGTCAATCAGCAAACATGTAAATCAAGCGAAATGCTCATAACTCTTCAAATATACCTCTGAATGATGTAAAAGAAACTGCAGAAGTATTCTAAGAGGTAGACGCCCAATCTCCAACCCACAAACTGCATTAAAGCTTAGAGAATGATTAGGCATGAATCCCAAAGTAGTCCCAACATGGTACGGCCTTCTTGAGGGGTGATTTTCTACTTAAAAAACAGAAACAGCAAACTAAAATCTGCAAACTTCAAGGTGGGATCACCTCAAGCATAGAATCATGATAAACAAATACCCATAATCAAATTAGCATTACCCTTAAAGCTGTTAATGATTTTCACCTACAGCCATGACTGAATCAGCAACAATAAAATCTGGAAATAACATCTGAATCTTCACATCGAGGCTTAATGTGCACTTCTAAATGAAGCACACTCTCAATCCATTTTCTAGGGAACCATAGTTTCAGGCCCGAAGAGTCGAATAGAATTGCTAAGCTTTCCCTTAGCCGGATTCTGGATTTCAAACTAGCAGCATAACTTTGTTTTCCAAAACATAACATAATCAGCTCTCCACAATGCAGCAATATATAAGTTTCAATGGGCAAATGAAACACTTTGAATTCCAAGAAGTTGAATCACTTCAATATCCCAAGGGACGCCACCTTCAACCATTCACTTTATTGTGAAATAATAAAACATTATTTCCCTTTCCTTTAGGCATCCATTTCTATTTGCAACAATAAAGCATTTAATAAATCATTAAATGCTCAACATGACCCCTTAATGTCCCCTCTTTAAAACAACATGAAGTTATCTCTCCTAGGCGTGGGGGTACAACTTAAAAATATGAAATTAACTAAGTATAACACTTAGTCCAAGGAGATAACCAAAACCAGTGCCAATACTGAAACTAAAGGATTACCACAAATAGCATGATGACCTGAGCTGAATTGCAGATGATGATACTGCCAAGATTAGACTTACTAAAAATAGCCACTGCCAAAAATAGTAAGTTCATTTCAACTCAACAGAAAGCCAAACTAAACTGCAAAAGATTGAGTTGTTGCTAGAGTGATAATGCTATAAATATACTTACCAAAAATAGCATATTGCTATAAATAGTAAGTTTGCCAAAATCACATCTGTATGGCAACTGAGCAGTATCATTACTTACTATAAATAGTAAGTGTTTCCAAATATCTTTTAAGCACAAATCGGACAACCAACATGACTTATTATAAATAGTAAGTGCCCGGAAAGGATGTCAGATTCAGATGCAAGTTACCTCATCTTGATACTCTTCAAAAACCCAGAAAGCTCCACTAGACATGCGTCAGAAAAACACACATGCAAGCCCTCAAAACTGCATCTGCAACCTCCTATAAAATAGAAAACCCTAATTTTCATTCTGCTTAGCCTACGAGTTTCCGGAAATAGGCTAAATCCAATTGTAGAGCGTAAGGCTAAATCGGGGACATTACAGTGGGCTTCAAAGGTTCACTAAAGGAGATACTGATTTCATGAGGATGCACTTGGTTTTGACTAGCACTTGGGGTTGTGTTGAGTTTTTTTTTCAGTGTATTGAAAGTCATTTTCAGTTGGGTATCCATGCTTGGGATCCTCGACAGGGGTTGATGGGGCTAAAAACTTGTGGAAAGATGAATTCATGGAGAGATATGAATCAAATTATCTACTTCCTCGGTGCTGTTACTTTCATTACCAGCCACTTGATGGTTCTGATTGCTCATCGAGAAATGGATTGAAGAGAAACCCCGAGTAGATCCATTAATTGGGATGATGATTTTCAGTATAGCAGCAGTAGCTCATCTTCTAGGATGTTGTTTATCTCTAAATCAGATCATAATTCAATCATTTCAGTCATGGTGGACAATTGGGATACTTATCTTCCGACTTCACAGTCTCCTATGAGGACTGATTTTTGGCCTCAAATGCAAGAGGTGATGATTCAAAGTAATCCGAATCTGTCTTCGGGGAGTGTTCAAATTGTTCCTAGTGACTACTCCTATGCTTTTCCTTGTACTTATGCTTGGGGCAGAGAACATTCGATTGACGTGGTTCATCATTCTGAGGTTCTTGAAGTTAGAATTGTGAGAAATTTCTACAGTCTTCAAGGTTGTATCATGATAATTCAGTTGAGGCATCGCAGATTCATGGGGAGTCATGAGTTTGACCTTGATGAGCTCTTGCAAAGGATTGCTTTCCTCTTTGCAAGAAAATTCGAACAGGTCACATTTGCAGTTGTGGTTTTGTTAGTTACCTTACGGAGATATGCTGAGGATTACAGTTTCGAGTGGAGCAAACTATTTTTTCCGTTTCCCAGGATTGTGATAGAAAGTGGTATGGTTGATATTGATGACTCAGAGTCTTTGGGACATGAAATGTTGCAAGGTGTTGACTTCAGTCCTTCCAGGCTATTCGTGGATAGTAACATTTGGGAGTCACAAGGGAGGTTAGTGCAGTTTCGGCATGATGTTTTCACAGATGAGATCAGAGTGGTGCAACATCAGCATGTTGGTTCCTTCTTGAGACAAACATGGGACCCAGGGAGCGTACTCGGGTTGGTTGGATAAGCTTCAATTTTTCTGGGGTTGTGATGGTATTGCTTGAGGACAAACAATTTTGGGAAGGGCAGACTGTAATGTCCCCATTTTTATCACTACATCTTCCAGTGACTGTTAGCCTATTCCTAGATGCTCGTAGGCTAGTCAGAGGCAGACTTAGGGTTTCCAGCTACTTGGAGGTTTTTTTTGAGGATTCAGGGGTTTGCATGTTGGACTTTTGCAATTTGGTTGCGAGACTCTTTCTGGGTTTTCAAAGAGCTTTGTAGTGGTATGACATGCAACTGAATCAGAGAACTTTTCCAGACTTACTATTTCTAGTAAGTTACATCGGCTGCATGTTGGAGTTTTACCATAGTTCCACGGGGACGCGTCCCCCTCAAAAAAGTGGGCGTCTCGGAGACGGGGACGTTTCCGAGACACGGGGACGTCAAGGAAACGTCCCCCCGCCGTCTCCCCGTCCCTTCGCCGTCCCCTGGACGTTTCCTTCACAAGGAGTCTTCTGCACGTCTCCGAGTCTCCTCGGAGTCTTATCTGCGTCTCCAAGTTTCCCACTTCCCCCACGTCCCCCTTAATAAAATAATGAATTTTTAAAAAAAATTCAAAAAACAAAACTTTATCATAAAATTTAAAGTTTAAAATTTTAATATTATATTGTTTAACTTACTATAAATTAAAATATAATATATTATATTATTAAAATCTTATGACTTCTAAAGTCAAGTCTAAAATTTTAATTATCATTTTTAACTTTCCCCTGATTTTCATTTTCGTGTGCCTTGCGACTGTGTCTGGCGTGAGTGAGATTCTGAGCCTTGAAAAGGAAGTCGAAGAAGTTAAGAACTCAACCGAACCAGGAGATTCAGGACCAGGTATTTGATCTAGGTTTAACGTTTTTAATATTTTATTTAAAAAAAAAAAAATCGTTTTGCAATGCCCAACCCGACACACGAGCTAGGGCAGTGGAATCTTGGACTGCGATGAATTGTTGACGGGATGCCTCAAAGGGATGTCAGTTCATGGAATCGTGCATTTCATGAGCCGACATCCCTTTGAGGCATCCGTCAACATTTCACCTCACTTGGACACTTGGTCTGCGTTTTTTTAAATCAATTTTTTTATCAAACAGTTCACTTGCCTTTGCTTCCACATTTTCATGCACACAAACAGTTCACTTGCCTGTGCTTCCACATTTTCATGCACTCTATCATGCTTCCACATTTTGCAGAGCAGTCAAACAGTTCACATGCCTTGCCTGTGCTTCCACATTTTCATGCATTATGCCATTATGTCAAACAGTTCACATGCCTTGCCTTCGCTTCCACATTTTGCAGAGCACAATTGATGCATTTTGTCAAACAATTCACATGCCTTGCCTATGCTTCCACATTTTGCATATCTTGCAATATTGCAATCCATGAGACCACATTTCTTTCCACTTTCAAGTTTCTAAGTTTCAATTTATAAGTCTGATTTTTTCTTTTACATCGTAGGTCTGATTATTTTTTAAATTTTTAACATTGTTTTTGCAGCATCATCATCATAATGAGTTCACACAACAGAAGTGATGATGGACTAGGAATTCAAAGTGAAAATGATTCATCAGATGATCTTGACTTTCAAATAGGTGATGAGGTTGTGGGTGAAGTTGAACCACAAGTTCCACGACATGGCTCAGCCTCAAATACTCAAACTACCACAAGTTCCATTGGCACTAAAGATAATAGCTGCCCTTCAGAAATTCTTCAAGAATGGGCCAAGGACATCTTTGATCCAAAAACACCTTTAAAACAATTTGCATCCAAGGTAGCAGCAAAACTTGGGACAACTGGGGGCACTAGATTATGGAAGTGTCACATGTGTGAGCTTACATGGTTTGGCAGCATTACAAGAACTAATGCACACTTTCGTCTTATTCGAGGCAAAGGTGTAGATATATGCAAAGTTGTGGCAGGTAACTTGAAGTGCAGGGCTGAAATTTTAAAATTATGGGGTTGTAATGAGGATGAAGTGCCTGCATCTGCTACATTGCCACATAGGAGTTTGGGTGATCAGATTTCAGCAGTGTCTACTTCTACTTTGCAGAGTCAAAGGCCACCAAATCCATTCAGTTCAAGTGCAGCAGAGCCTAAGGGGAAACGTAAGATGGCATCTTCACAACCTTTAGTAGATTTATTCAATGTGCAGTCAAAGGATGAGGCAGATGATGCCATTGGCAAATTATTCTTTGCCAATGGCATTCCATTCCACGTGGCTCGCTCTCCTTATTATAAGGAAGTTGTGTCAAAGATAATAAGGGCAGGACAATCATATGTGCCACCAAGGGAGAATAAATTGAGGACAACAATCTTGGGACAAAATTATTCCAAGATTAATATTTTGATGGAGAAGATGAAGAGAACTTGGGTCACAAGTGGATGCAGCATAGTCATGGATGGGTGGACGGACATTAGGCATCGTCCACTCATCAATATCATCGTCACATTTGTAGCGGGCCCTTATTTCCTTAAGGCTATTGATTGTTCAGGGCATAGCAAGGATGCCCATTATCAGTTTCAGATCGTCAAGGATGCTATAGAGGAGGTTGGACCACAAAATGTGGTGCAGGTAGTGACAGATGCGGCCCATGTGTGCAAAGCTGCAGGGAGGTTGATTGAGGCAGCCTATAGACATATTTTTTGGACTCCTTGTTGTGTGCATGCTATGAATAATGCACTTAAGGACATGGGTAAAATCAGCTGGATCAAATCTCTTGTCAGTGATGCTAGAGATGTGCAGATGTTTATCTGCAACCATCATCATTCACTTGCACTTTTCAGGTCCTTCTCCAAGAAGGAATTCATGAAGCCTATAGAGACTCGGTATGCATCATACTTTATTCTCTTGGAGAGGATGCTTGAGTTGCAAGAGCCTTTGCAACTAATGATAATGACAGCAGAATGGAACAGATGGCCTGAGTCAAAGACATAGTAGGGATTGAGGGTTAAGGAGGTGGTGAAGAATGATGTCTTTTGGGCTGATGCCAAATATATTGTCTCCATCATTGAGCCAGTCTTCAAAGTTATTAGATTTGGGGATTCTAATGCACCTTCCCTTGAAGAGGTATACAAATGCATTGATTCCATGCTTGATCAAATGAAGGCTAAAGTGCGAGAGAATGACCCCACAATGCAATTCTACACCGAGTATATTTATCCAATCATTCAACATAGATGGGAGAAACTCAACACTCCCTTACACATGGCTGCCTACGCATTGAACCCAAAGTGGTATGTGCCACGTCTTGGTAGAGTGACACCTATAGAGGATGTTCAGGTGAAGGAAGGGTTCATGAAGGCCATTGACAAAATGTATGATCCTATAGAGGCCAGCTTGCTTCATACTGAGTGGACAAAATTTGCTAGTCTTTGGGCATATTCAGAGGCAACCAAATTAGATTTGGAGACTATGTCACAGGAGGACCCCAAGTTGTGGTGAACTATGCATGGGCCTAGCTCTTTGATTACTACTCTAGCCATTCATTTGCTGTACTAGGTTTCTAGTTCTTCTGCTTCTGAGAGGAACTGGTCCACTTATAACTTCATCCACTCTGTTAAGAGGAACAGGCTCACTTCTAGGAGGGCAGAGAAGCTTGTGGTTGTCCATAGTGCCTTACATCTCATTGATCGCAGCACAACTACATAGAAGGAGAGTCCAGCAGCCAGATGGGATGTGTTGACGTGCCTTTTGTGACAGCGCCAGCACAGAATAAAGTTGCCCAACGGTCACTCTATTCTCTCTTGATCAAAGTGTCCCACATGCTAAGATTGCTTGAAAGTTCATGTGTTCGACTCCAAGGTTCCTTTTATCGCGAATAGACTCAGTTGGTTGATGTGTTTTGCTGGTTATTTCAAGGGGACTTACGTAGTTGTTCGACTTTGTGAAGCAATTAAGACATGAATGATTTGGCGATATGGTTCTGGTATCTAGACTGACTCAGAAAATGCAGAATTTAAAGGGGATAGGGATAGGGATTCTACAGATCTACTTCTAAAAGGGTGGAGGACGAAGATCGACTTAAACAATCTTCAAACCAAACTTTGCTTTGTCTCCTTTCGAACAACTCCGACAAAGTTGGTGCAATCTTCAAAGGATGAGAAAATGTTCAAACTATGACACAACACGTTCATACCGTCAACACGACGCATACAAACACATGAACCATAATCGAAGTTAAGTGCTGATACTCCAGTTGACCACGCAAGGCGAACTTACCATCAGCAAGTCCGCTAGTGGTATGGACGAGAAGACTTGCTCAAATCACAACGCCACACTCCACAGCTAACAACTACTTGCATGAAATAAAATCTATTTTACTCTATCTACCTTGAATTGGAAAGACGAACAAGCCTTGCTAGCTACTCACAATAGAAGATAGAACCACCAAACAATGATAAATCTTTATATTATGAGAGTGTTCACAACAACTTCTTACAAAGTCCTCAATGGGAAAACTTCCTTTCCTCCTCAATCTAAACTAACTTCTAAGCTCTACTCTCTAACTTCTATCTCCAATACTCTCTAGCTCTGATCTATCTCTGATTCTAATTCTAATTATTACAAATGAGGGGGGATGCCCCTTTTATAATAAGTCCAATTCAGTGGACGGTTCAGATCAAATTACAATGAAGGGCTCAGATCGAGCCACCTATGCCCTGATTAGGGTTTCTGCCCTAAAAACCGCCACAGAGAGGAGTGGGCAATGAATGCACAGAATATTCTCCACTCCCCTGCAGGAATCATAATGAGCAATTAATGCCCACTACCATCATCAAGAAGATCCTCATCAAGCAGCGCGTTCCCACTGGCCTTCTCCCGGATAGCAAACTCGATCAACCGGGCCAATACTGCTTCAACCTCCTGTGTAGAGATTGGTGGAATATGGTTGAGCTGGAACTCCAAGACTGCTACCGTCTGTCCGTATCTGATGCAAGATTTCTTCCATGTCACCAAGGCGTCCTGGGTATGCTGAATTATACTAGAGAACGTGGAGACATTCTCAAAGTCATCCAGGACAAGTGACCTCGCAGCTGAGAAGAATGGAGGCAGTCTACTTTTCAAACCATCAGCAGTTATCTCCTCTGGGACCAACTTTCTAGCAAATATGGCTTCTAATGTATTGAGGACTCCCCCCAAGATGTTGCCCATTGCCTTCTTCACTTTAGCTGAATCTGCCCTTGCTGCGTCGTGAAATCCACGGCCTGTGACCACCGAGGAGTACCAACTGGTGAAATCGTACCTATCACCTCTCTGAATTACACCTCCATCCACTAAGGTTTCTAGAGGTACATGCATCAAAGCCCCCAAACGAAGTACAGTCTTCGTTTGATAGATGCGAGTATCACCCCAGGCCTGATCTACTATATCCATTCGTGCCAAAATATTTGAGGCCTGTCGATAAGCATCGGCAAGGTCCTCCATGAATTTTCCTGTCTCAGTATGAACACGGCTAACCCACTTGTCTGCCTCCGTTTCCATTTTCTTTAAATCCTCTAAGGCAACAATTGACTCATTCGGAAGCTCCGATGGACGTTCTACTGCTGGGTCTGCTGGTTCACCTGGACGTGCTAGATTCTGCATATATCCTATCAAGGTTTTGTGCTCCTTCTTCAATTTCTTATACTTCCCCTCCGTGCGGAGCAACTGATCCTTCAATGCCTGATAGGAGTTATCGAACTCCTCGATAACTTGGGCTCCCGTAGGACGACCCAACTCTACTGTGGTGATCACATAATTTTCAGGCCTCTCCTCGGTTCGATCACAATCTTCCCTCGGAATAGCCACCTGAAGCGTGCGAGAGCCTGACTCGTCGGTCGAGATCTTTGAAAACTTTCGGGCCCTTTTCTTCTCTGGTGGCGCACTGATCCTCCTGAGGAACTCTTCCATCTCAATGGCCGGATCCGTGTCATCCTCGGGTTCTCTCCTCATTCTGTCGGAAAGCCAATCAGGCACTGTCTGCTGTGGATTACAAATGACAAGGGGCTGTTCTTCTGTTGCCTCCATCTCGTGCACTTCCTCTCTTCTTGCACTGGTCTGCTCAGGCTCATCCTCCTCTATAAGCTGGGTATCTCCCGACCCTTGGGTCCCCTGTTCTGTGTTTTCCTCTTCTTCCAAAGCTGTGTCCAACATCTGCTGAAAATGGGTGTCGGCCATTGTTTCCTCTTCCTCCTCATGTTGGCCGCCCCTGGATAGACTGACACTAGCTGATTCCCGGGCGTTGGGCTGATCTACCTCCTCAAGTCCCCGCTCTTCCTCTAATCCTGCCCTCTGATCGGCAAATAATGAAACCACTCTTAAACTCGAAGATTGAGTTTGTGAGTGCACGGGTGATGCTTGTTCTATCCTCAACGGTATCGGCTGGGTTGGCACTTCCACTTGTGCCCTCGATGTCTGAGCAATTTGTTTCCCTCTTTTTACCGATAACGGCCTTGGGTCACCCATCAAGCTGTAAGTAAGGGCGATCGACTTGCTCTTAAGTCTGCATACATGTCTGTCGACCCAAGTCCTGGTAAAAGTCATCACCGGGATAGAAAGAGTGTCCAAGTCCATGATCTCTGGCTCGGACCAATCAGGTGGTGGGACAGGAGTATCCCTAACTGACCCATAGTCGGGTTGCATGACGTTGACATCCTCCTCCACCTGGTCGGGAACTGGAATAATCTCACATTCTCTAATCAACTTGAGAGGAAGTCTGGAAAACATCCTTCTTCTTATCTCAGCCTCATCCACTGCATTTGCCCAGAAGTCCTCCAGATGAGCTCTGTGCCGGTATTCAACGTTCTGTACCATCCGGATGTTCCCGTAAGGATCGAAATCCTGCCTGCCTGTGTGATATGACAAATGATAAGATTGCAGCTCGTCCTCTGCCTCTCGGGCTGCCTGCAAAGAGGGACACACCTCAATGGAATTTCCCATGGTGATAGGGAAATCAAGCCCACCCTTCTTTTTCCTTTTCTGAATCTTATCGTAGGCAATCAATTGCCTAGATATCTCAAGCATTACTATGTGATCAGTGGGGTATCGTGGTAACCGATACGGATACGAAGTGAACCCCTGCAGCCTAATATATGTGAATTTCGGGAATTGGATGAGCCAATACCCATATTCCTCAATCAGTGTCTGTGCTTCTTTAGATATTCTCTGCTGCGTCCTTTGCTGAAGCGTCCTCGCAATGTGCATTGTGAATGCATCATTTGCCCGTTTATAGTTGGCAATGTTAGCCAAATGTAGCTGTGTGCAGGCTTCATGAATTTTGAATTGACCAGGGGCACAGCCGATTGGCTCTTTGTACGAAATCCCTCTGTACTTAGTCATTCTGGCCAACATGTAAATTACATATGAGCTCATGTAGAAAGTCTTCGTCACCTTCAAGCTCCTGAATTGCTCATCGATGTGGTTGCTAATCATCCTAGCCCAATCGACACACTCCTTTCCTTCCAAGATGATCTCGATGAAGTAGAACATCCAAGGCTCGAAAATGTAAGCCTGTGCACTCCCATTCACCCGGCTCAGCATCATTATCAAATCACAGTATTCTTGTTTCACGTCCTCGGCAATTATCTGCTTTGGGAGCTTAGTGCGGGGTGGCCTCGGCTTTTGCATCCAAACTCTGTTGATGACTGCAGTGACTCTTTCGAAAGAGGAAGAGTACATCTTATCTGCCCTCTTGTTTGTTCTGTATAACATCTCCTCAGCAGTTGGAATCCCAAATGCCTCTCCGATGGCATCGGGTGTGAAGTTGGCGAGCAGTTTACCATCCGGAGAGACAATCGTCCTACGTTCTGGCTTGTAGTGATTGGCGCACTCCATAATTAGCTCCGGACACTGAATTGCTGGCGGAAAACTAGCAGCTGCGTAGATTCCACTCTTCATTATATTATGTGCCGTGACGGATGGTTGATGGCCCCCTAGCCCGAACATCCTCGATTTGAGTGCATTCAGATTAAATGAACCAAGGTTGGTGTCATTCAATCCTGCCAACTTTGAAACTATTGCTGACTTTGGGAGAAATGGCTTAGCGAGCCTCTTAATCATTGCCTGCCGAGATGAGCCAGCCTTGCCTGCTTCAGTGTTTGCAGCTCTGCCTGCGGCTCTGCTTGTTCCTGCAACATCCTTTGCGCCAGCCATCTGCAAAATAAAATAGAAGAATAAGCTAGACTGCAGATTAATAAAATAAAACAATTCCCGAGATGGCTGCGAATACGGAGTTAGCTTTGAAAATAAAATTTCTCAGCATAAATTTCTAACTCCAAACCTCGTACTGTATAAAAATCTCTGAGTTTAGAGACAACTCTCAGCAACTGCACTTCTGACTGGTGAAGAAAAAACGCAGCAAGCTAATAACTTTCAGCAATGTAGCTAATTTCTCCAGCACAAATTGTTCGAACCTTGACTTCACTTTGTCAACTTCAGCAGTTAGAGGAATAAAGAGTTGCCAGCAATATGAAATTTCAACTTCCTCAACTTCTCAACGTTTAAACTTCGCAGCAACTCCACTTTCAGCTCTTTGAGAATTAAATTCTCCAGCAACTCCGGAAAATAACTTCAACCTTCAACTTCGAAGTCGCAGCAACACACTTTCAGCTTTTCGAAAGAAAGAGTCTCGGCAAATGAAATTTTCTCCAGCACTTCGTACTTTCAGCAACTCAACACTCCGAAATAAAATAAACTCTCACAGAATTTCTCTCCTCAACCACTTGGAAAATATTTCAATCTCTCCAGAACTTCTTCAGCAACTTCAACTTCGAAATAATGTGAGGAGAAATGAGAGAAGAGATTGTTTAAATAACTCTTCTCGGAGAATCCTGCTAAGTAGTGCTGGGGCTATTTTTAGCACCTTCATCAATTTCCCACTATCTTCGTTCGGAATCTTCTAATTCAAGCGCAGTAGTGGGCTAGTCGTCAGCCGGTTATTATGGCAGTTGCCATTAATAATGATTCCTTCCTTGTAAAAAATTTCGAATTTTCCTCTTAATCTGCCAGTTAACTCTTGGCGATTTAAACAACTCGCGAGAAAAACAATCACTTGACTTGATTTAAAATTCCATTTTAAAATCTCGCAGTGTTTAAATAAATTCAACTCGAAAAAATTCGTGGGAGTAGCAAATTTATTTCCAACTTTTTAAAATGTCTGTCATTTAAATCCTCGATTTCATAAAATTTGCCTTAGACATTTTAAATTCTCTCATTAAAACGTTCAACTCCGGGCGATTAAAAATTGTTTGCGTGCTCGAAATAATTCGTCCTTTGAGATTTAACTTCTGTCAGGAAAATAATCTAGGCAAAACGAATTTCTTCTGAAAATATTAAAATTTCCCTTAGGAAATTAATTTTCAAACTCTGCTAACTCATGGGTGCATTTTAAACGGGTTCATTTGATTTTCACTTGACCCATGGAAAATATTCGTCGATATCAAATTTTCCCCTTGAAAAAAGATTCGTTAACTTTCAACTGCCTTCGGAGAATTTTAAAACTCATCAAATCATCCTTCCTTGCCAAGGGCGTATTTTTCCCTAGTGAAGTGTTATATCACTTAGAAAAAATTTTCTAACACTTTCTCTACCATAGGCGTATACATTTTGATGAAATATTTATTTCAAAAAAAATTCCTTCACTTTACACCTCTGGCGCACTTTCATGTGTCTACTTTTATTTTGTTGCCTTAGGAAATTTTCTCCAGCAACCTTGGCGTATTTTACTCATGCAAGCCTTGATTTCTCACTTAGAAAATTCTCAAACAGTTAGAATATCCTTGGGCGCATATGGGGTCTTGAACTTTCATTTTCTTGACTTAGGAAATTTTCTCCAGCAACCTAGCCACTTTATCTTGCCTTGGGCGCATTTTGACCTCTCTACTTTCATTTCATGCCTTAGGAAAATTTCGGCCATCTCCTCTTCATCATGGGCGCAAATGCTAGGCCAAGCTTTCATTTCATGCCTTAGAGGGCGCATTTCACCCTTGACACTTTCGTTTTATGCCTTAGAAATATTTCATAGCTTCAATCCTTGAGGTGGGCGCATTTTACTAGGTGAGCTTTTGTTTTTGCCTTAGAAACTTTTCAAGGCTTCTCTCCTTGAGGTGGGCGCATTTCAACATGTGAGCTTTTGTTTTTGCCTTAGAAACTTTTCAAGGCTTCTCTCCCTTGAGGTGGGCGCATTTTACTATGTGAGCTTTTGTTTTCACCATGGGCGCATTTCCTTGGTTCCACTTTCGTTTTCATGACTTAGAAACTTTTCACCTCTCTCCTTCCTCTTTGGGCGCATTTTGAGGTATGAGCTTCTGTTTTATGCCTTAGGCGTTTTTCAAGCCTCTACCTGTTCCTGCTCTTGCATTCTATTTTTAGCAAGTCGTGCTATTTTTAGCAAATCCCTTGATTTTCAACCTCTAAGGCTCCGTTTTGCCTGAAAATTTCATCAGATGATATTCTCTGCCTTGTGAACCTGTTTTGTCAGTCCTCTGCCCTGACCTGCTATTTATAGCCACCTGCTATTTATAGTAAGTTTGACTTTCTGACTTTAGTAGCTCCGTTTTGCCTGAAAGTTGCAACGCTTGATCTTGATAGCTTGAGGGTTACTCGGATGCCAACCTCGGGTGCAGACCTGCTATTTATAGCCGTGCCCTGACTTACTAAAAATAGTAAGTTCTCCGACTTTGCTCAAATTTTGCCAGCAGGTACCTTGAAGTGTGCTGACATGGGTGGGGTACTTTGTTTCGGCTATTTTTGGATTTTACCCCCTATAAAAGTGGAAACCCTAATTTGATTTGCATGTATCCCGAACGGTCTCCGTTTGACTTCGTTCCTTCTGCATGTCGTTCTGCTTGCTGGACTGGAGTGTTGGGCGGCTGCCGGAGTGTACCTGCTAAAAATAGAAACTGTCTGAAAAGTGACTCATCCACTGCCGGATGGTTTTGCATGTCATATTGCCTGCGGGATCTCAAAAAACCCAGAAAAACCCAGAAAACTGGTCTGCATGCATGCACTGGCTAAAAATAGTAAGTCCTCAAAACTCGATCTTCTCCGCTTGCAAGTCACACCGTTGCGAAGCTCTCGAAAAACCCATAAAGAAAAACCCGACATGCGTTGAAAAACACTGCATGCGAACCCTAAAATAGCCTCCGAAGGCTGAACTCTGAAAGTGGTTGTCTCGGTTTGCATGTTACATCACTGCGAAGGTTTTGGAAAACCCAGAAGGATTCTCCAGACATGCATCTGAAAAGCCCATGTAGAAACCCTGAAAATGGCTCTTAAAGCCCAAAATGCCAAAAATAGTAAGTCGTCTGATCTGGCTCAAAATTTACGTGTAGACAGCTTGATGTTACCCGGATGCAGTGGAACTGACAGAATTCCAAAATCTCAATAAAATAGTCCCAAATTGAATACTTACTAAAAATAGTAAGTTGCCGGAATACAGTGAAAATTTAGGGGGACTCTGCTGGAAGTCTTCTGACTGCTGCACTAAGCTTAGATTTCAATTTTATGACTCGGTTTGACCTTAAATAAGCCTGAAGGATGAAAACCCTAATTACACAGACTTGACCAATATTTCAACCTGGGTCAAACGACGGGACATCCCCGGAAGGACCAGAGACCAGAGAGAGAGCGAACCAAAGCCAAAAGACCAGAATGGAGCAAAATTTAGGGGGTCCCCATCTTGATGGGGTGATGTGTGAAAAAAGGTCACAACATCTGGCGACTCCACGGGAAAGTGTTGAAAAACACTTTGAAAATTAAGCCTTGGTCAATCCCTCTAACCATCATACAGAAAGGATACTTACTCAAAAAGGGAGAACAATCCGATATTGGATCAAAACACCTTCATCTGAGATCTCCTGACTTATGCGTTTATCTTATCTCTAAACCATCGTGACTCCCGAGGTCGATTATGGCAGGTTATACAAGTATCTTAACTTCAAAAGCATCCCTGACATTGCCTCGCTGCCAGTCAGGCGTCTATAGCCCCGACGAGGTTGTCGCTACAATTCTCACGAATATTGCTCCACTGCCAGCCAGGCGTCCATAGCCCCGGTGGAGTTACTCGTATATTCCCAAACCGATATTCAAAGTATGATATTTCTTTCATTTTCTTTCTTTTGATATTTCTTTTTTTAGCATATTTTCTCCTTTTCTCTTGATTATCCGTCAATTCCATAATTGGTTGGTAAGCAATGAAGCTACCAATGGGTTTGAGAATTGCAGTGGCGCTGAAGCAAGATTTAAAATTTTCACTTGCCGTAATCCCTCCCAAGGAATCAAAATGACTCAAAGCAGCTTGTTTGAACCAATAGGACATGATGATCTCAGGCTCATGTGTTAAGACACAATAACTGATTAAACTCCCGAATCGAGCTTTTATGAGACCGGATGATGACAAGAGGAAAACAACCTTGGCATTCTATTGTTTGCATAAATTCATAAAAACCCCATGGCAGTAGACCAATTCGCGCAAGACAAGATATCATCACTTCCATCGCAACGGAAAACCCCTAAAATCAAGTCCATTCTGAACCCAAACCAAAACCACTTGAGCGGACAACTCAAGGGAAGAAACACCAAAACCAAAAACCCAAAGGGCAACAAACCAAAACCAAAACCCAAAAAGGGAACGGGAACAAAACAACCTAATCTACTATGTACAAAGTAGGATCCAGGAGGGACCCTACGCTTGGAAATAATGCTTGAGGAACTGCCCATTGACTGGCAATGGGATATCCTCTCCTGTTAGCGTTTTCAATCTGAATGCTTTATCTCCCAGGATCTCAGAAACCTGATACGGGCCCAACCACAATTTGTCGAACTTGTCGTGATCACCTCTTCTTTCGTGGGCTTTATCCCAACATAAAACTAAATCTGAAATCCTGAAGGCCTTGACCTTGGCCTGCTTGTCGAACCATCTTTTCACGACTCCTTGGTGCTTAGCCAGATTTTCCAATGCCTCATCTCTTTTCTCCTCCAAGTGCATCAACTGAGACAACCTGACTTGAATTCGGTCTTCGCCTTCCAGATACTCCTGAATAAACTGAAGAGTAGGGATCCTTAATTGAACTGGGAAGACGGGGTCTTGCCCATACACCAAATGGTAGGGAGATGTTCCCAAAGAATTCTTCGTTCTAGTCCGGTCTGCCCACAAGGCAAACCTCAGTTGTGTGTGCCAATCCTTGGGGTTCTTATCCAACAGTTTCTTGATAGCATTCAACAAATTCTTATTTGTGGACTCTGCAAGTCCATTTCCTTGGGGGTAGTAGTTGGATGAGAACTTCAGTGCAATCCCATACTCAAACGCCCAATTTGAAAACTTCAATGATGAAAAGGCGGGGCCGTTGTCGCACACCAAAGCGTGGGGGCATCCAAACCTTGTAATAATATTCTCTTCGAGGAACTTAATGACTACATCTGTGGTGGAAAGCTTGAGAGCTTGAGCCTCTGTCCATTTGGTGCAGTAGTCGGTGGCTGTCAGTATGTACCTGTGCTGTGCCGAGGACGGTGGGTTAATCATTCCAATAAAATCCAACCCCCACTTGGCAAATGGCCTGACCTCAATCACTGGTTGCAAGGGCATAGCCGGATTCTTTTCTCTGTACGCAGCTGTCTGACAAATGTGACAAGCCCTCACATGCTCATAAGCATCCTTAAAAAGTGTGGGCCAATAATACCCAGCCCTTGAAATCTGATGAGCTGTGGCCAAACCACCTCCGTGACCTGTCCCGAATTTCTCGTGGAAATGTTCCATAAGCTGCTTAGCTTCTCTTTTTCCTACACATCTCAAATATATACCTTCGTGATTTCTTCTATAAAGTATTGATCCCTGCAGCATGAATCTCTGGCTCTTCATTCTCAAAGTCCTTCGTTGCACTGGATTCAAATGTGAAGGACACCTGTGGTTCAACAAATAGTAAACAGTGTCATCGTACCATTCCCCTGGGGACACCTCTTCCAGTATATATGTTTGTTGTACCAGCCCAGGTCCTGCCATTACAATCGTTTGTGCCAATGCTTGTCCTCGGACTAACTTCATCGGCTGTATCTCTATGTCATATTCTTGCAAGCTGGCGACCCACTTGCCTCTTCTTTCTCCTAATTCATTTTGCATTAGTAATGTCTTTACTGTGGCATCTGGAACTATTGCATGTACTTTGCTCCTTAGGATGTAGTGCCTGAACTTCTTAGCTGCTTTTACTAGAGCATAAGCTTGCTTTTCTACATTGGTGTACCTTAATTCTGCTTCCTTCAATGGGGTACTCATGAAAGCAATTGGGTGTTCATCCTTTTCTTCCGCTCTCTGGGTCAAGACCGCTGCGCAAGTGTGTTCTGAAGCAAAGGAGTACAAGTAGAATGGTTTTGAGTAATCCGGACTAGCTAGCACCGGAGCATCTACTATTGCTTGTTTGATTTCTTCGAACGCCTTCTTTGTGAGAGGGGTCCATTCTATCTTTGCATCCTTTTTCAGCATTTCATTTAGTGGTCTGACAATCTCGGCGAATCCAGTTATGAATTTTTTCACAAAATTAATCTTGCCAAAGAAAGACCTCAACTCTTTCTGACTCCCTGGCATGCCGATCTTTGAAATTGCCTCAATGCGGTCTGGGTCAATTGATATGCCCTGTTCTGAGAGGATATGTCCTAACAATTTTCCTTCGGTGACTCCGAATACGCACTTCTTTGAATTGAGAGAAATACCAAATCTTCTGCATCTCTGGAAGATCTTTCTCAAGTCTTCAACATGATCCTCCCTCTTTTTGGAGAACACTGTCAAGTCATCCATGTATATAATAATGCATTTTCCAACTAAGTCTCTGAAAGCGATGTCCATAGCTCGTTGAAATGTGGCCCCGGCGTTGATTAGGCCAAAAGGCATTCTTCTGTAAGCGAATGTTCCCCACTTAGTGGTGAAAGCTGTCTTTAGTCTATCTGCTTCTTCAACCATTACCTGGTTGTAACCTGAATAACCGTCCAAAAAGGACATCATCTGGGAACCATTTACAATCTGCAAAACCTCATCCAACGAGGGCAAGGGATAGTTATCCTTCTCGGATGCTCTGTTTAGGTTGCGGAAGTCAACACATAACCTTATTTCTCCGTTCTTCTTC
>CM021107.1:628589121-628640048 GCA_007115665.2 Sequoiadendron giganteum
TACTTACTAAAAATAGTAAGTTGCCAGAATACAATGAAAATTTAGGGGGACTCTGCTGGAAGTCTTCTGACTGCTGCTCTAAGCTTAGATTTCAATTTTATAACTCAGTCTGACCTTAAATAAGCCTGAAGGATGAAAACCCTAATTACACAGACTTGACCAATATTTCAACCTGGGTCAAACAACGAGACATCCCCGGAAGGACCAGAGACCAGAGAGAGAGCGAACCAAAGCCAAAAGACCAGACTGGAGCAAGATTTAGGGGGTCCCCATCTTGATGGGGTGATGTGTGAAAAAAGGTCACAACACCACCCAAGGATGGTATTGGGTTTTTGTCCAATCCACCGAGAATCCCAAGGGTTTTCGTGCTCAGGCTTCCTGAACCTATAATCAAAGTTCTCCGAATTCTCCCGATAATAATTTCCAAAGATGATAAATGATTTTCCTTCACCACCTTTTATTCATTCACCAATTTATATTTTTTATTATATTTTGCTTTTCCCAAAGTGACTTTATTTAATAATTATATTTAATATAAGCCACTTTATTAAATAAACCAATTAATTAAATATAAATGCCCAAAAAGTGATTTAGGACAATTTATTATTTAATTAGTTAAATTATTCCCTTGCTTTTTCCCACCTTAGCTTATGGGAATAAAATAAGCTAGTAGACTCCATTGGATGATGACTTGGAAAATAGGGACATTACAACATGACCGGTTCCATTGAGTTATTCGGCATTTGAGGAAAACTCGTGGCCACTTGATCTTGCGGAAAATTCACACCTTATTGGCTTTGCAGGAAACTTGTGGCCATTTGACCTTGTGGAAAATTCACATCTTACTAGCTTTGTAGGTAACCTATGGTCAAATGAAAAACACATTGGAAGTTGTCAGTCCTTAGTGGTCACCTGATCTTGCTAGTAAAATCAAGTGAACCAAATATTGACAAGTTCAATCAATCAATTCAGATGATTAGTTTTGCCAATGATGTTAGCATGACGTAATCTGATTTTTACGAGATGATGACATCATTATGTATGATTTGCAAGGTTTTTTCGGCCTACTAAGCCTAAAGTGGGAATTCTTGATTCAACTAGCCAAATGCGGGTGTTTCCATTGCAATTGCATTTGCAGGTTTCCAGCTTGCTATTGCACTTTGCGGACTCCAAACTTGCTATTGCACTTAAGCAATTTTTGCATGAGATGGTGGTTGTAACAACCAAGGTTGATTCTGTTTCATCTTCCAAGCTATTTAACGATGCGTTGTGGCTCATTTGGGACATGTTGATTGATATTGTTATGCTATTGGATTGAGCTTTGTGAGTTCTTCTACAATCTCCAAAGGACGAAACCCTCTCTAGATGTCTAGTTACAGATTTGGAAGATAATCCCTATCTAGGCTGGTGTGGTTTCATTTCAGGAATCACCAATGTTCAATTGTTACTCTCAATCATGGTTATGTTCAATGTGTATTGATATTGTAGCTTCATGGTTTTGAGTTGCATATTTTAGTGATTTTTGGTTTGCTAGTTTTTGGAGATTCTTATCTTGCTGGTTTTTGATGTTTATGAACTAATCCAATAACCCTTTGAAAGGTCATACCACCGAAGATTTATTGTTATAAGCATTTGCATTGTAGTATAGCCGGTGAGTTGATTTATTTGTTGATACTTCCCCCCATTGAACAATCAGGTTCTTGTAATCACCCACCACTAGACAAGTGGAAGTAGATCACTTTCATTCAAATTTTACAAGCTTTCCCACTACAAGTGATGCACCTTGTTTTTATTACTTTCAATTTAAATAAGCTTTCCCACTGTTAGTGGATGTGCCATTGTAATTCCCGTTGAATAAGCAGATGTTTACTTTTCTGTATTGCATGTATATGCATCCTACTGTATAAGTGATTTGATTGGCTTGCCACCTAATGCTTCCTTTCAGTAGTTGATTTCAATTTAGCTGTAATCCTAAGACCATATGCTCTCACCTTGCCCATCCTAGGATCTGGGTGATCAGAAAGTGGTAGGAAGTTGTTATGCTTTTTCATTTACAGTTGAAGCTCATATTTTCAAAAAAAAATCGAGGGTGGTTACTATACATTATCGAGGTAATTGAATTGCAAACAAACCACATAATCTGCCAAGACTAGAAGCATTTGAAGTCCATGTGACGACTTACGTCCATTCCTATGCTTGACGGCAATATAAGTATTATCACTCTGAGACTTCACCATGCAAGTTTGAAAACCTATCTCAGCTGTAACATTGAGTTATCCTTACGTGTGGGACCTACAAGGTAGAGATAATTCTCCAAAGAGGGTTGGTTCTGTTGGAGCCTTTACATTTTCCATTCTTGCTCATTCTGGTCTTGGGGTTTTGGGTTTTAAGCCAAATGTGGTCTTGGGTTTTTTGATCGCCTTGAACATTTTGATTGTGCGTTGACAAATTATCCCGTTTGTCGGTCTTATTAGTTACCTTTTGAGCCATCGAGATACATTCATTACCAACCCCGAGACCTTGTGATCGCCGATCACTTTAGTCTGCCCTCACGCCTGATTTTAATGTTTGATTATAAATGACTTAAGCCTAAGTCATTGATTCATGAGAGTATCATCCCGTCGGCCTAGTCAAGGCCCCCTTTTCATGAATAACTTTGCTTCATGCGCAGGTTAGGATCTTCCAGATCGCGGGAGTTCATCTAAACCGTCCCCTGCCATATCGCAAACAGAAGATGAATGTACTTTAATGATCCCGATATTGCGAGATGTTGCCACGTGTAAAGAAGGGCCCACCCGCTCTATCCTATCTTCGCACTGAAGACTTTGTTGATGCTGCTGACTGGGTGATGAGATGCAATCACCACCGTTCCCTACCAGTTCGCTAGATTAAGATGCAAACTATTTAAGAACTGCGAGACTTGCGAAAAACTGCCATGTGTTGGGTAGCCGCAGCCCGGTATAAAAGAAAAGCAGCATCCAAAGGAAAGCTCTGATGGAATGCCAGGTGTTAAGCTGGCGGAGCCAGACAGGAAAGAAAGAAAAGCAGTCGAAGGGAAGTCCCGACGAGACGGCACGTGGAGAGCTCCAAACGAGTTACAAAGTGACATCAGAATTAAAGGCTAAGCCGCAAAAAAGTAAACCACGAATGGAAAGTGCAATAGCTTTGCTCGGAAATTAACAAATTTGTTACATCAACTTTGTTGGTGTTTCAAATCGCACCTCTGGAATGCGTTCTGGAAACGAACAGCTATGTGCAGTAAACTGCTCTTCGAATTAGGAGGGGAAGCTCCCTCTTTTGCTAAGTTGCATATAGAAAAGTAATCTAAACTTAATTACGCCTATCTTTTTGGTTCAGCTGCGAGAACACAAGGTTATAGAACACTAGATGTTGAGGCTGAGGTTTTCCCTTTAATGAAACTAGACAGCTACAACTTAACCTACGCTTAAAACGTTCCTACCCTCTCAAGTAAACGCAGAGCAAGAGAGTTTAGAAATGGACGGGTTTGATTTCTAACAGAGCTACTTAAATAAGCTTTTCTTCAACATATGTTTTAAGACAAGCTAAAAAAGAGATCATAAAAGCATTACGGAAATACGAGATTTTTATTTCAAGGCAGACAAAGCACGCTCAAGATTTTATTTACTCATACTTCTAACACAAGACAAATAGACTGAAATTTGAGATATTTATATCGGGGCAGACAAAGCACGCTCAGGATTTTGTTTACTCAAGTTTTTGGAACAAGGATTACAACTTCGGGACAGCAAGTTGTAGCAACACGCTTGCAACATGCGATCAACCTAATTATAATCAACACAACACATGCAATAAGCAAGTATTTGCAGCTAAAGAGGCATGCAAACTTGCTCTTTACACAAAGTGAACAATACTGAATAACAAAGAGAAGGTACTAAAGACACTTATGTCTTGTTATCACAAGCACGGTTAAACTAAAATGAGCAAACACTGCTCTTATTTATAACTAAGCAGAGGAGTAGGAAACCCTAAAATCTACTTGCTTTTACAACTAGTACTTGCCAACATGCAAGCTTTATTTCTAAATCTAGAAAAGATAAAACATCTAAAACCTAAGAAAGCATGTAAAATAGGAAATGCCAACTCATTACATTTGTTTTCCTTCTTCTTCAAAGAATGGATAAGAATTGAAAAAAGAATAGAAAGAAAGCATGAGATAAGAATGGAAAGAAACTTGGAGAAAGCTTCTAGAAGATTGCCGCTTTAAATCTCTCACACATTCGCCAAAAAGCGAGAAACTGCTTCTTTATCAGGAGCGTTGATACTATCTTTAGTTGTATTCCGCTTTTCTAAGATCTTCTCCTTTGTTGCGATCAAACTTAGTGAATCTTTGACATCTTCAGCTTCTTTCTGAGTTCTATTCTTGAAAATCATCGCAGCCTCAAAAGGTGACTCATTGATTGATAACTTGGCGGCTTTGCAACTTTGTGCTTTTGACACTTCTCTTGATTCTCCCACGGAAGAGTTTTGCACAACTTTTTGTAACACCTGTCCTTTCGCTTATACCACTCCCTCTGCATGTTCTTCAACTAAGATGATGATGTTTTATGTCCATGATGACATTGAAAAGCATTTACCAACATCATCCGTTCAGATAATTATGATACGACACTTGTTTGGCTCTGAATTCGATGGGAGAGTACTTCATGTTGAAAAACTTGAAGATTGACTGTAAACTTGACTATGCCCGGACAACCTCAGCACAAACACTAAAGATAACTTGTTGATTTTCTTCATCAAACGGATGAATTTTTGGAAATTTTTCTGAGATATGGGTTTTGTGTAGAATTCCGTTACAAGAAAACCCAAATTGTCCGTTTTTGAAAATTTGGAGTGAAGACTGAAAAAGCAGCAAACCCTAATTTTCTCCAAAAAAGCATAAAAAGTTGGCATCTGGGTATCGTTCATGAGCACATTCTGGATGAACCCAATTGATTAGATTCTGAAAACCTCGAAGTTTCACTGAAAAAGCAGCCATTTGAAGTTTCTATGAAAAAACTGTGATATGGATTTTGTCCAGAAGAAGATTCAGGATAGACCCAAAATATTGGAAGTTGTAAAATCTGAAGTTTTCTCTGACATGCAAGATAAAAAGCAGCTGCTGCAACCTTGAGAAAATTCTCCAAAAATTATCCAGAAGATAGAACCAGTATAAACCAGCTCGCTGAAAATTGAAAGTAATGGCCTCCTTCAAAGATTTGATGTTCTGATAAGAAAAACATGAAAAAACAAGCCTTCTTGAGTGCTGATCTGAAAATTTATTGGAAAACCAGCGAGTCAAGCTCTTGAATCTTTGAGAATTAAAGTTTTGAAGTTGCTGCTTTGTTTCTCCTTGAAGACCACCTGCAAGAAAATAATGAAAAATAAAACACAAAAGTGTTTTAAATATGCTTTGCCTTGTGAAACAGCTTCTCAAACCCTAATTCCTCAAAACACTAATTCAAGATTGTGTAATGAACTTAGGCTTTGGTGTTCAACTTCAATTTTTGAAATTTCCAAAAATTTGACTAAGGTATGAGAAGTTGGGCGCCTTTTTTGAGGTATACCATCCTTTTCCCAGACTTAGCCATCTTTTCACCGTTTTCAACTTCCGTTCAATTTTCAACCCTGGTTTGACTCTGATTTCCGGCTTCCAGATTGATCCGGCAAACGAGCTGAACATTCCATTACGGAGCCTGATCGAATCTGACAATATGGTTCTGGAGACGTCATCTGCTAAAATCTTCATTTGACCCTTTGAAATGTCAGGTGCCTATCCTTGAAAAGGGTGCCCATTTTCTCCAGAGTTAGTCAATTTCATGATCTTCAATTTTATGCTCGTCTTCTGACCTTCAGATGAATCCACGATTATGGGCGTTGTACTGATCAGACTGACTGGCTGATAGGTCCACTAGATAGCTAGGATGATTTTGGAAGGAGTCTTCTGGGTGGTTTATCTCCGGAAATTGATTTCTAATGGCACTAAACCCTAGGTGCCCTTCTTGAGGTATGGCGCCCATTTCTTCCAGAGTTAGTTTTTTTTTTTTTTTTTCATTGTTCTTCAAACTTTGCTTCCAACTTTGTATTTTCTCACTTTTCCTCCTATGTTCGCGTTGCGACATTTGATGACTGCCTCCTCCGATGGACATGCTGATGATTGCGTTGGACAGCTTGATCAAGTCTGACGAAGTCACGTTGGAGATGCCTTCAGCAAATTCTATCATTAAACCTCTTAAAATCTTGGGCGCCCTTCTTCTCCAGGAGCGCCCATGTTCACCAAACTTAGATAATTTTCATCGTTTTTCACTCACAGAGTTCTAAACACCTCTCATCATGGCCCCTATTTGATCTGGATTTGTCAACGGTTGGATGCTCTGACGAGCTGACGGAGATATTCGCTGCGAAGCTGGCCTGAAATTGAACAATGTTGCTTGGGAGAGCCAAATATTGATTCCATCATCTGGCACCTTGAAAAACTGGGCGCCTATTCTCTTCAGCGGTGCCCATGGCTGGCAGACTTAGCCATTTTTATGTAAATTTCAAATTTTCCCTCGTTTGACGTGCCTTCTTTGTCTCGGCTGTCGGAAACGAATTTTTTTCCAAGGCATGGGAGTATGGGCGCCCTTCTTGACTGGAGGCGCTTGGATTCACCAGAGTTAGCCAAATTTTAGTATTTTTCAACTTTTTCAAATTATTCGCCTTTCTTCTTTTCTCGTTTTTCGTGCACGTTCCTCGTTGACAACTTTTGTTTGATGCTTGAAAGTCTGATTCTGACACCTGGCAGCTGACTAACCTCCATTGATAACCTTGATTCTCCAGAAGAAGCTTCTAAAAAAGCAGAATAGACCTAGTAGGGTAAAACTGATCCTTTTGTGATTCTGACTGCACCAGCCTGTTGAGGAAGTATTTTAAGCCAATCAAAATCAATCTCAACCCTCGAAGCCAAAATTTCTATTTTTAGAAAATTTTGCAAGTATCCATTTCGAAAGAAACCCAAAAAAACCCAGAAAAAGTTTCTATTTTTAGAAAATTGCTAAAAATAGAAATTTTCCTAAAATTTAGGGATGAAAAACTAAAATCTGGGTATTGTAGGTTTGATTGTTTTGGACCGACCTAGATTGCCTGATTTTGAAATTTCTAAGTTTTTGACCCCCATGCAAGACATGCAAATCCCAATTTTGACCTTTTTAACAGATTTAACAGTATTTAGACTCATTTCTTCAAAATGCCTAAGTGTAGCAATTTTTTTTTTAATTTGGGGTACAACAAGCTTTTGTTGCATATTAATTAATCTCCTGTTTTGTTTTCAAGCGGCGCGACCGTTGATATGAGGTTGGCGGACTCTGATTAGAATGCGAAAAGACACGGGTGGGAGATTTTCAGGGAGAGATATAAAAGGGGGGATATGTGATAATCTGGGCATGGTTTTTTCTCAAGGGGGTAGACCAGCATGCATGTATAAACTTTGAAGAGGACAATAAAGATATTTGATTTTGCAGCCTAATCTTGGTATCGATTGCTTGTTGTAATTGTTCAATTGTGTGGTTGTCTCCATTTTAATGCTTCTCTGTTATTCAAATTGGTATATCAAGTATATATTCGAGATGCACATTTGTTGTATTCATGTGATGTGATTAATTGGTTCTTTCAAGTAGAGACTAAATCCTTCTGGTCAATCACAGTAACTTAGAAGTGTTAATTGGATAAATAAGAAGAACCATCTAATTAGGGTTGGCAATTTGTCTCAAGTAGAGTTTGTCAACTATTAATTTACACGTTTATACAAGTTATAAACCCTTATTAGTGTGCCAAGCAATTTGAATTATTACCACTACGGGTTGCATTTTCTGGACCTTCATTAGACTCCATATACCCAACAAGGCACTGGTCTCACCCATACTTTTATTCATTTAAATTCGTTAAACAATTTTCAGAATTCTGCATTTGTGCATAAGTTTACATCTTTCCACTCCCGAATTGCCATTGTGGATAGATTGCTTAAGGGAGAAATACACAATTCAAATCTGCTTCATTCATATAGGTTTACCCGCCTAGGTCTAGTAGAGCCTGAAGAGAAGAAGGTTCAAATTCACCATTTGGCCTTGTACGTTAACCAAAAACATTGTGAGAGCTTGGCAACCTTTTGTGGTTCAAACTTGCATTTTTGAGACCTAACAGGTTCCCTTTGAAATTAGGCTTGACTCACTCTCAAGGACCTATCCTAAAGCTAGGTTGCTTATTAAGATGAAAAGAGGAACAAAAATGTTTAAGAATGAAATGATGATGATGCACCAATATGTATATTACTCTCCAATTTCCCTTGAAAGTACAAGACAATCTTCAGAATTGACAATGGATCACACAACCTCTATTAGAACACCATTAAGAGGTAAAATATGAAGAGAATATAGCTGCAAGAGGGGTAAGATACCTATAGTCAACTTGAAACAGGCTAAAAGAGATTGACACTCACAAAATACAACTCAAACTCAGAAAATACACAGTATAACAGCCATAGACAGAGGCAAAATATTTGTTTTTTTTTATTGATTGCAAGGCTTAAGCATACACTTTTTACTTCAAAGGAACAACAAATCTATTACAAAGAATTTCTTTTTTATATTTTATATATGTCTACGTATCTTTGCTTTAAGTTGTATGTATAGAAAATATAGGACATAATCTCAAAAAAAAAAACATCCCTAACAGCAGCAAGGTGAAACCCTAACCTGTAGCCTTATAGCATCATGAGATTGAGGGCATTGAGTCATTCCCACCAAAAATGCTGAGATGACTCTTGAACAGATGTAATCAATGCAACAGTTGCTTAAGCCAAGATCTGCAAAATCTGCCGCAAATGACATCTTTAAGCATCTTCGAAAACCAAAAAACACGTCCAAAACCAAACACTGCATTGAAACTGCATGGTCATCATCTCCATAGTCTTATATGCGTTTACACCGATGCCCTTATGACGAACAATGGATTTTGGGTGTCAACATGTCAAATATGGTGGTTGCAGGACACTGAGATGTATTAATGGTGTTGGGTCATCTGGGAGGGTACGTGGGAGTCACTGTTGAAAATTGTGGGAGTTTGAACTATAAAGGATGGGGGATAACATATACCACATGCCAAGGATTGAAGTGTGGGGGAATTGAGGAATGGGAGGTGATAAGGAAGTCATGCTAGGGAAGGCTAAGTTACCGATTCGTTTTTGGATTCGGGTACAGGTACGCGAATCCGGTACGGGATTCGGCAAAAAAAAAATTTGGGGTTGGGTACGTTTTGAATACGGCAATACAAAAAAACATATAAAAATCAGAAATATATAAATATTTGCAGCAGTAATTAAGCTCAGAATACACCACCATATTAATAGTCTAATAACATAGCAAAAATACATCACCACTTTCATAGTCAAATATTAAAATATTAGTGATACTAGAAAGTCGAATGTCATGATATAAAATTATAAATTAAAGTTCAAACATAAAAATGTCAAGTGTTTACAATCAGCCATTATTGATCATTGATCAATTTGAATCATATGGGTCATCAAAAAAAGCAGCATCATCAGCATCATTAGATGTGTTTGGAGGCAAAGATTAGGGTTGGAATGAATATTTTATTATTTAGAAGTCAACTTTTGGTAAAAAAATATTAAAAAAATGAAAAAAAACGCACTTTTTTTGTTGGGTTCGCCTTGGATTCGCCTCGGATTCGCCTCGGCGTATCCTGGATGAATCCGCAGAGGCGAATCGAATCCGCAGCGAATCCACAGTCAAAATTCTGAATCCTATCCGAATCTGACCCGAATCGAACCCGAATTTCAAATCCGGTATGAATCGCATCGTATCCGGAGGCTGGGAGTGGCAAATCAGTAACTTAGAGGGAAGGTGTACAAGTATGGACAACCCCAAAAGTCTGAGAAGCCGACAAACACACAAAACACAAAGGAAAACACTAGAAATGGCCCAACTTAGACTTTTCATGGATTTTTGCATCTTTCGAGACACTTAGGGGACCTATTTAGGATGTCTTAGATTGGTTATAAACAATGGGTCAAATATGACTAAGACATACAAAATGGAAGGGACTCCAGAAAAAAATGACACTACAGATTTGAGTCCCAACAGGGCCAATAAGGCATAAAATGACAACAATAAGATAGAGTGTGGTTAATTCAGTGTAACAACCTCAAAATGAGGGTAGTCCCCACCTATTTTTGTTCATTTTTACACTATTCTTGCTTGGAGCTGCTCAAACCAAACCCAGCCATACTGTCAAAGACACCATAGCCATAGGAGAAATTATGGCAGGTAGCTAAACCAAGTTTTTGGCCAATGGTATCTTCAAATTGGTTTCCTGTAATTCGGAGAGCACCGAAAAGTGGTATACCCGATTCCCCAAGCAGACAGTCTCATGGATAGTCAGCTCAGATCAGCCACTGAGATTAATAGAATAGAGAGTTCATCCGGATTTGCCTAGGTTCACCCAGGTTCTGCCTGGGTTCATCTGGAACAGACCCAGCCCGATTTGAGAAGACCATATTAGAACCAAACTGGAATCTGGATGGAGTTCAAACCAGACCTGGATCCAGGCCTGCAGGCCAACGAACTGGTAACTAGTAAGTTTTTAATAGATTCTTCTTGCCAACCACACAAATGATGTTTAAGAAACAACCTATAAGCTACCCCATACAGTAAAAATGAATCCTGATATTCCCTGTCAAAACATAATCTTCATAGAAAACTTGAATGCTTGGATCTATACTGTGAAAGAAAAGGAGCGTTGTTGTAAATTAAATATTAAAAATTACTTCTGAACATGTAACAGAAAGTCACTCCAAAACAAAGAAAACAGAGGTTGGCAACATTTGGACGGTGAATTTATTCCACAAGCAAAAGACAATTTTATAATTTCTAGATCAGGACACATAACTGATAATGTAATCTTTCAAAAATCTTCATATAGAGACATTTAGGAACACCAAAGCATATCTCAAAATAATTTCAATCAGTAATCAGCTTAACTTACTCTTTTTAGAAAATCTCGGCCATTGGAATCTGTATAAAATTCTTTGCTTGATGAAATGTTTGTCGTAAACCGTGTCACTATCTCCTTCCCTAGATTGTCATCAATTGGAATTGGGCCAACCTGTGAATTATTGTAATTTGGACAGATAAGTTCAGTAAACAACTGCTGAATTGAAAAGAGATCACTCCTCATCTTCATATCCTAAAGCTCATAATAATAACTCACAAATTTTCTAAGGGAAGTATGTGAATCATTCAGACAGAAATATGTGTGTGTGTGTGTGTGTGTGTGTGTACATATATAGGAATTACACAAGTATTCTACTGATAAAATGTTTTTTGGTTTTAACAAAGAAACTCTCCTTAGCAATGAAAGAATACACCCAGATTTTGATGAATAAGTTGATATTTCAAAATTTCTGGAGTCATCTTTCTGTCTTCTTCTACAATTTTCAACAGAAGCAATTAACTCTTTTGAAATCAATGTGATATACTAGATGTTTCCATATGATGGTATTGAATTTAGGGTCATGCATATGAAAAAATATGTCATCAAAAGCTACTGAATGTGAACAAGTTGGCTGGAATATTTGTGCTCATTGGGAAAAATAATGGCCTAGAGAACAATAGAGGAAGTGACCACAAAATTAGCACATTAAGAGGAACCTCAACATCCCTTAGTTTGTCATTGCAATAGGAGATTTTGATGTGTAAGGAGCCAAAGAAAAGATTTGATTCTTGGCTTGTGTAATGTCCCCATTTTTAGCACTGCACTTCTCAGTGATTGATGGCCTATCCCTAGGGTGCTGTCGGCTAGTTAGAGGCAGAATTAGGGTTTCTGACTGTTTGGTGGGTTCTCTTGAGGATTCAGGGTTCTGCTTGTTGGAGTTTGGGTGTTTGGATTCTGGATTTCTTCTGGGTTTTCAGAAAGCTTCGCAATGGTGGCGCATGCATTGCATTCTGAGCAACTTCTTGAATTTACTATTTTTAGTAAATTCTATATTTAGCAGTGGTCCAGTCAGCACCAGCTCAATCAACTTTCCTTCACTTGGAGTTCATTGGGTGATCCTGATTTTTGGCTTAAGAGGTTCATTTTGGAGAAATAAGTTATTTAAAGTCAATAATGTTTTATTTTTTAAAATAACCCCTTGTCCTAGTAATATGACTTTAAGTCATTTTAAAGAAGGGGACTTTGAGGGTTATTCTCTCATGAGGAACATATTGCTATTTTTCCTAAAGTTAATTGCTCAAATGGAATTGGACGCCAACTTGTGGAGAAATGATAATTTTAAATTAAAGGAAAATTGCCTTTATGATAAGGGACGCCATCTTAAAGGAAGACTTGGTCAAGTCAAAACCCTAAAAGCATCTTGTGGAGTGGGCGCACCTTCTAGAAGCATCTGGAAGTATCTTCTCAAAATTATAAAAGGGAGCCTTGGGTCTTCATTTGATCATCTTATGTTTTATGATATTGTTATGCTGCCGGAATGGCTTTGGGATTGCTTCGAGGAATGAATGCCTCCTAGCTTGGCTCTTCTTCTTGCTTGAAAGATAGCAACTAGTTGAGAGATAGTTTGTAATAGGTTTGTCTTGCATTTCAGTTGAGTATCTTGCATTTTTGGAGTTCTAGATTTGCATTTCAGTCTCATTTTGAAGTTGCTGAAGTCAAGCTGAATCTGTAGTTTCACTCATAAATCTGAAAATAAAAATACAGTCGTTCTGGGTATTGATTCATTGAGTTTCCTTGATAGGGGCGACCCTTCTTGCAAAGATTCAGATTTTAATATTGAGTGTTTATTTTTTAAAAGCAAAATCGCTTCTCTCTATTGGCCGCACCATTCTGGTCTGCCTGGCAAATGTTTAGAAAAAAGAATACTTCGATTTGTTAGCTGTTTCTTGGTCTAGTCCTCATTGCCATCATTATAGCTTTCGTTTGCATCAGGTCTCATGTCATTCTGGCAAGTATTGAGTGAGTTGTGAGCATTTTAGTGGATTCTAGGGTTGCTGGTTATGCATATTACGTTGCTGTTTTGTTATATCAGTCTTGAGTAATCTGTATTTTGGTGAAGAGTTGTATCTGGAAGGTCATAATTAACCTTGGAATGATCATATCTATTACTGCAGCAGTGGAGAGCTTCTAATCTTGTTTATTGCAGGCATCTTCTAATATTTTGTAAGCTGAACAGTAGTACTGTCAGCATTTCTCTTAATCTTACTTTACATTCTGAAGCTGCATTGTATTTCTGTATATCTCCGCCATATGGTCGCCTCATTTCCACTCTGGAATTGGGTAGCACATACTTGGTGTTGAGTTTACTTTCAGCATAGTTAGCATCTCCGTCATATGGTAGCTCCCATTCCATCTTGGTTTGGAAAGCACATTCTTGACGTCGAGTTAATTCAGCATCTTTAACATCTCCGTCATATGGTAGCTCCCACTCCGTCTCGGTTTGGAAAGCACATGCTTGACGTCGAGTTATTTCAGCATCCTTTGGTTTTAAATGCTAACCCTAACGATTGTGTACTGCTGCTATCCTTGTTGTAATTGAAAAAGCAAAAAATTTGGCTTGGTATATTTCACCTGTATGTGGTTGCTAGTATTTAGACCACTTCATATGCAATGGGTGTGCTTGGAGACGTATATTCTAATCAGCTAAAAAAATCTTATAGTGTTCATTGCTCCTCATCCCTATGTAATAAGTCAGATCCGGTCCCATTACTAACCATTGGTTCTTCAAGAAAGTAAATAAAATGTTAGGACCCTTACATCCTAACCCTATACTATTTTGAACCATTTTATTAGTCATAGTATATAGTTGATTAGTTAATATTCCATTGTGTGTATTTATTCCACATTGGTTGTAGTTCAAAAGTCACTTTGTGAGCACTTTATAATCGTATTGTAGAAAAAGAAAAAAATCATTTGGGAAGCATATTTTGTGATAGAGCTCTCAAGGAGGTTGCCCTTCAAAGAGGTCTACGATTCATGGTATTAATTTAAGCCCATTTGTAGCTGTTTTCTAAGCATTATATTTTTTCACATGTTATTGTTCTATTTGATAATATTTTGCAAGTGAGATCCTAACAAAGAAGTGTTGTTTCTAAGTTATATGAATGCAAATACATGTTGATCATCTCCCAATTCCAAGTGGATTGCATTGAGTCTGCGGAGATGGCAAAATGATGGATTGGAGGAGATTTTTGGTAATTGTTTACTCACTAGGTAGTGTTCAACATACTACGGGAGTAAACGAGAATAACTCACAAACATAATGCATGTACTAGAATATGAATCATAAAACAATCATAATAGTAATTGCACAATACAATGGATTGATTTCATTCATGAAGTATATCAACATTGCATAGCAATTATCTGTGTCCAACTACAAATGACAAGATACATATATAGATGGCCGAGGTTGGTTGGGATACCAATTGTCGGTAACGCTTGCTAACCACCGCTCGACAACTAATCCAACTTTTACTTTAAACTGTGCATGTATTATTTAAACTATTATTATCTATTCCTAGTACGGCCCTACAACATTTATTTAATTAATATAATTATTTATTAACATGGCCGTCTACATCATCCCCCCCACAAAGTAGTCATCTTCCAGACGACTAAAAACCAAAAATGCCAACTCGAGCTCCTGCTTGGTGGTAGCCCACTCCTCGTCCTTTTCCTATACTTGACTCTCCCTCTCTGCTGAAAGGTGTTGCGCATCGGCCACTGGATATCCTTCTCTGCCAATAGCTGATCCTTCTTCTGCCAATTGATTGTCACACTCACCCAATACTCTGTCCCTCTTCGCCAACTTCTCCTCGAGAGATGCAACTCTCATTTGCTCGGCTGCCAATTGCTCTTGTAACTGTACTATAATGGTTGGTTGCATTGCAGTTTGGCAATTCCAATAAATCTGATGGGGGTTTGGTGCCCCCAGCAGAGTCAAGGGGCAGCGCCCCCAGTGGGGTCAAGGGGTAGCACCCCTTGCGGGGGTCTAGGGGTAGCGCCCCCAACGGGGTCAAGGGGCAACACCCCTTGCGAGGGTTTGGGGGCAACGCCCCCAACGGGGTTGAGGGGTAGCGCCCCTTGCGAGGTCTGGGGTCCGAACCCATTAAAAACTGCATGGCGCACCTCATTTTCATGATTTTTTGAGAGGTAAAAACTAATGCCGACAAAGCCAAAAACTACATATTTTTCACTCTAATTTGCATAATTTGCTTCGTCCTTACTTAGTGCGATTTTACCTTTATTTCCAACTTGCTGCTCCGTACTACGTACGACCTTCTCTTGCTCTGTTTTAAAATTTCATACGGCCACTTGTGTAATTGGCATATGGAGCCGTACGAACTGTCTCAACTAAAATCGTATGGATTTTCTCATTTGAAATCGTGAAGGCTTTTTGTCTTGAGATTGTGCTGACTTTTTTTTTGAAGTCGTATGGCCCTCTCATTCTTCAAAAATTGGACAGGCTTTTTACTCTCCTATTACTGTACAAACTTTTTGGCGATTCCATCATTGTACGGATTCTCCTCAAGACTTCGTACGGACTTTTTATTATGTACAGCCTCTTTGATTTCCAAAACTCATACAACATTTTCTTGATTACTTAGTACGGCCTTCTTTTGTTTGCTTCCTCGTACGAACTTACTGATTGCAATGCTTCGTACAAATTTGGGACTGCTGGTTTGAACGACATACGACCCACCTTTACCTCGTACGACACTAAACTCTCCTTTACTTCGTACGGTCAAGTGAGCTCCTCCTATGGTGATTTCTTCCTGACTACGGGCCTTCTCACCACGTACGAAGTTTTTGCCAGATCGTACAGCCTTCAAGTGAAATTTTCATACGTTCTATTTTCCTTGGGCTCATACAACTCTTTGCATATGGCGTACGGACTTCCTTTCTTCACCTCACCCTTCCTCACTTAGTACGGCTTAATAGGCTCTTGGAGTTTTGTCATGTTTAATATTTTTTCCTTTCTCCTTCCTAAGTTTGACCATACGGTGCACGATATGATTGATAACACTCTTGTCGTGTGATTTCCTTCTTGATGTTTTGTGCGACTTAATCAATATGCATTTCCATTCTATCATTTTTTTCACTTTTATTCCTTGCCTTCTCAATTTTTTGAATTTTTGAACGTTTTTTCCTTTGTCTCCTTTTAATTTTTAATTCTTGCCTTTATTTCTTTTATTTATCCACTTTTCCAATTTTTTAATTTCTACTTTTTCCCATTTCATGACTTTTGTAATATTCAATGTTTTTCTTTTCTTCTTTTCAATTTTTTTTTTCCAACTTTTATCTCTCCTTTATTATTTTTCCCACTTTCTCTCTCCTCTCCGTGTCTGTTTTCTCTCTCCTCTTCGTCTCCTTTTTCTCTCAATGTTTTTTGCTTTTTTCTATCGTCTCCCTCCTCCTCGTCGTTTTTTCCAACTTCCAACTTTTCCTTGATTTTTTCATTCTTTTTCTCCATTATTTTCTCCTTTGTTATTTTTTCACTTTTTCATCTTTTGGCTCCCACACAATTTTTTCACCTCATACTTTTTCAGACTGGTGGGCTAGTGTATTGTCCAATTCTAGTACTCTTTCTTTGTACTCTTCGTACACAACTTGGAATGTTTGGTTGGGCATGACCACCTCCTCTTCTCCTTTTTTATACTCGTCGTACTCGACCGGAATTGTTTGGCTAGACGTGCCCTTCTCGTCTTCTTCATGGGTTTCTTCGATTTGCAGCATGTTACACTCTCGGTGGAACACCTCGTAATCCTCCATTTGCCAGTGGAATAGGCTATTTAATGTACTTGTCTCATTTTCCAAGCAACTCTCGAGTTGAAGTACGCCCTCGTCGTTCGGCTCCATTGCTTTCCTACCTTCGTCCATGTCCGACTCTCCCCCGTCGGATTTTGATTTTGAAGATGCCAGTTTTTCACTAACGGCCTGATTCTTCAAGTCGATCACGAACTTCCTCTCGTCATTCCCTATGGACAGTGTATTTATTTTCCAATTATGATTCACCTTGGCTGCCACTAACCACCCTCGTCCAAGCAACACATCGTACGCCTTCCTCTGCAATGGAATGACTACGAAGTTCAGCAAGAATGGTTCTGTTCCGATCACCACCTTTTGCGCCATCAACGTTACCAACAGTTTGATGCCATGTTGATTGGCACCGACGAGTTAGAATGTTGGTGGCCAGAGTGTTGGCTTCCTGAGACACTTCCATGTGTCTTCGGGTAGTACGTTCACTACTGATCCTCACAGGTACTATACACGTAGAAGAGTAGAACAACAAGCAAATCTAATTGCAAATCCACAATAGGACACAATGGGTGACAAAAGAGGTGGCATTCCACCAAGAAATGAAGCCCATAATGAAGAAAGAGAAGCAAGGGATATCATGAGGGGTATTGCAGCAGGGCAGCAACATGTAGCTGATGTTTTGCAGCAGCTTACAGCAGCTATACAGCAGATAAATGCTCCTAGAAGACCAGTTCACGAGCTCGAAGACAATGGTAGTGTTGTTGGGACTCCAAGGGCACAAAGAGCACCTAATCATACCACTGATAGACCTTTGTAACCTACATTTTTGAGAAATGAACCAGAAGAAGAGAATGCTAAAGAAAATGAAGATGCATCATTCACAGATAATGTCATGTCAATGCACGATGAATGAGATCTATTACCTCCACAACTAAAGGAGCATTTGACCTTTGACCATTACATGAGTCAAAGGAGGGAGCACAATAGAGCAAGGTTAGACAGAAGGCCAAGGAATCAATACAAGGACCTAAGACATGCCACAAGTAAACTCACACTTCAAACATTTGATGGTAGGGGGAAGATCATAGCAAGAGCTTGGATTCACAAGCTGGATACCTTTTTGATCCTACGACCTATGGCGGAGGATGAGGCAATCAAATTTGCAACCATGCACTTAGAAGGCATTGCATACGATTGGTTACTCAAAACCATGGATTGATTCATTCCTATGATGAGTTCAACAAGAGGTTGATAGCCCGGTTCGACAGGAAGGACGTGAAAGTGTATTATAGGTAGTTGGCACAGCTTAAGCAGAGTGGACATGTGGAGATATACATAGAAGAATTCCAGAACTTTGTTGTTATGGTTCCTGATATGCCCGAGAGAAGGGTAGTCATGTTGTTTATCGAGGGTCTGAATGATAGGTTGAAAGGCATAGTTAAGGCACTCAAGCCTAACACATTACATGATGCTATTCAGCTTGCCTTAGACCTTGAGACTACACCTACTTCCTTGCAGCCCGTTAAGAAGAATTTCAAATCAAATCAGAAATCATTCAATAAGCCCAAGGGTACACCTTCTTCAACAACTAGCGATGAGAGGAATGAGCTCAGGCGGACAAAACTATGCTTCACTTGCAAACAACCATGAGAACCTGGTCATAGATGCCTTCAGAAAGGCAAAGCACATCTTATTGAAGTCATATCAGATGATGAGGAGATCCCAAATACAGACTCGGATAGTGAGGAGGAGCATGAGGATCAGCCTCATATTGAGCCTAAGGAGCATGATGACACTCAACAAGTTACCATTGCTTCACTTTCAGGGGTTCCACGATACCATTCCTTTCGTATGAAGGGAGTTCTGAATGGATAGCGAGTTGTATGTTTGGTTGAAAGTGGAGCCACGCATAACTTCATTGATGAAGGGTCGGTGGCTAGGAGAGGTCTTCATGTAGAGGAGTTTCCAGGTTTTCAGGTGATAGTGACCAATGGGTTTGGCATGAGTTGTACCAGGAAAGTCTCACAACTAAGCGTATAGATGGGAGATTACACATTGACAAATGACTTCTATATGCTTGGTTTTAGTGAGATAGATGTGGTGCTAGGCATCCAATGGCTTCAGTCTCTTGGGAGGTACATTCAAGATTTTCAAAGGATGGAGTTGGAATTCATATCGGATGGGAAGAAAATTGTGTTGAAGGCTTTATCAGATGGGAAGCCTAGAGTGATTTCAATTAGGGGGATGGAGACACTATTTAGACATGGAGATATGGCATGGGCAGCCTAGTGCTTCGTTTCATCTAAACCTCCTTCCAGTGATATGCCACATCATCATGTGGATATTCAAAAGGTTTTGAATAGGCGCAGTATTGTGTTTAGTGACATACCTCTTGGGTTACCTCTTATCCATGGATTTGAGCATGTTATTGAGATGGAGGAGGGCTCCAAGCCCGTCATCACTACACCATATAGACATCCTAGGCACTTCAAAGAGAAGATAGAGAAAACGATTAAGGAGTTGCTTGAGATGGGACATATCCGACCTTCATCTAGTCCCTTTGCTTCTTCAATAGTTCTGGTGAAGAAAAAAGATGGGACTCTATGGATGTGTATTGATTATAGGGCCTTGAATAAAAAGACCATAAAAACAAGTACCCTATACCCAGGATCGATGAGCTTCTAGATGAGTTACACGAGACCGTGTACTTTTCCAAGATTGATCTTAGATCGGGATATCATCAGATTTGTGTCCGAGCAGAGGATGTTCATAAGACAACATTTAGATGCCATTTTGGTCACTATGAGTTCCTTGTTATGCCCTTTGGACTCACTAACACGCCTGCTACGTTCCAGTCTTGTATAAATCATATATTTAATAAGCAATTGTGTAAGTTTGTTTTGGTATTCTTTGATGACATCTTGATATTTAGCAAATCTTGGGAGGAGCACCTTAGACATCTAGATGAGGTACTTGTCATCATGGAGGCTCAATCATTGTTTACTAAGGCATCCAAATGTGAGTTTGGACTATAGGATATTCTCTATTTGGGCCACATGATTGGGGCTAATGGTGTTCAGGTGCACCAGGAGAAGATAGGAGCTATACTGGATTGGCCACCTCCAAGGAACGTTTCCGATTTGCGAGGTTTCTTGGGATTATGTAGTTACTACAAGAGATTTGTAAAGGGGTTTTCTCAGTTGGCAACACCTCTTACAGATCATACCAAGAAGGGGGCATTCAGTTGGATAGATGAGGCATAGGCAGTATTTGATCAGCTCAAGGATGTTATGAGATCTTGTCCTGTGTTGGCACTACTTGATTTTACTCAGCCTTTTGTTTTGGAGTGTGATGCTTCAGGAGAGGGCCTAGGAGCCGTATTGATGTAAAATCGTCATCCCATTGCTTATGAGAGTAGGAAACTACGAGGTGCAGAGAGGTTATATTCCACCTACGATAAGGAGATGTTGGTCATCGTGCATGCGGTGGCCAAGTTCAGATAGTACTTAGTGGGTGGCAAATTTGTGGTTAGGACAGACCACAACAGTTTGAGATACTTCTTAGGGTAGAAGGACCTTAATGAGTGGCAACAGAAGTGGGTCAGTGTGATATAGGCCTACGATTTTGACATTGAGTATGTTAAGGGCAAGAAGAATGTTGTTGTCGATGCTCTTTCCAAGAGACCTACCCTTTGCTCTTTGAGTGAGATATCAGCAGATTGGAAGTCTCAACTTTTAGTTGAGTATTCCAAGTCTACCTTTGCATGTGAGCTCATGGATGGACGGATTCAGGATGATAGATATTGAGTTGTGGATGATGTGATCTATTATAAGGATAGGATATTCCTAGTACCTGAGTCCCAGCTTAGAGAACAGATATTACAAGCCATTCATGACACATCTACAACAGGGCATCCAGGTTTCTTCAAAACCTACAGACAGGTCAGAGAGAGATTCTCATGGAAGGGTTTGAAGGATGATGCCATGCAGTATGTTAGAGTGTTTGACTTGTCAACAAAACAAGTCCAAGCATACTTTCATAGCAGGACTTTTGCAGCTATTGCCTATTCCAGAGCAAAGGTGGGAGAGTATATCTATGGATTTCATTACAGGTCTTCTGAAGGCTCAGGGACGAGATTGCATATTTGTGGTTGTTGACAGGTTGACCAAATATGCACACTTCTATGCTATACCATCTGACCATTCAACTCTACAGGTGGCAAAGTTGTTCTTTCGAGAGGTGTTTCGATTGCATGGCCTTGCTAAGACATTAGTCAATGATCAGGACAACAGGTTTCTCAGTGCTTTTTGGCAGGAGCTTTTTCGATTAGTTGGTACAGAGTTGACACTGACTGCCAATTATCACCCTCAAATAGATGGGCAGACAAAGATTGTCAATAAATGGGTTAAGGGTTATCTTCGCAATTATGCTGCGGGGCAACAACGTGCTTGGATCAGGTGATTGTACTTAGGAGAATACTGTTATAATACCACCTATCATATGTCAATTAGCATGTCTCCATTCAAGGCGTTGTATGGATATGATGCATTATCTTTCATCGACTTAGCCTTCGATGTTAGTAGAGCTCCTCGGGCCAAGGAGTTATTGCAGGATACTTAGAACATCCTTAAGGTACTTAAGGATAATATTTAGTAGGCACAAAATTAGCAGAAAATGTATGTTGATAGACACCGTGTGGAGAGGAATTTTGAGGTAGATGACTTGGTTTTCTTGCACCTTCAGCCCTATAGCCAGAGTACATTGAAGAGAAGTGGTGCGGAAAAACTCAAGCCAAGGTCTTATGGTCCATACAAGATTGTTAGGAGAGTTGGGGAGGTAGCATATGAACTTGACTTACCAACAAGCAGCAAAATCCATAATGTTTTCCATGTGTCATGCCTCAAAAAGGCATTGGGACAGCATGTGGTTGCTTCTCCAAACCTTCCACCACTTGATGAGGAGGGAGTTTTGATATTAGATTCTGAGTCTATTGTTGATATGAGGGAACGTAGGTAGCGAAATAGGGTAATCAGAGAATATCTTATCAGATGGAGACTTACCATTGGAGGATGCTACGTGGGAAGGAGAACATATTCAGCATCCTTGTAATGTCCTTGTGCGCGGCTGGGTGCGTCCCGGCGGCCACGTGCCCGGCGGGCTTGCGTAAGACCTCAGATTCTCCGGTGGTGGCTTTGGTGGTGGAAGATTCCTCCCTAGTCGTCACCCTTAACACCTTGGGTAGCCGCCCTCACTATTTGGCCGGTCTTTTGGTGTAGTGGTTGGGCCTTAGAATGAAATAGCAAGCGGTAATCTGACCATGAGAATTCCATGCTACCACTTGTTCAGTGGGGGAAAGATATTACAATGAAAAAGTAATTCATCTGCTAATAGTAGGCATCCGCTAAGCCATGGGAATACTCCACTTATTCAGTGGGTGAAATATGAGAGATACAATTGTTTATTCCTCCACATTGACGGTAAACCGACCAGGGGTTACAATGTTTGCATAAAATTCACAAAGTAAATGCAAAATATAAATGACTGAAATAGTACTACTGTTTTAAGCCTTACAATGAAAATTATCTGCAAATTACAAAGTGTTAATGTTATAAAAACAATGCAAACTATGAAAGATTATTTCAACAACTTCTAATCTTCTCAATTGTTGAAATACAAGCCAAAATCTGAACTACTGGCAATTTGATATAAAAACCAGCAAACTGTAAACTCATTACCAGCAAGCTAGAAGATCACTAAAATGCTCGTATCTCCTTCAATACTCAACCAAATGACACCAAATCAAATGCAAATGAAAGCTAGATGAAGGGCAAACAAGAACAGATCAACAAACAGATACAAAACCCCTCAAATTATTATGCATGCTTCCAAAAGTGAATTCTGGAAATAACAAACCCTCCTCGACAAGGGCAACTAGCTCTAGAAAATTGGATACACCAAAATAAAATCTGAAACTTGCTGCAAGGGGGCGCCCAAGGTAGGAAAGAAGATATAATCAATACCCAAAACGAAATAAAAATCATACAAGGAGCTATGAATGAAAATCTGCTTTAGCTATGCTCAAACCAGCAACTTGTAAATAAAAAATATCATCAAAATCTTCAACAATGGAGCTCAATCTGCAATCTCTGTGTGAGAAGCAGTCACATATCCAACTAGGTGTTATCTTTCAAATACGAAACTGAATCCTTGAAACTTTGCTAGGAGGTGTGCATTCCTCGAAGCCATAAATCTGAAGCCATTTCAGTAGCAATTCAATGTAATAAACAATGGATACCAAATGAATAAGCAAAGGCCTTCTTAAATAGAACTTGAGGTGACTCTTCAGCTTCCTCCTTTTTCCTCCAAAAGGGACACCCAACTCTTTTGAAATAATTTAATTTTTAAATCACTTAATGCTCCACCATTTTGGCGTCCAAGGCACAAGAGGAGGTGGTTAACATTTGAAATATTAAAATATCTCTTAATGAGGCGTCCACCCTCATGGTCCCCTTTCTAAAACAACATTAAGTCATTCTGCTAGGCCAAGGGGTCAAAATCACATTATAATAATTAAATGACTTAAATAAATCATTTTACCAAAAAGAACCTCAAAATGCCGAAAGCCAAATATGCTCCTAACTACACTGCCTGAAATGGAAACTGAGCTGACTGCTGATGCTACTGCCCAAGATGGCATTGCCAGAAATAGAGCTTACTAAAAATAGTAAACTTTGAAAAGTTGCCCAATGTATCCACATGCCATATCACTGTGAAGTTCTCTGAAAACCTAGAAAGAATCTACAAACCAAATCTCGAAACTGCAACGTGCAACCCTTCAAAATTGCCAAAAATAGAAAGATGGCACTGCCATAAATATAAATTACTAAAAATAGCATATTGCTAAAAATAGTAAGTGCTGAGAAAGGTTGTCAGATGGAGATGCATGTTACACTATTCTAAAGCTCTTCAAAAACCCAAAAAACTCCACCAGACATGCATCAAAAACTCTTACATGCAAACCTTCAAAAATGCATCAGAAATCTCCTATAAAAAAGGAAACCCTAATTTTACCTTTGACGAGCCTACGGGCTTCCGGAAATAGGCTATCAGTCACAGAAGAGCGTATGGCTAAAATGGGGACATTACAATCCGCCCTTCCCAAAATTGTTTTTCCTCAAGCAATGCCACAACACTCCAAAGTGGTCCCACCAAAACAAATAGGATCCCGGGGTCCTATGTCCATTTCTGAAAATTCCCACCATGCTGATGCTGCTCCACTCTGATCATACAAATGAAGTTATTGCACCAAAACTGCTCAAACCATCCTTGCAACCTCAAAGAGAGAACATGCCTCAAATTCAAGCTGAACAACATGGAAGGATTTGAATCAAAATCTAGCAGTATTTCACAACTAATAAACTCTGAGGAATTAACATCCGCAATATCAATGACAATTCCCATTCTGAGAACGAAGAAGAATAATCTAATCAACTCAAAAATATTCTCATCAACATAACTCCTCAAAGCATCAAATTGAGTCACAACAGCAAGTGTGTCTCCATCACAGCTATTTGCAAAGGGAAAAACAACTCTTTGCAAAGTCATAGCAACCGCAACCTCAAAACTCCTCAAGGATGTATAATGCCTCCTCTGAGTAATTCTGACACATTCAAGAAAACTTACCCATTTCTCCCAAAGAGTCAAAAAGTTGAACCAAATCAAGCATAGGTTTGCTGCCCAAAACACTAGTGCAAAAGATCGTACAAAGATAGCCATTGGAAAAGAACTTGAATACCATCCAATACTGAACCGAATGACAATGAAGCAACATTTCCCACTTTTGAGGCCATAAGAGATTGTGAAGAGAAAAAATGAGTGTACGAATTGCCCATGAAATCTGAAATGAACCACTTAAAATCTGATTTTAGGAAAATCAACGTGCAAGGAATTGAACAACTACTGCAACATTGGAAATCAGTGTCCATAATAACACAACTGCTCATGCCCAAAGCTAGAAACATCCTCTCAAGAAACTCCAACCCAACATAAAACCACCCTTTGCTCAAATTATCTCTCCAATCCACCAGTTGATGAGCAAAAGGAACCATCAAATGGTTGGTAAGGATGAGGACAGCATTAAAGAATCTGAAAAATTGAATCCTTATTCCCCCAAGAAATCATCTTTCCACAAGTAATTAACTTCATCAACCCATGTTGAGGATCCCAAGCATGGATACCCAACTGAAAATGTTCTCCAATGCACTAGAAAGAGTACACAACACTTCTCCAAGTGCTAATCAAAGCAAAATGCAAACTCAAGAAGTTAGTGTTTTCTTTGATAAACTTATGTAGCCCATCCATGAGAACATGAACAGCAATGGAGCACGGAACAAATGTTGTCCTCAATTCCCATGTGAAGACTTTGTCCTTGAATCCACTTATGCTTTCATTATCAAATTGCCTTGGATGATTACTACTCACAAAATGTGGCACACCCTCATAGAAATTACCCATCACCTTATGATTAACCAAATCATGTGAAGATAATGGACTATTGTTCACCACAATATTTTCTTGATCGCTTTCGTTGGTGTCTTCATAGAATTCAAGCTCATCTTTTTCAACTTGTGGATGCCCATCATCAGTTGCCGACCTGACAAAGTGTAGCATGCTGAATACCACATTCATTATCCGTCAAAACAACTATTTCATGGCTGCAAACTATTCCTTCTTGTGGCAAAGTCTCTTCCCAACTCAAGAGTTCACACTCTTGATGTACTTTCCAATCACCATCAACATAAGGAATCACCTTGGTATTATGCAATGTTTCATCATTATGGTGTTCATTTATTCCTTCAACTATTTGCTTGGTCTCCATAATCATTGTATTAGCTTCTTGTTCCTTAAGTGTGGCTGCAATAGGTGATTGATTTTCTGCTTTGCATAATGAATGATGAGCTAAGGTAAGATCAAGGCAAAGCCTATCAAACTCTTTCTCCTTCTCTTGGTAGTCATCATAGGACTCCTCTGCAAACTTAATGGCATTATCCCTATCAAAGAGAAAATGCAAATAATCAGTCTTCATAGATTCCAACACCTCTTTGATGGTTTGCACCTTGGAAAGAGTGTCTCCATCCTCAACTCCTTTCTGTCTCTCTTCAATCTGAAACTTCTAGTAGAGTTTTTCAATAAAATTGTGTGTGCTATCAAATCTTGACAACACTTTAACTATTTTATCTTCTGAAACCAATAATTTATCCTCCAAAACTTGCAGCTCTTTAGGCCCTTGATCATAATCAGCAAAGAGGCTTTGCTCATCAAACATCAACTTTTCTGATTTGTTTTCATTGACATGATTTTCAAAATCAGCTTCCTTTTCAATGCATAATTCCTGAATAGAAGGCTTGTTAGCAATATCTTCAAGCAATGTATCATCATTGATCGTTGCTCTTAAAGTCTCGATAGTAACATATTTTTCTTTAGTGTCTACAACCATCTCAAAGGAATCATTATTGAGCTTTTCCAAGCAAGCTTCTTCATCAAAAACAACGTCTTCTCAAAAGGCCATCTCATAGCTTGCAGTGAAATCTGAATTTTGCACTATATTGGGATCAAAGGGAAATTTATCCCATACAAGTTCCTTAACAACATTAGGTGCCTTCACACCCGAATCCCAAATGCAAAAGGGTTGATCGTAATGATCGATAGGAAGGTGCTCATCGTGTTCCTCTTGGAATGTTGACTCTTTGAACGAGTCTCTCCCCATTTCACTTAAATTGTTATCTTCGATTACAGCTCTCTCCACGAGCTTAGTTTGATAACCAAACCCAATGCCACCCATGATAGTATCATTGTATTGGAAATAAGAATCATCAAAGCTAGCTGTTTTGAAAACTTTATCATTTTTATCTTCTATGAAACCATCATAAGCAAGTATATTACTAATTTCTTCATTGGCAGCCCAATGCACACCAAAGTGGTTTTCTTGGCTACTTGTCATAAATTTGTCTTGTAAAAACTCTTGAGAAGTCTGAACAACAACAAGGGAAGAGTTATCCATCACCAAATCTTCAACACGAGGAGGTATAAACACCTCAGAAACACCACCAACAACATCACTATGGTAATGATCATAAGCTGATTCAATGTCACCACCCAAATTATCCTTAACTTGCTCTTCTTTAGCGAACTTATCCCACACAATGGTACTACTGGTATCTTCTGTGAAGTCATTTGTCTCAAGATCTTCATTGGATGAATCCTCATTATGACTCAAGACTGTTGTTATGTTCTTTTCACCGAACTGATCTTCATCACTTCCTATCACATGCAAGTCTAGGGAAGTATTATGGGGTTTGGGGTTCTTCCACACACTCTTCTACTGTCAAGGTTTCTTCATCAAACTCACAAACATTTTGAGGTGACATGTGCACCTTGCTTGTGCCATATTCAATACTAGAAGACTGATTTTTCTCTTCAACTTGCTTATTTGTGGGCTGCAAACCACAAATAGGCACTTTTACTTCTTTCTTCCTTGATCTTTCATCCAAGGCTTGTTCTGCTTTTTTTGTAATCTTTTTCTTGATGTAGTTGACCACACCCAATTTTCCAAGTTTCCTTATTAACACACAATTCAAGTAGTAGACAAAAGAAACAATGTCCTTAAACTCATCTGTAATATTCTGATATTCCTCATGGAGTATGGAAGCCTCATGTTCACATTGCCTCTTGTATTGTTTGGTATATCCACTAAAATCCATTGTGGCAATACTTATTTTTATGTTCTCCCAACAAGATGGTAGGAACTTCTGAAAATTGAACCTGAACTCAGCTCTGACCTCAGTTAAAATCTGATTTTTCTGACCTTGGTTAAAATCTGATTTTCCCATCACTCATCTGACAACTGAGGTCCATTTTTTCACAGGATGGCAAGATCTTGGCTCTTATACCACTGAGGCCCAAGCACTACACCAAAAGACCGGCCTAGTAGTGAGGGCGGCTACCTAGGGTGTTAAGGGTGACGACTAGGGAGGAATCTTCCACCACTGAAGTCACCACCAGAGAATCTGAGGTCTTACACAAGCCTGCTAGACATGTTGCTGCCGGGATGCACCCAACCGCACACGGGGACATTACAATCCTAATTTGTGATTTCTTGAGAACAAACAATCCCGGGAAGGGAGGACTATAATGTCCCCATTCTCAAAATGATATCTTGGAGATGAGGACTAGTTCATTCACCATTCCCGTGAGCTAGCCATCCTGGTGAGGGAATGATATTTGGCCATGAGAATTATAATTTTGATGAGTTGCTTTTGGAGATTAAAAAGGGAATTATCTTTAATGGAAAATAAAATATAATATTGATTATATTTTATTATTTTATGTTCCACTTGCAAAGTCAAAGCAATCTTATAAGAAATAAAGGAGGGGAGTTTTAAAACAAATAAAATATTATTATCTTCTTTAGTTGGTTGGCCCATTTGAAATCAAATCTGATTTGCTTCAAAATCCAATTCTCTTCCCTAAGTTGGTTTGGTCAAGGGCGGTTTAGTGCCTTATTGAAGAAGGTGTCGAATATTTTAATATTTAAGATCAAATCTGATCCTTCCCTAAGTTGGTTTGGACAAGGGCGGTTTAGAGCCTTATTTAAGAAGACATCAAATGCTTTCAGGGGCATGATGGATTAATCCTTTGGCAAATATTGTGTTTGAGAGTTTTCTCTTGGATGGAAGTGAATTCCAGTTGATTCAAGGTGGTGTTCCCTTGAAATTTAGTGGTGTGGAGATGACCCCATTCCACCATGAGAGGTTAATTCGCATGGAGTTCATCATAGAGCTTAATTGACATGTTTTTGTGGAGTTAGGACTATGAAAGCGAGAGTTTGAAGACTTGTTTATTGCAGGTCCAAGGAATAACAAGGTAGATTGGATTACATTCGACGTCTAGGAACAAATCGCTCCATTTTTGGCATATTGGGGCTTCATTTTGAGGAGTTTTGCATTGTGGGTTGGCTGGAACTTCATATCAGGCTATCACAGGTTGCTGATAATTAAGTTTCAGACTTGATATCAGTCATACTTCATCCTTTCCCAAGCATAGGAGGCAAGCTGGGCTAAATCGCTACTTATCTAAGCTAGGCGATTTCATAATTTGGGCTATTTCGCAATATTTGAGTTTCAACATTTTTGGGTCATCTACAGTCAAGTACAGGTGTGTATCAGTTGTTACAGAGATATTATCAGTCATATCAAACCACCAACAGTATTGCTACAGTCTTATTTCAATCAAGGATTGAAGGGTATTTCATCAAGACTACCTAGGGTTTCATTCTTATACAATTTGGCCATTTTACATGTTGTATGTGATCTGATTTTTTAAATCAGACTATCTGATTGTAAGCTACAATCAATTCTCTATTTGTAATCAGATTGTTCATTCAATATGAAGCCATCAACATTTTCTGGGTATGTCATTCTCATGTTTTGATTGATTTGATTATAACTTCATCATTTGGTATTTGTTTCATGTTACATTTGAACCTTTTCATCTACATGGTATAATAAACACATAGAACAAATATTTACATCAAAATATTAACCCAGCAAGGAGAAAAAAATTTGTTGAGATAAGGTAGGCTTCTTACAAACATATACAAATTATTGAGCCATGCCAAACTAATACAAAGATGACTGAAAAAATTTGACTTCATTTTTACCATATACAAATCAAATAGAGCAATGCAAAATGAACATACCAGGAAATCAATTTCGACATCATCTGCATTTTTGTACAAGCGAACTACCTGGTTGAATTTCAATTTAATTTATCAGGATTTTTCCTACTAGATTCCCTCAAATATTTATTAATTTTTTTTACAAAACTGTGTGTGCATGGGCAAGTGCATATGTTTCTATCAACTTGTTAAACATTCAATATTTAGACAAGAAGAAAATATGATGAGTTGAAGGAAATGATGCCTATGTATGCAACGCAACTTAAAATACCATTTTCAAATTAGAAACAAGATAATGGCACCATATTCTATTTATTTTATTATAGAGAATGTGCTATTTAGATATATCAATTAGTAGCCACGTCCAATATTTACAGGGCTGTTAATTAAGAGTAATCAGGTTACTTTTTCATTTTCCAAATTTAAAGTTAATTAATAACGAGGTATCATGTACTATGCTAGAATTGCTAGTGATTGTAACTTATGATTCGTTAGGATCAAATAATCAAAATGTGAAGGCACTATAAATGTATAATTACTTTCACAAACCCAGTGAAGCCTATGGATAAAAAGTAAAATGGATTATTAGCATGCTCTACTTTTTCTTCAGACATTTAACATAATACATAGTTTCTCAGTTTTCTTTGAAATTTCAATAGAGTACTTTCTTTAAATCTATGTACAAGATTTATTATTACCTTGGACAATATTACATGTTAATTTGAAATGATAAGAACAATAAGAACTAATTTTGAAATTTTATGTAAAACTGTAGTTAGATTTGTATGTTACAAAGCTAGCCAGATAGGGCAAACCCTCTTGCTGTGGATTTAAAGGTGAAACTATTAGGAATTTACCATTCACAGGGGTTGGGTGCTTACCCTGAATTTGTATAGTCCCTATGGCATCAGCATCACCTACCTCTAGCAATTAGTACATATCCTTTGTTGGATAATATCTCCGTGTTCGAGCTCAAACTCAAGTGTCATAACAAGCATAAGCTAGTATTTGAGCCTTGAACCTTGCCAACTCAAAATCAAATACTTAGTATTTACATCTTATAATTATTCAAGGTCATAATAAATTCAATGCGTTTTAACACATGGGCACTATAAACAAAAAACCACTTCTACCAACTTACTCATCTTCAGAGATTTCATATAGCATAAACTTCCTTTAAATTTTTTACAAATTTCACAAAATTGACTTCAAGAAATACCTATAGAAGGTTTATCTTTCTATGCTTTCAAGCTATTGGCGTATACAGTATCATAAGGAAGAAATGGCATAGCAAAAGCTATGTTTGACTGGGATGTGTCCCCAGCATTTTCAGACACATCCCCATAACAGGGACATGGGGATGCCTCAAAAACATCCCCCATGTTGTCCCCTACAAAAAACGAATCTGACCTAGCATCCCAAAAATGCCAACTATGTGCAAGGATGGTCGGTTGTCCCCGTCAATGACATCCCCTAACCATCTCAGGGACAACCAGCCATCCTCATGCAAAAAGCCACTCATTTTTTAAAATTTCAATGCCTTTACCAACCAGAAGTATAGTTTGTAGTGAAACAAGTTAAATTTTCAAATGTATGAAATCTTCCACCTAAGATCAAATATTCTAGATTGTAAGGTTTCATTTCCACACATTGAAATACTCACCAAGTGTTAATTGAAATGATCCAATTCTCAAATATCTAGATTGCAATCTAATAGATTTTCTCTCAGTGTTTAGTTCTCTAACTGCCACCATTATATTTCCCTTGAAATAAGGCACAACTTATTTAAGACTTGTTTTCAACGGGCAACTGATATTCCTAAGCAGAAATAAGATTTGAATGAAAAGTAGTTCGAATTATCTGTCACAATTCCATTCAACAAGGTGGTTTTATACTTATTGACAGTTTATTTTTTTGGCAATCATTTTCAGCCTACCTGCTCTGCTTAATATGCTCAATTTATCTAGGCCAATATTTTTATGGTTTTCTGTTAAACTTGATCACAAAATGGATGTCAATGCTTGCTTAAATCCATCTATATTTTCAGCATATTGCCAAAACGGTTGTTCCCCATTTTAACATTTTGAGGCTTATTTTTATATCCCTGTGAAAATATCGATTTACAATTTCTTAAGATGCTTGTACTGAAATTGTGTCCTAGAATAAGAAATCTGCCAATATATGGGAACCTAATGGCTCTGGTTTGATATGGGTTTCTAAAAATAGAGATCTGAACTTTTAAAATGTCAAAATTGAATTTCGGAGTGGACATTTGTACCAACCAAAATCCTGAAACAACTTAAGAAATTTGATTCTGAAGAGCTAGAAAATTCCAAGTAAAACTGTTACCAACTGAAAAGTCTGACTTTTGAAAAACTGAAATTTATTACTGTTGGAAATAAAACTGAAACCTGTTACTGCTAAAACTTTTTGAACCGAAATCTCATTTGAATTCTCAATTCAACTCTATTGTTATGTATTAAGGATCTATAATGGATATGATGAATGCCTTATCAATGTTATCATATGAAAATTTTAAATTTCTCTATATTTTTTACTAGCTGTCCCCTTTCATCTCCTAAAATGGCCTCCAAAAACTCCATCCCTGAACAGCATCCCTTGCCATCCCCATCCCAAAAATTTGGTGAAACAAAGAAAATAAGTCAATAGGCAAATAGCCTTGTTGTGAGCAAGAAGCTTCGAGCATATTTCTAGGCAAACTGCAGTTTCATCTCCTTGGTCTCTTATCAATCATGCAGAAGATCAGAAAGTAAAAGATCAAACATAAGGACACTAGAGCAATGAATTACAAACAATCAAGAGCACTGACGGGTGGGTTTATCATTCAAGTGTGTGAAATTTGAAGTTAGTTTAATTTATTAAATATCAGTTGTAATCCACATTTTTCATTGGATAGTGATCACATGCAAGTACTTAGTAAACATCTTTTAAATTCAAACTCAAAGGATGCCCTTATATTGAAATTCATTTTAAAATATTCTTGATTGAGTTAATAAGAAGAAATCATTGTTAAAGAACCAAGTGTAATGTGATGATATATGTAAAAAACAAGGAATTTGTGCTATAAAGTGAAAGGTGATAGAAATTTGTAAGGGAATGAGCTTTTCCTGAGCTAGAGTCTTGTTTCAAAGAAGTGTTAGCATAGGAGGATTGTTTTGTTTTTATTCATGTTATCCTGATGCAGACAGCAATTCAAATGTCTAATGAAAGGCAGTTGATACCACAGCTCTACACACAACAACCAACTCTTAACCACAGCAAAGAATAATACCTTGAAAATTACAACTCGGAATAACAGCAATATGATACTTCATTATTCAATCGTCAACTACACTGAAAAGGGTGCTCTCAGGAAGTTGTATCTCTGAATATAAAATTCAACTTAGCACACAGACACTCAGATCACAACAAAACATTTAGAAAACCAGAAAACAGTTCCTCATTGTCATAGGTGCAAAGCCTAACCAGAAATACATAACAATCACTTGGAAATTATCCAAGTTTCCTCCCCTTGGCTCACAGCTACAGAGTCCAGCAATAGGGACTTACAACAAACTTTATCTCACTCCAATTGATACACACAAAATTATTACAACAGACCAGCATCAAATGAGAAAGATACTCAGTTACCTCACATAGTCACTGTAATGAACTGAACATTTCCCATGCCTGATTGAATTTTCTTCTTCATATCTTTCTGTCTAAGGAGGAAGATATTCTTAGACTCACTACTACCCTCCTCACTGTATTTCTACAAGCATAGGCCTTAGTTTTTTATAATAAGCATCAGGCACTGCCATCTCATTAAACTGGTACATTAAGGTATAGGTGTAAGAAATGGGGCCTCACAGATGCAGCAGCTGCTACAAAAGAAGGCAGCATTGTAACTACCAACAGCTGCCAGTCAGGGTGAAATATTCTCTCTCAATTTTTTTGATTTTTAAACCAAACATTGACAATAGAATCAATCACCCGTTAAGGTTAGCATAACCAAAACCTACATGAAAGAACTCTAACCAAGAATGCGCCCTAAAACCACTTAACGAGGAGGGGCGAGCATATGGTCAGAGGATCCCTAGGATCTACTGAATCAACAAGTACGAGATTATATTGAAAGAGAAATATTAAACTCGACACCAAGGATGTGCACTCAAGATCCCTTTGCAGGCGAGGTGCTAACATATGGTGGAGTACTACTGCTGAATTGAAATAACAACAAGGCGGATAACCAGCCAATGAACTTTCCACGCTACCACCAAACAGTGGGGGGAAAAGATTACAACATTAAGACTTCTTCTGCTGCGGCAGGCATCCACTGAAACGTGGGAGTTCTCCACTTGAAGTGGGTATGAAGAGGTTACAAACAAATTGTCCTCACTGGCGGTAAACCATCCAGGGGTGCTTAGTGTGAAATTAATTAAATAGAGCAGCGATAATAAAACTGAAACAGTACTACTGTTAGCAGCTTGTACAAAAGAGAAGGCTGCAATTTACAATGCCAATTTCACCAATATTCAAGCACCTTGTTACACATTATCTCTCTGTTAGAATATAACGAGAAAAGAAGAAGAAAGATAGAAACAACAATTGATTTTAATTCTGATCAGCAAACTGTAATTCTGGAAATGTATATCAGCAACTACAAAAATTCGTAAATTGCTCACAACTCAATCAAAGTACCTCTGATGTGCATGAAGTCAAAAGAATAGATCAATTGGGAGATAGGCGCCCCTGTTGAGACACAGAAAACAGCTCCAAACCCCTGCAATAATTAATGGCACACTTCCCAATGCAAAGCTGAAAAGTACGACCCTTGAGAGGGGCGATTTTTCATTATACACTCCAAAATAAAATCTGAAATTGCTTGGAGATGGTCGCCTAGACCTTAGGAATCTTATTATCAAATGCCCAGAACAATATAAAATTCATACATTCAACCATGAGCAAAAACAACATTCAGCTGTATGCAAACAGCAACTGTAAAACTGGAAATTACATCAAAATTTCACCTTGAAACACAATCTGCTAGTCTGGATGAGAAGCAACAATAATTCAACTAGGTGTTGTCTTGCAGACACGAAATTGAAGGAAGAATTAGGAGGTTAGCATTCCTCGAAGTATAAAATGATAAATCATTTTGACAGCATAACTTTAGCAAAATAATGGATGATCAGATGCTGGAGCCAAGCCTCACTTTTAAAGGAAGATAAGAGACTGTTCCAATCCTCCAAGAAGGTACGCCAAAACCCAAGCCTTTTCAAATTTCCAAAAAGAATTATAATTCCTTCTCAAAAATACGCCCCACTTAAGACAAAGAAGAATTAATAAAACACTTTAAATTTCCTTCATGAGGCGCCACCCTTGAAGTCCCCTTTTTAAAAATAACTTAAGTTAATACCTTAGGCCAAGGGGTCAACTGCAAATTAGAATAATTTGCCTTTTTAATGAAGAGATTCGTTAAAATGATATTTTTAAATGACCAAGGCTTAATACTGAAAACTGCTTCCAATGACATGATGAACTGAAGGCTGGCAACTGCTAACTCCAAAAATAGTATTTACTATAAATAGTAAATAATGAGGAATGAACACAATTCTTCCAAAACTGGAACCCTTTGAAACACCTCAACGAGCCTACAGGATTCCGGAATAGGCTGATGAGCCATTGACAAGATTACTGCCAAAAGGGGAACATTACAGTCCGCCCCCCTCGAATTTGCTTGTCCTCAAGCAACTGCAAAGCTAGATGTTGCAAAATTTGTTCACCTTCCCAAGTAGCATCTTCAATAGGCAAATTTTTCCATCTTACCAAATACTCCTTGATTGTTCGCCTCCTCAAGGACCGCTCCCTACTGTCAAGGATCTCTTCCGAAAGTAACACCAACTACCCTTCTTCGTCTAAAGGAGGTAATTCTGAAGTAGCTACCACATTGTGCCCAAGTGCCTTCTTGAGGCAGGAAACATGAAAGACATTGTGAACTTTGCTGTCCGTTGGAAGTTCCAACTCATATGCCACTTCACCAATCCTTTTGGTGACTCTAAAAGGACCGTAAAAACGTGGCTTCAATTTTTCTACACCACTTCTTTTGAGAGAAGACTATCTGTAGGGCTGAAGTCTCAGATAAACCATGTCTCCTACCTCAAATGAATGTTCAACACGCTGTTGATCAGCGTACAACTTCTGCTGATTTTAGGCTTGCTGCAGATTTTCTTTTAGTGACTTTAAGATGTCTTGATTGTGCTGAAGCATATCTCTTGCCTAGGGAGCTCTACTATCACCAAACACCAAGTCTACAAAGTTAGGAGCATCATATCCATAGAGTGCCATAAAAGGAGACATCTTAGTTGACATGTGATAAGAAGAGTTGTAACAAAACTCTCCCAAATGAAGCCACTTAACCCAAGCCCTTTGCTACCCTGAAACATAATTTCTAAGGTAGCCTTCTAACCACTTATTGACAATCTCGGATTGTGCATCCGTTTGCGGGTGATAACTAGTGCTTGGAGTGAGCACAGTACCACTCAATCTGAAAATCTCTTGCCAAAACACACTTAGGAACTTGTTGTCCCTATCATTGACAATGGTCTTAGGCAAACCATGCAAACGAAAAACTTCTCTAAAGAATAACTCAGCTACTTGAGCTGCTGTAAATGTAGTAGTAGACACAGGATGGTATGAACTTCTGCTCTGATACCACTGAAATATTCTCTCTCAATTTTTTTGATTTTTAAACCAAACATTTACAATAGAATCAATCACCCGTTAAGGTTAGCATAACCAAAATGTACATGAAAGAACTCTAACCAAGAATGCGCCCTAAAACCACTTAACGAGGAGGGGCGAGCATATGGTCAGAGGATCCCTAGGATCTACTGAATCAACAAGTACGAGATTATACTAAAAGATAAATATTAAACTCGACACCAAGGATGTGCACTCAAGATCCCTTTGCAGGCGAGGTGCTAACATATGGTGGAGTACTACTGCTGAATTGAAATAACAAGGTGGATAACCAACCAATGAACTTTCCATGCTACCACCAAACAGTGGGAGAAAAGATTACAACATTAAGACTTCTTCTGCTGCGGCAGGTATCCACTCAAAAGTGGGAATTCTCCACTTGAAGTGGGTATGAAGAGGTTACAAACAAATTGTCCTCACTGGCGGTAAACCATCCAGGGGTGCTTAGTGTGAAATTAATTAAATAGAGCAGCGATAATAAAACTGAAACAGTACTACTGTTAGTAGCTTGTACAAAAGAGAAGGCTGCAATTTACAATGCCAATTTCACCAATATTCAAGCACCTTGTTACACATTATCTCTCTGTTAGAATATAACAAGAAAAGAAGAAGAAAGATAGAAACAACAATTGATTTTAATTCTGATCAGCGAACTGTAATTCTGGAAATGTATATCAGCAACTACAAAAATTCGTAAATTGCTCACAACTCAATCAAAGTACCTCCGATGTGCGTGAAGTCAAAAGCATAGATCAATTAGGAGATAGGGGCCCCTGTTGAGAAATAGAAAACAGCTCCAAACACGTGCAATAATTAATGGCACACTTCCCAATGCAAAGCTGAAAAGTACGGCCCTTGAGAGGGGCGATTTTTCATTATAAAAATGCACACTCCAAAATAAAATCTGAAATTGCTTGGAGATGGTCGCCTAGACCTTAGGAATCTTATTATCAAATGCCCAGAACAATATAAAATTCGTACATTCAACCATGAGCAAAAACAACATTCAGCTGTATGCAAACAACAACTATAAAACTGGAAATTACATCAAAATTTCACCTTGAAACACAATCTGCTAGTCTGGATGAGAAGCAGCAATAATTCAACTAGGTGTTGTCTTGCAAACACGAAATTGAAAGAAGAACTAGGAGGTCAGCATTCCTCGAAGTATAAAATGATAAATCATTTTGACAACATAACTTTAGCAAAATAATGGATGATCAAATGCTGGAGCCAAGCCTCACTTTTAAAGGAAGATAAGAGACTGTTCCAATCCTCAAAGAAGGTACGCCAAAAGCCAAGCCTTTTCAAATTTCCAAAAAGAATTATAATTCCTTCTCAAAAATACGCCCCACTTAAGACAAAGAAGAATTAATAAAACACTTTAAATTTCCTTCATGAGGCGCCACCCTTGAAGTCCCCTTTTTAAAAATAACTTAAGTTAATACCTTAGGCCAAGGGGTCAACTGCAAATTAGAATAATTTGCCTTTTTTAATGAAGAGATTCATTAAAATGATATTTTTAAATGACCAAGGCTTAATACTAAAAACTGCTTCCAATGACGTGATTAACTGAAGGCTGACAACTGCTAACTGCCAAAAATAGTATTTACTATAAATAGTAAATAATGAGGAATGAACACAATTCTTCCAAAACTGGAACCCTTTGAAACACCTCAATGAGCCTACAGGATTCCGAAATAGGCTAATAAGCCATTGACAGGATTACTGCCAAAAGGGGAACATTACATAGGTATAATGAACATCCACTAAGATCAAGCGCGCAACAATTGCCCACTACCTCAGTAAGAAGCTAAGCATATAAGGAAATGAAATTCATTAGATAATTGTAATTGCTATAGTAATAACTAATTAGTGACTGCAGCATATCAGGAGGTGGCATGGAAAATCAAGGAAATATAGCTGCTGCCTAACGAAACCATCATCTGCCTATACAAAGTAATTGCCACAGGTGAGAGGTCCAACAAGAATAATGCAAGCCCCAACAGAGAGAGTTGATCAGCAGCAGCAGGAATAATGATCACCAGCCAAAGATGCCCATGTACTATGCAAACATGGCCCACCATGTCATGTGGACCCTGCCCAGCACTAAAGAAAATTTAATATTCCTCACCTAGAGATCAGGCAGGTGTGTCCCAATAGGGAATTTGTCCAACATAAAAAATCAACTTTTATTCTTTCTATCCTGACATCCAATAGGGATATTTGGAATGCCAACGCCCTGGAAAATCCAAGGTTGATGGTGTTGATGTTATAGCAGCTTAGGGCTGCACTTCCATCGCACACACTTCAAGGAGATAGCATAAAGTAAATGATAGCCTTCCGACTATTTAATTTATATTGCTAATGTATGATAAACATAAAAAGGCCAACCCTATAATGGTTCGCATGTTTTGTTTATTCATTGGGCCGACCTACATTGTAATTAATATATTTATATATCCTTCCAAGGGAGCCAACCTAATTGAAGAGGTGCCTCAATTGTATATATACAAGGTCACTCCTTGTCATTATCTCATTCAAGTTCATCAAGCATATTCGCATCTAGAGAAGGAGTTCGCACTTTTATAGCAGCAGTCCGATTTCAAGGAAGAACATATTCATTTGTATCTTTTGCATCTAGGAGAGGTGCGACTTCATTGTATCTATTATTGGCCATTGCTGGGCCTGAGTTGTAAGCAGATTTCTGCTCTTGTTCTATATTATATAAGAGGATTATTTGCTGGCTTTTTCTCCCTCAAGAGGAGGGTTTTCCCAGGGTATCTTGCTGTGTTTATTATCTTATGTGTTGCAATATTTTAAGTACTTTCTGTTTATGATCTGATCTAAGAAACACTAACAGATGGGTCCTGACAAGTCTAAAGAGGTTCAAACAACACCCAATGAGATGGGTCGCAATTCCATGCCAAGCAATTCCGATGAGTTTTAGAATTTCCACCTGTGGGTCCCAGACAGAGTTGCAACACCAGCAAGGTATTTAAAACATCAACTTAGATTTGTGGATCCCAATAATCCACCTCAGCCATAACCCACCAGCCAACAATTATGTCCAACACTAGCCAAGAAATAGAGAGATTTTATTCAGCAAAATGCCAAAAAGGACAGATAGACCCTACAAACATAGAAAGTCAAAATGATCATTTTCTGGGTGAACAAGATCATGCGTGGACCCGGATGCTCCTACATCAAACACACCAACTAAGAAGTCTATGAGCATAGTTCACAAATTAGAGCTAAGTGGTAAAACCACCCATCCGAAAAGAAAACACACCGCAACAAGCTCTGTTACTAAAGAGATACTTCAAAAGATCCATTCCTTAGCCTTTTCTTGTACTTAGCTAGGGTAACTCCCAGTTCCTTCTACCGAACTCACTCATCATGTTTCATACCTCTTGTGTACTTTTGTCCACCATAGACCAACTTCCTCCTCCTAACATTCCTTTTTCTTTTTCTCCCTCTCATGGATTTCAACTTTCAACCCACCACTAACCATCCACCTCTTCCAAGTACTTTCATTTTCCTCTCCTATTGTATGGTTTAACCCACCAATTTCCATCCTCCTCCACTTAGAATAAATAACATAAAAAATCTCTGCATTAGCAACATTATGGAAATCAGAATCTTTTATGTATTCACTACTTTTCAAAGACATCTTCATCTGCTTCTTTTTATGTATTCACTACTTTATCTACACATAAATCAGCATTATCAGCATCATGGAAATTAGAAATTTCTAATGCCAACTCTTCATCTGCTTCTTTTTCTGTGTTTACACTTCATTCATACACTTCTCCGCATCTTGCATGCCAACAAATTTATCTATGCTTTGTTGTATCACATTTGCTAACACCATTACGTTCTTCAAAGGACCAATCACTACTACAACCACGTTTTCCTCTCTTATATCCTCATTCACCAAAAATTTCATGCGTTCTAAAAGATGTGCTCCAACTGCAATCTAATTTCCTTTGCTCATTACTATTTCACCTACAATCAAATCAACACAACTAATATTATGAAAATTAAAAGGCTCCATGACCATTTCTTCCAAACACTCTCCTGCTGCAACACTTTGTTCTTTTGGTTCAACAACTTGCACTTTTGATCTTTCCTCACCATCACAATATTCTTTTCTTCATTATTCTCTACTGCAATAAAATTCTCATGTGAAGAATCACTCAAACTAAACATCTCCTCAATCCTTTCATCTCTTCTTCAGGCAATAGGTCATCTTCATCAACTCCATAATCAAGCATAGCACCTTTACAAGACTCCATTTCAGCTTCTAAATCAGCTACTACCTTCATAAGAACTTCTGCAGTGACACACTTATATTTTGCAACTTTTGCTTCTCAAACTTATATCACCACCACAATTTTGTCTTTTACATTTTCCTCTAGCACAAGGACTTCATCTTTCTATCTTTACCTTCCTCCATATCTACAAAAAAAACAATGTTAGACGAAACCAGGTTTTCAACATTACATTTCTCCTCCACTACAACCTTATCCACCAACACATTACAATGCTTTCAGAAAGACATGTTTCAACCACAATCACATTATTTTATTTTGTTGTGCCATCTATATGACATTCTTCATCCTTCTCAATCACATCTACAACAAACTCTTCCACATTGCTTAGCCTCCAACTTTTTCAATCTCAAATGGATGGTCATCATCGTCTACAAGACTTTTTCAGAAGTTCCACAACTCGTACTATTTCATTTTTTTCCATTCCACCAATATGGTATTCTTCATGATTCCTAATCACATCTATAGCAACTCTTCCACATTGCTTAGCCTCCAATCTCAAATGAATGTCTATCATCTCTTCAAAGAATTCCTTCTCTTTGTATTGCTCTATAAACGCCCACTCTACTGGCCCCTTTAAGACCATTCTCATTCCCTTTTCAAAGACATCTTCACACACATACAATTGTTTGCAATTACAGGACTTACATCTGCAACAAACTCACTAGAGTATTCAGCTTACATTCAGCGATGAAGCCCTTTTTGATACATTTGTGCCTCCTCATGGCTCTCTACAGTCACAAGCCTCCACACATTTGCAACAAATTTATTAGAGCACACAGCCATCTACAGTTACAGATATTTACAACAAATCTACCAGTGCACAAACCTATCTACAGTTACAGGACTCCATACCTACAAGAAATCCTCTAGGGCACACAGCCCTCTACAATCATAGATACCCGAAACAAAAAGAACTACAACAACATTCCAAGACACCTTCCAGCCAAAAAGATCTTACTCAAACTTTCTCGTGCAATTGATGCAATCCCCAACACATACGAGAGAGTGAACTTGCTCTGATATGACTTGATGTTGTCAGGGATTCAAGTGTCTAGTAAAAGGTAATTGATCCCGTAGCTCCACATAGAACAACCAACTCTTAATTGCAGCAAGGAATAATACATTGGAAATTGCAACCTAGAATAACAGCAATATGATACTTCATTGTTCAATTATCAACTACCCTGGAATGGTGTTGAGCAATAGGAGCTAAGCCTTACAATGACTCAAGAAGTTGTATCCCTGAATTTAAAATTCCAACTTAGCACACAGGCATTCCAATCACCACATAACATTTAGGAAACTAGAAAATAGTTCCTCACCAGAAATGCATAACAATCATTTAGAAATTATCCCAGGTTCCTCCCCTTGGCTCTCAGGTACACAGTCCAGTAATAGGGACTTGCAACAAACTTCATCTCTCACCCCAATTGATACACAAAATTACCTCAACATCAAATGAAAAACATACTCAGTTACCTCACGTAGTCACTGTGATAACTAAACATTTCCTATGCCTTGTTGAATTTTCTTCTTCATATTTTTCTATTTGAGGAAGATAATTTAAGACTCTCTACTACCTAGTCACTGTCTTTCTACAGGCATAGGCCTCAGTTTTATTGTTTTTAAGTATCTAAAACGAAGAAAATTGTGTTCTATCTTTTAGGAGATGGAACTAAAGAGGGATTAGGGTTCCTCCACCTATTTCCTTCAAGTTTCATTCAAGGAAACCTTAGAGATCTCAATCTAGGGATGGAATGAGGGAAAAAGATCTGCAATAAGGTGTCGTTGGGGTGTGATTAAAGACAAAACGGAGTTCACCACCAAACAAAGGCTTGGAAAGAAGGAAATGCAATGATATGTAAACCTAACTATGCAATTTAAGATGAGAAACTGAAAATCAGAATACTGAACTGAGAAAGTACAGAGGGGCATCTGGAAAACTGAAGATACTTGAAATAAGATCTGCACTCTCGAAAACCTGATTTTTGAAGCACACTGGGACTCATACGCCAGTAGGGGTGATTTAGTCCTCATTTAGGGTTTCGGGCTGAATCCGGAATCTAGAACTGCTAGACCAGGATCTATAGAAAATGCTTGAAATCTGGTATACTGGGACTCATACACCACAACTGGTGATTTAGCCCCAGTATCAGGATTGATCTGAAACTCCGATATCCTCTAGTGTTCTCTTGTAGCTTCTCTCCTCTCCGATCTCCGAGTTTGAAACACTGAATTGCAACCTATAGGTGGCTTTCCGTGATCTTGCAATGTAAATGACAACTTTGCAACTTTGACAACCTTTCTCCAATCTTGCTCTTTGTTGGCATAAAAACTAACACCTCTGGAGTGCAAGTTGGTACGGATAGCTATGCACACTGCATAATGAGTGCTCTTCAAATTAGGAGGGGAAGCTCCCTCGTAGTGTTGGAATGAGTGGAAAAGAAAAGTAACCTAAGTCCTATCCTTTTGTTCTCCGCTGGAAGAGGCACAAGGTTAAGAAAACCAAGAACGTTGCAGCTAAGGATTTTTTGGTTTCGCAGATCATTTAACTACAACTAAACTAACTACTTTAAATCTATCCAGTTTCCTCAAGAAAATAGAGCATGAGGAAATGGAGCAAAAATGTTCTATACGATAAACTTCAGGTACAGTCTCACAATGTGAAGGCAAGGTGGGCTCAACTATTTGCTTGGCTGGGAAGAAGTTTATTGAAACAAACGAATATATGGTAAACCGGGTACAGCTTCACAACATGAAGGCAAGGTGGGCTCAACTATCTGCTTGGCTGAATAGGCTCACTGCTACACACATCAAACGATAAGCTTTAAGTATAGATTAGCAACATGAAGGAAAGGTGCGCTCATCTATTTGCTCTTCTGAATAGGCTTATTATAAACAACACAGGTAAGCAACTAGGACAGCAAATTGTATTAGTGAAACACTCATACAAAAAACGATCAAACTAGCAACCCCATTTTAACTACGATTTGAATAAACACCATGATAATAGCATGAAGGCAAGGTAGGCTCATCTATTTATTATAATAATTATCACTCATGAACATATACAAAATAACAATATTACAGGCAAGGTAGGCTCAGCATAGATTGCTATCACGTGCAAAAGTTAATTACAAATGAGCTGAAAGCTCTTATTTATAGACATCAAAGGTGTAGGCAACCCTAAAATCACCTTGCAATACATGCAAGATTTTTATTGCTAAACCTAATTGAATGAAACTACACCGTTAACTGGAAAGATACCATCAGTTAACTGAAACAAGACTCAACATAATGGACATGTGCAACTTGCACGTCCTTATTGAAATGAAAACTAACTAATAACTCCAACTATACAAAGATGTTTCCAAGAAAGACATGGCGTGCATGTTATACCCAAAATGAAATTTTTGGCATTCTGCTTAAATTGAGCTAAACAACGTAAAAATGCCATCTAAAGTATGTTTTAGGTCAAACCAAATATGAAATCCTTGTGGGTTTCTGTCAAGGAACCTATGGTTAAAATTTTGAAAAAACGAAAATTAGGGTTTTACACCCCTATTTTTATGGAAACCCTAAAAAATAGGACCTTCCCGGAAATGATTGAAAATAATTCTGATAGGCTTAATTGCCTTCACGATCACACTGATCAAGTCAGAATTATCAAAAAATATGTTTTACTCTGGTGGGTCTATTTCTATTTTTCAGGAACAAAGTTAGGAGCTCCGCAGCCATTAATGGCAGATTGGCCAGTACCAGGTGCTGAAAGCTAAACCTCAAAAGCTTCAACGAAGAAACCATGGCGGAAAAAGATAAAAATGATGACGTTCAACGAAGGAGATTCTCAAAAGCGAAAAAGGCCAAAATTTGGCTAAGTCTGGAAGGTGCACGTTTTGTCTACCAAGGCAAAACATAGTCTACAGTGGTTAAAAGCGCCCCTCTTGAAGAAAGGCGCCCTTGAACCTTAGAGGGCAAATCAAAACATCTGGCAGTGTCAAAACAGTCGTCCTCTTCACTTTCATACTAGCTCGACAACGAAACAATCAGCAAGATTATCTGATTCAGCAATCATTGACCAACCGTCAGCGAAGTATGGAGGATCCATTGACGACAGAAGTGCCAAATCTGAAAGCTTCAAGGTAAAAGCGCCCCTGCTGGCCAGGGGCGCCCCTCAGTTGCAGACATCAGATGAATCCAAGAGCTGTAGCTTTATACATGATATCTTTCCAGCTTCCTCCCGGCTACGTGATCAATCTAACAGCAAGTCCACAAGACACACCAGACGATCACGAGACGAGATCAAGCAGAAAAAGCCAAATTTGAAAAACTGGAAAGATAAGCCAGAAAATGGCTAAGGCATGGCTAAAAGCGCCCCTCTCAAGGAAAGGCGCCCTTTCCTAAAGGTGTCCAGATTCAGCCGGAATCTTCACTACCTCCCAAGACGACCTTCTCAGCTATGACCTATCTCGTCAGCGAGACTATCAGCAAGAACTTCCGACAAATCAATCGACCGATGAAGAAGGTCAAAGGCTGGCAGTCCACAACCAAGATAAAACTAGGCAAAAGCTAAAAGCGCCCCTGCTGGCCAGGGGCGCCCTTTAGTTTGGAGGCCCAAAACTTGCCAGCTGCCACTGCAAAGTCAGGCATCGTGAACAAGACTGAACCAGCTACCCGACACATCATCAAGCAGAATCATCTGATTCATCAAACATCGGGAACGTCGGATCAAAGCAAAGAGGGTCTGAAAAGGTCAAAACGAAGAACGAGTCAGTGAAAATTGACTAAGGCATTGTCAAAAGCGCCCCTTTCAAGAAAAGGCGCCCTTCTTTCTGGAGGCCTAAACTCAGTTTTCTGAGCTAACCTCTCCCAGGCATATCTAATCACATTGATCCTGCCTCAACAACAGAACTGTCAGATACTGCTCGAGATCAACTGAGCAACCTGAATCGAAGATCAAACAGGAGCACTTCAGCTTGCAAAATAAGCAAAAAAGATCAAACTCAAGGTTGGACGCCTAAAGGAAAGTCAAACAGAAATGTTGACTTGAGTTAGCAAATTTGGAGCCAAAAAAAGAGAAAAACACTCCACAATCAGTGGAAATCATCTTTTGGAACTCCAAATCAGGACTGAATGATGAGTTATCTTCCATACTTTGTGGATCTTAACCCTAATTGCTTTATATTCATGCTAGGCGTCCCTTTTCCTCATTATTCTTTTTGCAGGTTGAAGGATAAAACATCAAGTAGCTCCCAAGAACAAGTTTTCAAGATCTGGCAGGGGTTTTGAACGGATCTTCAATATTTTTGAAGATAATTGGCAGTAAAAGCATTCTTCTCCCAAGATTGTTTCCAGAGACAGATTATTACAAGTGGCAGTTTATAACTTCCAATCCATCTTCTGTCTATTTCCTCTACTTCTGTCTATATTTCTTTTGCATGTCACAGGAAACGACAGATTTTCACAGATCTGACCAACTGGGTATGATCAGCACAGCTTTTTCAACAAAACCCACATGGTAGATTTTTTCAGAAAAAGTAGCCCTGCTGCCCCTATTTTTTAGGGTTTCCGGAAAAAGTCATAATATTGAAAAACGGACAAACTGGGTTTGTTTGGCTCTGAAGCACGAACAAAACCCATGTGTTAGATTTTTTCGAGAAAAATCACTTTCTGGTGCCCTTGCTGCCTCTGCCACCGAAGAGCTCTTGCATGTCAAAGAAAAACTCGTTTTTTCGAATTTCTGACGATCTGGGTCTGTTTAGAAAATCATTCTTAACAAAACCCATGTCTCAGATTTTTTCGTAAAAACTACCCCCGGCGAGGCTATTTTTAGCATTTCCAGAAAAGTGTCAGGACAGGGTCAAGTGCCCAGTCAATATTCAAGGTTTTCAGAATGCAGTACTCTCAGGTACAATACAAGACCAAAGCAGTCTTATACCATGATTACCTGAAAACGACTGATACAGACTTATGGCAGAAAAATCCAGAGGTCAGTTCTGAAGACTTGGAGGGCATGAATCAAATCACATTGCAGAACATCGAAGAATCCGGTTTGTTTCAAGCAGCATCTATTCCAATCACCTTACAAAACATCGAGCTTGTAATTGCTTGCATTAAGCATTACAACCCGACTACAAGAGAGATCCTGTCAGTTGACGGGAGGGTGATTTGCAGCTTGAAGCCAGTAGACATAGAGACTTGTTTTGCAATCCCACCATGCCCTACCAAGAAGGTCATATCAGTGACAGAATGCGAAAAGGCATTCAAGGCTTCAAAAGACAAGTGTTCGCTTATAATGGCTGAACATTGGCTGAAAACAAAGAGGAACAGTTTGCCCAGAGTAGTTGGTAGAGGAGAATTCAAAGACGAGTACGGAGTGCTAATCACCCTACTCAGCAGAGTCACTGGACAAGAGGAGGGAAAATCCTTCCAGCCGTGGATGTTCTACATTATTGGCAAGATAATCAGCAAAAAAAAACGTTACGACTGGGCCTCCCTGATCAGTGACACACTCCACCAACAATTCACCGGGTTTCTAGAAGAGCACCGTTTCCACATGTGTTCATACCTGGTCTACTTGATAGCCTTCCAAGGCGATTTCAGAACATTAAACACTGTGGGAACCCTGGGTGTGCAAAAGGTACAAGAATACTTTCCTCGCTTAGAGTTCACTCTAGCGGAAAGACATTTCAAAAGAATAAATGACCTTTTTACTATGCACACCGTGCACGAGCTAGACCATGAGATGCACATGCGTATTTCACCAGCAGCTAAGGCAGCAATGGTGGACTGGGCGGATTGGTTCATACAATTCCCCACTTTCACCTACATACGCGTGTATGGCTATAATGGCCACCCCGCCATGATGCCACGTTACCCCTCAGATAGGGTAGTGTTCATGGAATTCCTGAGGCAATTGGTCGATGTTCACTCTTACCTTCGCGTAAAGAAAAAGGCTGCAGTGAACTTTCCTCTTCAGATGGGACTCTACAGATGCAGAACAGCAGCTGATGCAAGGTTGATAAGCCAAGAAATAGTGAGATTTAATCTCAAGTACCTCATCGACAGGAGGCCATCCTATGACCCCAGAGGCATCTTCGTAGCTCACCTTGAGCAAAGATCATCACATGAACCTTTCATGGAAGATTTTTGGGTCAACTGCGAGGATGAGTTCGAAGTGAGAAGAAGGAACCATAGCAGATTCAAGCTCTCACAGATTGTAGAATTCATGTCAGAAGACATCGAGGGCTTATCTGAAGACGAAGGAGAAGTTATTCTTTCTTCCTTCTTCACCGGTCTAGTGGATTCACAACCACTCGGCAAGGTAGACTGGTACGCGAAAGAGAGTACGTCTATTGAGGAAAGAACGGGTAGAGTAGTTCGACACAGTCAACTCTACCTGGACAGTAAAAGGACAAGGAAGGTAGTACTTCCCCGATCAGAGCCGCCAGCGGTTCAGTCTACACTACCTTCCACGCCTAGGAGGAAACCCAGACAGAAGAAGATGAGCTTTCCTCCAGAAGGAATGCGGATGTCAGGAAGCACATGGGGGAGAAAAGGAATTGCCAGCACAAGCCGGCAAGAGGTACAGGTGGAGACAGCCACCAATTTGCCTGAGACAGTTGAGACCGCTGCAACTACACAAGAACCAGTGATTGAAATAATCACTGTAGAGGCGGAAACCATTGTAGAAGAAGTTGTAGCAGAAGCGGTGCCAGTGATAGAAACAGAGCCACCATCTTCACCACCATCACAGAGGTCACAAAGTCCTATTGATTTGGACTCGCCACCACGAGACATTGCCACGGCACAGTCTCGTTCTTCTAGCATTCAGGGGACCTATGTTCCTCCTCCCAGCGACGCTAGCCGAGATTCTATCTGGCTGGAAAGCTCGCTTGGGAGAAAGAGGGGGAGGCCTTCATATCAGCTTGACTTCTCTGAATTCCATCATGCCCCACAAGACATGCCGGTAAAGAAGTTGAAGAAGCAGACACATGTAGAAAAGAATGCAGAGAACGAGGTCATCATAGAGACTGCTGCCCCACCTGAAGACAAAGATATACATAATGTGAGGGTTGAGGATTTCACGCTTTCAAAGGTGAACTTTGGAAAGACCACTCGACAGGTGGAGGCAGACCTTCTTGGATGCCTCGGCGAGTGTCAAAGAAAGGATGACAAAAGATGGACAAGACAAAGCAGCCTTGAAGGCTGAAATCCGTCAGCTAAAGTTGTACATTTCTAGTTTGATACATGACACTCCAAACTCCTCGGCTTTGCCTCAAGGACCGTTGGATCTCCCAGCTGAAAGGAACCATCATCAGTTGATTACATACGGTAAACACTTGAGACGTCAAGTGGATGAGTTTGTTGTCAAAGGGCGGTGTGTATTGACAGAAGCATATCAGCTGAGAGACAGAGCACATGGACTTCGATCAGAAATCCAGAAGTCAGATATAAGGGCAGCTCAAGAGAGGCCGAGAGAGGAGGCGACAGTTGCTGATTTGCAACAAGCATATGAATCAGTTACGACCACAGAAAATAAACACCATCTCTTTGAGTGGAAAGAACAGGTGGCATACAAGGTGAGAGCCTATGATGCCAACTCTGAGGAGCTGATTGACTATAGACGCTTCGTCGCCAATATTATCAACTTCGCAAGAACGTTGGTAATATCCTTCCCTGAGTTAGAATATCAGCGGGAAGGAGGAGAATATGTGGAACTTGAAACAGTGCAGACACGATTCCAGGATGTCATCCGATCTTCATTCTTTGAAGATCCCAATGGCTGCAAATTAGCCAAAATTGCAGCCATGTCTGTCCAGTTAGATGAAGCAGCTGCCCAATGCATAACCTATCATCAGCAGCTTACGACGGGTGAAGAAATGCTTAGACGCTACATGGTCATCTTGAAGAGCATTAATTGCCCGGAGGCCGAAGAGGTCAATGACTGGATAGAGACTTTGTTGACCAGTGGTGAAGAGGTGTAAAGCACCAAGGGAGGACGTCCTACCCTCCAAATAGCATTAATGATGACTGAAGTCAACTTGATGCCCCCTTCCAAGTTGACTCCAGATCTCCACAGATCATGCATGTCAGATCCCACTAATCTAGGATGTCTATTTGACTCCCACGATTTGTGGATCTCAGATTTCCTCAAAAGGTGGATGTCTATTTGGAGACACATTTGTAACATAAGTTCACCTTTAGTTAGGTGTCAGTCAACTGAGGTAGACTTCCAGTTTGACTTTTGTTTAGTTTCAGTTAACTGAAGTAGATTTCCAGTTAACTGTTTGCTCACCTACATTTAGACATAGAATAATATCTTGCTGATTGGCAAGAACTGCTTGTTAACTCAAGGAGATTTTAGGGTTGCCTACTCCTTTGAGTTCCTATAAATAAGAGCCTTAGGTTCTTTATTTGTTTAACCTTTATTTGCTAGCAAAATTGCTGCGCCACTGTTGCCAGAGTTCGCTTGTTTATATCCGTTCACTCTTGGATGAGAGTTCGTTGGTTGATCGCAATTGTGCATGATTTCGTGCCTTTGCTGTCCCGACCTTTGTAATTCTTTGAAGAATCTTAAAGAATAAATCAGATGGTGCAAGCTTGATTGATCTAATTATTTGAGTTATTCAAAGTCTTGCTTTTAAATAGTGCATTGTTTCAATCTCCTCCTTGGACAGGTGTCGTCGCCTCCTTGGATATTTTGTCATCAATCATTATCGTTTGATGTTGTTTAATGATCTTTCTTGCAGCCTAGACTTTGGACAGGTGTCGTCACCTCCTCGGGAATCCTGTTAGAAAGGCCATCGTCCCTTGTTGTTTCCAATGAGCTGCTTCCAAGCCTATACCTCGGATAGGGGTTCCTCCTCCTTGGCAAGTCTCAGATCCAGTTTACCGTAACGAGTGTTTGCTTGTATCGAGCCCTATCTTGGTATATATCCGAAGGTTCAGAGCCTCGGCCATATTCCATTGAGACGGAGGATTCAAGTGATCCAACCATACCATTTCGCTCCTATGCCCTCATGCTCTGTTTTTCTTGAGGAGGTAGGACAGTTTAGAAGCTTAGTTAGTCGTAGTTAAGATCTGCGGAAACCAGAGAAAAAGCTTAGCTACGGCGCATTGGTTTATGCACCCTTGTGTCCTACCGCTGAGTAAAAAAGATAGGAAATCTTAGTACACCCCTTTTTTACAGTATAAAATCAGCAAAGAGAGATCTTCCTCTCTATAATCCGAAGAGCATGTACTAACACACTTGCAATAGC
>CM021107.1:628640148-628701154 GCA_007115665.2 Sequoiadendron giganteum
AATTCTCCACTTGAACTGGGTATGAATGAGGTTACAAACAGATTGTCCTCACTGGTGGTAAACCATCCAGGGGTGCTTAGTGTGAAATTAATTAAATAGAGCAGCAATAATGAAACTGAAAACAATACTACTATTAGCAGCTTATACAAAGAGAAGGCTGCAATTTTACAATGCCAATTTCACCAATATTCAAGCACCTTGTTATACATTATCTCTCTATCAAAATATAACGAGAAAAGAAGAAGAAAGATAGAAAACAGCAATTGTTTTTAATTCTGATCAGCGAACTGTAATTCTGGAAATGTATATCAGCAACTACAGAAAATTAATAAATTGCTCACAACTCAATCAAAGTACCTCCGATGTGCGTGAAATCAAAGCATAGATCATTTGGGAGATAGGCACCCCTGTTGAAACATTGAAAACAGCTCCAAACACTTGTAATTATTAATGGCACACTTCCCAATGCAATGATGAAAGGTACGACCCTTGAGAGGGGCGATTTTTCATTATAAAAATGCACACTTCAAATTAAAATCCGAAATTGCTTGGAGATGGTCGCCTAGACCTTAGGAATCTTATTATCAAATGCCCAGAACAATACAAAATTCATCCATTCAACCATGAGCAAAAACAACGTTCAGCTGTATGCAAACAACAACTGTAAAAACTAGAAAATACATCAAATTTTCACCTTGAAACACAATCTGCTAGTCTGGATGAGAAGCAACAATAATTCAACTAGGTGTTGTCTTGCAAACACGAAATTGAAGGAAGAACTAGGAGGTCAGCATTCCTCGAAGTATAAAATGATAAATCATTTTGACAGCATAACTTTAGCAAAATAATGGATGTCCAAATGCTAGAGCCAAGCCTCACTTTTAAAGGAAGATAAGAGACTGTTCCAATCCTCTAAGAAGGTACGCCAAAAGCCAAGCCTTTTCAAATTTCCAAAAAGAATTATAATTCCTTCTCAAAAATACGCCCCACTTAAGACAAAGAAGAATTAATAAAACACTTTAAATTTCCTTCATGAGGCGCCACCCTTGAAGTCCCCTTTTTAAAAATAACTTAAGTTAATACCTTAGGCCAAGGGGTCAACTGCAAATTAGAATAATTTGCCTTTTTTAATGAAGAGATTCATTAAAATGATATTTTTAAATGACCAAGGCTTAATACTGAAAACTACTTCCAATGACTTGATGAACTGAAGGCTAACAACTGCTAACTGCCAAAAATAGTATTTACTATAAATAGTAAATAATGAGGAATGAACACAATTCTTCCAAAACTGGAACCCTTTGAAACACCTCAACGAGCCTACAGGATTCCGGAATAGGCTGATGAGCCATTGACAAGATTACTGCCAAAAGGGGAACATTACAGTCCGCCCCCCTCGAATTTGCTTGTCCTCAAGCAACTGCAAAGCTAGATGTTGCAAAATTTGTTCACCTTCCCAAGTAGCATCTTCAATAGGCAAATTTTTCCATCTTACCAAATACTCCTTGATTGTTCGCCTCCTCAAGGACCGCTCCCTACTGTCAAGGATCTCTTCCGAAAGTAACACCAACTACCCTTCTTCGTCTAAAGGAGGTAATTCTGAAGTAGCTACCACATTGTGCCCAAGTGCCTTCTTGAGGCAGGAAACATGAAAGACATTGTGAACTTTGCTGTCCGTTGGAAGTTCCAACTCATATGCCACTTCACCAATCCTTTTGGTGACTCTAAAAGGACCGTAAAAACGTGGCTTCAATTTTTCTACACCACTTCTTTTGAGAGAAGACTATCTGTAGGGCTGAAGTCTCAGATAAACCATGTCTCCTACCTCAAATGAATGTTCAACACGCTGTTGATCAGCGTACAACTTCTGCTGATTTTAGGCTTGCTGCAGATTTTCTTTTAGTGACTTTAAGATGTCTTGATTGTGCTGAAGCATATCTCTTGCCTAGGGAGCTCTACTATCACCAAACACCAAGTCTACAAAGTTAGGAGCATCATATCCATAGAGTGCCATAAAAGGAGACATCTTAGTTGACATGTGATAAGAAGAGTTGTAACAAAACTCTCCCAAATGAAGCCACTTAACCCAAGCCCTTTGCTACCCTGAAACATAATTTCTAAGGTAGCCTTCTAACCACTTATTGACAATCTCGGATTGTGCATCCGTTTGCGGGTGATAACTAGTGCTTGGAGTGAGCACAGTACCACTCAATCTGAAAATCTCTTGCCAAAACACACTTAGGAACTTGTTGTCCCTATCATTGACAATGGTCTTAGGCAAACCATGCAAACGAAAAACTTCTCTAAAGAATAACTCAGCTACTTGAGCTGCTGTAAATGTAGTAGTAGACACAGGATGGTATGAACTTCTGCTCTGATACCACTGAAATATTCTCTCTCAATTTTTTTGATTTTTAAACCAAACATTTACAATAGAATCAATCACCCGTTAAGGTTAGCATAACCAAAATGTACATGAAAGAACTCTAACCAAGAATGCGCCCTAAAACCACTTAACGAGGAGGGGCGAGCATATGGTCAGAGGATCCCTAGGATCTACTGAATCAACAAGTACGAGATTATACTAAAAGATAAATATTAAACTCGACACCAAGGATGTGCACTCAAGATCCCTTTGCAGGCGAGGTGCTAACATATGGTGGAGTACTACTGCTGAATTGAAATAACAAGGTGGATAACCAACCAATGAACTTTCCATGCTACCACCAAACAGTGGGAGAAAAGATTACAACATTAAGACTTCTTCTGCTGCGGCAGGTATCCACTCAAAAGTGGGAATTCTCCACTTGAAGTGGGTATGAAGAGGTTACAAACAAATTGTCCTCACTGGCGGTAAACCATCCAGGGGTGCTTAGTGTGAAATTAATTAAATAGAGCAGCGATAATAAAACTGAAACAGTACTACTGTTAGTAGCTTGTACAAAAGAGAAGGCTGCAATTTACAATGCCAATTTCACCAATATTCAAGCACCTTGTTACACATTATCTCTCTGTTAGAATATAACAAGAAAAGAAGAAGAAAGATAGAAACAACAATTGATTTTAATTCTGATCAGCGAACTGTAATTCTGGAAATGTATATCAGCAACTACAAAAATTCGTAAATTGCTCACAACTCAATCAAAGTACCTCCGATGTGCGTGAAGTCAAAAGCATAGATCAATTAGGAGATAGGGGCCCCTGTTGAGAAATAGAAAACAGCTCCAAACACGTGCAATAATTAATGGCACACTTCCCAATGCAAAGCTGAAAAGTACGGCCCTTGAGAGGGGCGATTTTTCATTATAAAAATGCACACTCCAAAATAAAATCTGAAATTGCTTGGAGATGGTCGCCTAGACCTTAGGAATCTTATTATCAAATGCCCAGAACAATATAAAATTCGTACATTCAACCATGAGCAAAAACAACATTCAGCTGTATGCAAACAACAACTATAAAACTGGAAATTACATCAAAATTTCACCTTGAAACACAATCTGCTAGTCTGGATGAGAAGCAGCAATAATTCAACTAGGTGTTGTCTTGCAAACACGAAATTGAAAGAAGAACTAGGAGGTCAGCATTCCTCGAAGTATAAAATGATAAATCATTTTGACAACATAACTTTAGCAAAATAATGGATGATCAAATGCTGGAGCCAAGCCTCACTTTTAAAGGAAGATAAGAGACTGTTCCAATCCTCAAAGAAGGTACGCCAAAAGCCAAGCCTTTTCAAATTTCCAAAAAGAATTATAATTCCTTCTCAAAAATACGCCCCACTTAAGACAAAGAAGAATTAATAAAACACTTTAAATTTCCTTCATGAGGCGCCACCCTTGAAGTCCCCTTTTTAAAAATAACTTAAGTTAATACCTTAGGCCAAGGGGTCAACTGCAAATTAGAATAATTTGCCTTTTTTAATGAAGAGATTCATTAAAATGATATTTTTAAATGACCAAGGCTTAATACTAAAAACTGCTTCCAATGACGTGATTAACTGAAGGCTGACAACTGCTAACTGCCAAAAATAGTATTTACTATAAATAGTAAATAATGAGGAATGAACACAATTCTTCCAAAACTGGAACCCTTTGAAACACCTCAATGAGCCTACAGGATTCCGAAATAGGCTAATAAGCCATTGACAGGATTACTGCCAAAAGGGGAACATTACATAGGTATAATGAACATCCACTAAGATCAAGCGCGCAACAATTGCCCACTACCTCAGTAAGAAGCTAAGCATATAAGGAAATGAAATTCATTAGATAATTGTAATTGCTATAGTAATAACTAATTAGTGACTGCAGCATATCAGGAGGTGGCATGGAAAATCAAGGAAATATAGCTGCTGCCTAACGAAACCATCATCTGCCTATACAAAGTAATTGCCACAGGTGAGAGGTCCAACAAGAATAATGCAAGCCCCAACAGAGAGAGTTGATCAGCAGCAGCAGGAATAATGATCACCAGCCAAAGATGCCCATGTACTATGCAAACATGGCCCACCATGTCATGTGGACCCTGCCCAGCACTAAAGAAAATTTAATATTCCTCACCTAGAGATCAGGCAGGTGTGTCCCAATAGGGAATTTGTCCAACATAAAAAATCAACTTTTATTCTTTCTATCCTGACATCCAATAGGGATATTTGGAATGCCAACGCCCTGGAAAATCCAAGGTTGATGGTGTTGATGTTATAGCAGCTTAGGGCTGCACTTCCATCGCACACACTTCAAGGAGATAGCATAAAGTAAATGATAGCCTTCCGACTATTTAATTTATATTGCTAATGTATGATAAACATAAAAAGGCCAACCCTATAATGGTTCGCATGTTTTGTTTATTCATTGGGCCGACCTACATTGTAATTAATATATTTATATATCCTTCCAAGGGAGCCAACCTAATTGAAGAGGTGCCTCAATTGTATATATACAAGGTCACTCCTTGTCATTATCTCATTCAAGTTCATCAAGCATATTCGCATCTAGAGAAGGAGTTCGCACTTTTATAGCAGCAGTCCGATTTCAAGGAAGAACATATTCATTTGTATCTTTTGCATCTAGGAGAGGTGCGACTTCATTGTATCTATTATTGGCCATTGCTGGGCCTGAGTTGTAAGCAGATTTCTGCTCTTGTTCTATATTATATAAGAGGATTATTTGCTGGCTTTTTCTCCCTCAAGAGGAGGGTTTTCCCAGGGTATCTTGCTGTGTTTATTATCTTATGTGTTGCAATATTTTAAGTACTTTCTGTTTATGATCTGATCTAAGAAACACTAACAGATGGGTCCTGACAAGTCTAAAGAGGTTCAAACAACACCCAATGAGATGGGTCGCAATTCCATGCCAAGCAATTCCGATGAGTTTTAGAATTTCCACCTGTGGGTCCCAGACAGAGTTGCAACACCAGCAAGGTATTTAAAACATCAACTTAGATTTGTGGATCCCAATAATCCACCTCAGCCATAACCCACCAGCCAACAATTATGTCCAACACTAGCCAAGAAATAGAGAGATTTTATTCAGCAAAATGCCAAAAAGGACAGATAGACCCTACAAACATAGAAAGTCAAAATGATCATTTTCTGGGTGAACAAGATCATGCGTGGACCCGGATGCTCCTACATCAAACACACCAACTAAGAAGTCTATGAGCATAGTTCACAAATTAGAGCTAAGTGGTAAAACCACCCATCCGAAAAGAAAACACACCGCAACAAGCTCTGTTACTAAAGAGATACTTCAAAAGATCCATTCCTTAGCCTTTTCTTGTACTTAGCTAGGGTAACTCCCAGTTCCTTCTACCGAACTCACTCATCATGTTTCATACCTCTTGTGTACTTTTGTCCACCATAGACCAACTTCCTCCTCCTAACATTCCTTTTTCTTTTTCTCCCTCTCATGGATTTCAACTTTCAACCCACCACTAACCATCCACCTCTTCCAAGTACTTTCATTTTCCTCTCCTATTGTATGGTTTAACCCACCAATTTCCATCCTCCTCCACTTAGAATAAATAACATAAAAAATCTCTGCATTAGCAACATTATGGAAATCAGAATCTTTTATGTATTCACTACTTTTCAAAGACATCTTCATCTGCTTCTTTTTATGTATTCACTACTTTATCTACACATAAATCAGCATTATCAGCATCATGGAAATTAGAAATTTCTAATGCCAACTCTTCATCTGCTTCTTTTTCTGTGTTTACACTTCATTCATACACTTCTCCGCATCTTGCATGCCAACAAATTTATCTATGCTTTGTTGTATCACATTTGCTAACACCATTACGTTCTTCAAAGGACCAATCACTACTACAACCACGTTTTCCTCTCTTATATCCTCATTCACCAAAAATTTCATGCGTTCTAAAAGATGTGCTCCAACTGCAATCTAATTTCCTTTGCTCATTACTATTTCACCTACAATCAAATCAACACAACTAATATTATGAAAATTAAAAGGCTCCATGACCATTTCTTCCAAACACTCTCCTGCTGCAACACTTTGTTCTTTTGGTTCAACAACTTGCACTTTTGATCTTTCCTCACCATCACAATATTCTTTTCTTCATTATTCTCTACTGCAATAAAATTCTCATGTGAAGAATCACTCAAACTAAACATCTCCTCAATCCTTTCATCTCTTCTTCAGGCAATAGGTCATCTTCATCAACTCCATAATCAAGCATAGCACCTTTACAAGACTCCATTTCAGCTTCTAAATCAGCTACTACCTTCATAAGAACTTCTGCAGTGACACACTTATATTTTGCAACTTTTGCTTCTCAAACTTATATCACCACCACAATTTTGTCTTTTACATTTTCCTCTAGCACAAGGACTTCATCTTTCTATCTTTACCTTCCTCCATATCTACAAAAAAAACAATGTTAGACGAAACCAGGTTTTCAACATTACATTTCTCCTCCACTACAACCTTATCCACCAACACATTACAATGCTTTCAGAAAGACATGTTTCAACCACAATCACATTATTTTATTTTGTTGTGCCATCTATATGACATTCTTCATCCTTCTCAATCACATCTACAACAAACTCTTCCACATTGCTTAGCCTCCAACTTTTTCAATCTCAAATGGATGGTCATCATCGTCTACAAGACTTTTTCAGAAGTTCCACAACTCGTACTATTTCATTTTTTTCCATTCCACCAATATGGTATTCTTCATGATTCCTAATCACATCTATAGCAACTCTTCCACATTGCTTAGCCTCCAATCTCAAATGAATGTCTATCATCTCTTCAAAGAATTCCTTCTCTTTGTATTGCTCTATAAACGCCCACTCTACTGGCCCCTTTAAGACCATTCTCATTCCCTTTTCAAAGACATCTTCACACACATACAATTGTTTGCAATTACAGGACTTACATCTGCAACAAACTCACTAGAGTATTCAGCTTACATTCAGCGATGAAGCCCTTTTTGATACATTTGTGCCTCCTCATGGCTCTCTACAGTCACAAGCCTCCACACATTTGCAACAAATTTATTAGAGCACACAGCCATCTACAGTTACAGATATTTACAACAAATCTACCAGTGCACAAACCTATCTACAGTTACAGGACTCCATACCTACAAGAAATCCTCTAGGGCACACAGCCCTCTACAATCATAGATACCCGAAACAAAAAGAACTACAACAACATTCCAAGACACCTTCCAGCCAAAAAGATCTTACTCAAACTTTCTCGTGCAATTGATGCAATCCCCAACACATACGAGAGAGTGAACTTGCTCTGATATGACTTGATGTTGTCAGGGATTCAAGTGTCTAGTAAAAGGTAATTGATCCCGTAGCTCCACATAGAACAACCAACTCTTAATTGCAGCAAGGAATAATACATTGGAAATTGCAACCTAGAATAACAGCAATATGATACTTCATTGTTCAATTATCAACTACCCTGGAATGGTGTTGAGCAATAGGAGCTAAGCCTTACAATGACTCAAGAAGTTGTATCCCTGAATTTAAAATTCCAACTTAGCACACAGGCATTCCAATCACCACATAACATTTAGGAAACTAGAAAATAGTTCCTCACCAGAAATGCATAACAATCATTTAGAAATTATCCCAGGTTCCTCCCCTTGGCTCTCAGGTACACAGTCCAGTAATAGGGACTTGCAACAAACTTCATCTCTCACCCCAATTGATACACAAAATTACCTCAACATCAAATGAAAAACATACTCAGTTACCTCACGTAGTCACTGTGATAACTAAACATTTCCTATGCCTTGTTGAATTTTCTTCTTCATATTTTTCTATTTGAGGAAGATAATTTAAGACTCTCTACTACCTAGTCACTGTCTTTCTACAGGCATAGGCCTCAGTTTTATTGTTTTTAAGTATCTAAAACGAAGAAAATTGTGTTCTATCTTTTAGGAGATGGAACTAAAGAGGGATTAGGGTTCCTCCACCTATTTCCTTCAAGTTTCATTCAAGGAAACCTTAGAGATCTCAATCTAGGGATGGAATGAGGGAAAAAGATCTGCAATAAGGTGTCGTTGGGGTGTGATTAAAGACAAAACGGAGTTCACCACCAAACAAAGGCTTGGAAAGAAGGAAATGCAATGATATGTAAACCTAACTATGCAATTTAAGATGAGAAACTGAAAATCAGAATACTGAACTGAGAAAGTACAGAGGGGCATCTGGAAAACTGAAGATACTTGAAATAAGATCTGCACTCTCGAAAACCTGATTTTTGAAGCACACTGGGACTCATACGCCAGTAGGGGTGATTTAGTCCTCATTTAGGGTTTCGGGCTGAATCCGGAATCTAGAACTGCTAGACCAGGATCTATAGAAAATGCTTGAAATCTGGTATACTGGGACTCATACACCACAACTGGTGATTTAGCCCCAGTATCAGGATTGATCTGAAACTCCGATATCCTCTAGTGTTCTCTTGTAGCTTCTCTCCTCTCCGATCTCCGAGTTTGAAACACTGAATTGCAACCTATAGGTGGCTTTCCGTGATCTTGCAATGTAAATGACAACTTTGCAACTTTGACAACCTTTCTCCAATCTTGCTCTTTGTTGGCATAAAAACTAACACCTCTGGAGTGCAAGTTGGTACGGATAGCTATGCACACTGCATAATGAGTGCTCTTCAAATTAGGAGGGGAAGCTCCCTCGTAGTGTTGGAATGAGTGGAAAAGAAAAGTAACCTAAGTCCTATCCTTTTGTTCTCCGCTGGAAGAGGCACAAGGTTAAGAAAACCAAGAACGTTGCAGCTAAGGATTTTTTGGTTTCGCAGATCATTTAACTACAACTAAACTAACTACTTTAAATCTATCCAGTTTCCTCAAGAAAATAGAGCATGAGGAAATGGAGCAAAAATGTTCTATACGATAAACTTCAGGTACAGTCTCACAATGTGAAGGCAAGGTGGGCTCAACTATTTGCTTGGCTGGGAAGAAGTTTATTGAAACAAACGAATATATGGTAAACCGGGTACAGCTTCACAACATGAAGGCAAGGTGGGCTCAACTATCTGCTTGGCTGAATAGGCTCACTGCTACACACATCAAACGATAAGCTTTAAGTATAGATTAGCAACATGAAGGAAAGGTGCGCTCATCTATTTGCTCTTCTGAATAGGCTTATTATAAACAACACAGGTAAGCAACTAGGACAGCAAATTGTATTAGTGAAACACTCATACAAAAAACGATCAAACTAGCAACCCCATTTTAACTACGATTTGAATAAACACCATGATAATAGCATGAAGGCAAGGTAGGCTCATCTATTTATTATAATAATTATCACTCATGAACATATACAAAATAACAATATTACAGGCAAGGTAGGCTCAGCATAGATTGCTATCACGTGCAAAAGTTAATTACAAATGAGCTGAAAGCTCTTATTTATAGACATCAAAGGTGTAGGCAACCCTAAAATCACCTTGCAATACATGCAAGATTTTTATTGCTAAACCTAATTGAATGAAACTACACCGTTAACTGGAAAGATACCATCAGTTAACTGAAACAAGACTCAACATAATGGACATGTGCAACTTGCACGTCCTTATTGAAATGAAAACTAACTAATAACTCCAACTATACAAAGATGTTTCCAAGAAAGACATGGCGTAAAAAGGAACAATGAGTTAACTCGGAAAGAAGCATCGAGTCTAACTCCTGTGTCTAATGTCTATCTTGAAAAAGATTGGACGTCTTGAACTGAAGTTCATTGGCCTTGATCTCGAACAAGTAACCCTTCCATGAGGTTAGTAACTGCATCACCATCTAGAGGTCGTCACATGTCTCAACTGTGTTGTACCCAAACCAAATTTTTTGCTTCATCAAGGCATTTTGCTTAAAATGGTCTAAACCTTGTAAAAATGATGTCAAAACATAGTTTTTGGGCAATTCAAGTTTGGGCTTTGAGTTAGTGTGATGCCACGGAGATAATGGCAAAATTTGAAAAAATTGAAAATTAGGGTTTTTGGACCCCTGTTTTTAAGTCAAAAACCCTAAAAATTGAAACTTGTCAGAATTGGCTGAAATTTGTTTTGATTGGCTTATTTTGCTTCATGATCACAATGGTGAAATCGGATTCAGTTAAAACTCAGTTTAAGCCTGGTGGGTAGTTTTCGTTTTTTCAAGTGAGAAGTTAGGTTTTCTGAGCTCATCAATGGCAGATGGCCAGGTGCCAGGTGTCAAAAGCTAAGCTCAAAATGCTTCGGTGATGTTTCTATGACAAGTTTTGTCCAAAAATTTACTTCGTCTCGGAGGGGTTTTTCAACGAGGTGAAGATGCTATGAAAATGGCTGTCTAGAGTGAAAAAGCACAACTTTGAGCCAGGGGCACCCATCATTCTGGAGGTCTAACTCAACTTTTTGTGACTTGTCTCTTCCAACATGTCTTCTTCGGATTCTTGTTAGCTTCGCGATGAGCCAGCCAACCAGTCCAATGGATCAGTATATCACTTGAAACTGGAGATTGAATGCAAAACGAGGGAAATTGAAATTGACTAAGTCTGGAGTGTAAAAGCGCCCCTGGCCTCCAGGGGCGCCCATTTTTTTGAGGCTTCAGATGAAGTTTTCTGATCAAGTGACACCCAGGAGGTTTGTTTCCGTCTTGATCTAGCTCCACAACGCATCTATCAGTAGGTGAATCAGAGTTGCCATGTTGTCGTGGTCAAAGGTCAAACTTGAGGTTCTAGACTTGATCAAAACAGTCCAGAAATGTCAAAAGCGCCCCTGGAGGCCAAGGCCGCCCAAGGTTTTGGAGCCTTGAATGAAGTTTATTTAATGATTTCAGATGCTTGTCCTGTCCATGTCAGCTCTAGTTTTCCGTTGCCTATCTCAGTCGGGTCAGAGGATGTCTCAGCAGCCTGTAGCCAGAAGATTGGTGGTTTTTAGCCAGTTGTGAAAATGGTTGGCAATGGTTGGGAAAAGCGCCCTTGGAGGCCAGAGGCACCCATGTTTTAGGAAGATCAAATGATGTTTTTACGCAAAGTGCTCTCCAAGAGCTCTTGCTTAGAATTCAGTCTGCTCCGCAGTGAGTTAGTCAACACATTCTGAAGTTTTGCCAGACACTGGGAAACGTTAAGTGAAATGTGGTCAAATTCACAGTGAAAATAATGGAAAATGCCTGAAAATATTCCAACTCTAAGATCAAAAAGCGCCCTTGGAGGCCAAGGACGCCCATCTTTTTGAGGCCTCAGATTGATGAATTTTGGGTTTTCACTTCAAGGAGTTTTTTTGTTAGATTTGGTCCTGCTCTTCAATGAAATTGTCAGCCAGTTGATCCAACGTGGCAGTCAGTTAGAATCAGTGGTCAAACGTGAGCTCCGACGAGGTTTTCAAACTCAAATTTTCAGAAAAATGTCTAAGTATGGAAAGACACCTAAAGTCAAAGGTTGACTTTTAGACTCAAAAATAGAAGTGTGCATGAGGAGAGTTTTCAGTTAACTACATTTAGATCTTCAGTTAAACTCTTTTCAAGTCGACTTCTGCTATAACCTATTTTTAGTCTGTAACTGGCTAAAATTAGTTTGCATGCACAGTTAACTGAACTTTTCAAGGTGGCGCCCTAATTAGGGTTTATTCTTTATTCAGTTAACAGAGTTTGAAGCCAATTATAGGCCATGAGTGAGTTTTGAAGGTCCAGTTGAACTTCAAGCGCCATTTCCAAGACATAGCATGCACTTCACATGCCTTAGAAGATATTTTCTTATATATTTTGCTTATGGCGTCCATTATTCTTCATCTGAGTTGACAAGAAACGTCTTTTCTTGAGCATGAAAGTGATCTGAAGGTGCTACAGGTGTCAGATTTCAGTGTTCTTCGTAGCTATAGATTTAGAGTGTTCGGGAGAAGATTATTTCAGACTTCGTTTTCCATTTGCATGCAGGTTTCATCAGTTCTACTTCAAGCATAGGCGAATTTCTACAAAAGAAGAGAGAAAACAAACAAATAAAAATTTCTATTCTTTTGTCTTATTTTCCTCTATTCTCGTCTTAGGTATTCTTCGCATGTCAAAGAAAATGGAAATTTTTTCAGAAAAGCATCATCTAGGTTCGAGTATTTCAGCATCAATGACAATACCCATGTCTTAGATTATTTTGTGAAAATTGCCCCACTACCTCTATTCTAGAGCACTGTGCTTTTTTCCAGAATTTTCTTTGCATGTGGGCCTAAAACACGTTTTTTCGCAAATCTATTGATTTGAGTTGTCTTAGAATTTGATTCTACACAAAACCCATGTTCCAGATTTTCGCAAGAAAAATTGCCCCCAGTGCCCCTAACTGCAAGTTCCAATCTCAACCGAAAACCTTTTGCATGCAAGCCTAAATCCCATTTTTTCGCAATTTTGACGTTTTGAGATGTAATAGAATTTGATTCCGCACAAAACCCATATCTTAGAATTTTTCTGAAAAAAATTTACTTTCACTTGCTATTTTTAGCCTATCCCCGAGCTTTTTCAACCTTTTCAAAAGTTGTTTGAACATACCTGACTTTATAGTCAACAATCTAGTTTTTTAGAATGCAGTATAATCCCATAGATTATAAGGCCAAAAAGGTCTTTCTTCATAATTTTATGAAAACTACTGATACTAACTTAAGTCATGTTTATCCCGTCATCAATCTAAATACATTGGAGGGTATCAACAGTACTACAATCAGGAACCTTGAGCGTTCTGGGATACTTGCAGCGGCATCCATTCCCATCTCAGTCTTTGACCTCGAGTTCGTACTTGCTTGTGTCAGGCAATATGACTCGTCTACCAGACAAATCAGGTCGACAGATGGAACGGTCGTTTGTAGCCTTAAACCGAGGGATGTAGAAAAATGCTTTGCTATTCCTCCCTGCTCAGATCATTTTGCAGTATCCATTCCAGATTGTGACAGAATATGGGAGGAGGACAAGAACAGATCGCAGAAGAAAGTAGCTCGGCGATGGTTAAAAGCTCAGAAAACCAACATGCCAAAGAAAATTGAGCGTGGTGATTTCAAGGATGAGATCGTTGTTTTGATAACTTCACTCAACTGGTTAGCAAGTTTAGAACACGCAAGTGTTTTCCAACCATGGATGTTCTACCTCATCTCTCGAGTTATTGATAAGAAAGAAACCTTTGACTGGGCCATGTTTATCAGCGAGTGTCTTCACCAGCAGATTACAAAGTTCCTTAAGATGCACGAATTCCACATGGTGACCTTTCTAGTTTACTTAGTTGCTTTTCAAGGCAGCTTTAGACTATTGAAGACCAATGGAGTTTTGGGCGTTCAGCGAGTGCACGAATACTACCCTCAGTTGGAGTTTTCAAAAGCTGAACAGGACTTTAGAGCAGTGAATGATCACTTTCTTATGAGGACAATCAGAGATTTGGACAACGAGATGCATATTAGAATCCCCTTAGAGGCGCAATCAGCAATGGAGAGTTGGGCGGATTGGTTCATTCAATTCCCTACTTTCACATATATCCGGGTATATGGATATACAGAAGAGCCTCTGATGCTACCAAGGTACCCATCGGACAAGGTTCTTTTCATGGAGTTTATGAGGCAAGCACACGAGGTTCACACTTTCCTTCACAATCGACACAAGCCAGCTTTCACATTTCCTTTTGAGTTGGGTATTTACAAGTGCAAGACAGTTGCCGATTGCAAGCTAATGGCGAACGAGTTAGAGAAACTGCGGCTCGAGTGTTTTCCTCAGAAGTGTACCTATGATCCGTTGGGTCATTATTCAGCAAGGTTGGAGCGAAACGTTTCACATTCGGTAGCGCTTGAGGACTTTTGGGTCAACTGTGAGGATGACTTTGAGGTGCGTCGGCATCATTATTGTAGGCTTACTCTCCCACAGACTGCTGATTTCTTATCAGAAGATGTGGAGGGTTTGTCTGATGATGATGGCGAGATTCTTCTCAATTCATTCATTAAAGACTAAGTCGCTCGCCAGCCACTTCACCAACTTGATTGGTATGTCCCAATGAACACTTCAGTGAAGGACTTGTCCAGTTCAGTTATTAAAACAAGCATGTACTTCCTTTGAGAGCAAGCAAAAGTGAAGGGTGATTTCAGTTGCAGAGCCGCTAGCAACTGTGATTTCTTCTTTGCCTTCTACTTCTAGGGCGCAGCCTCGAGTTAAGGTTATCTTGAAGCCGCCTAAAGGGGATAAGATTGGGGTCAATTCAAAAGGGAAGAGCATCACCAAGAGGAAACGGGTTGAGAGAGAGACAATACTTCCAATTGCAAAGTCAGTACTTCCAGTTCCATCAGAGATAGTAGTTCTAGCAGAGCCAGTTATTCTAGCAGAACCAGTGATTCAGACTCAGGCTGGTTCATCATCTCCAGGTCCACCTTTCTCAACACAGTCGTCTCCTATAGATATTGATTCAAAGCCTGAGTCTCCAGTACACGAGACCTTCATACTAGTGGATCCACCAGCAGGTGATACAATAGAAGCAGCTCCGCCTCGAGAGGATAGCGTTGCTTATTCATCTTGGCTCGAGAGGTCATTGGGAAGAGAGAGGCGTATGCCTTCATATGATCTTGACTTATCTGAGTTTGGTGAACCTTATCAGAACAGGTTGAATAAGAGGGCCATAAAGCAGGTCAAAATTGAGAAGAATCCTGAAGTCGAGAACGTCATAGAGGTTGCTACACCTCCAGAAAGCAAGAACTTAGATGAAGTTGATGTTGGTGACTTTACCTTCGTCAAAACTAATCTAGGTAAGGGTACTCGACACACCGATGTGAGCCTATTCAAAGTCATCCCGAGTAATTTGGAGGGACGTGTCATGAAGGATGGTGAAGATAAGGCCGCTCTCAAGGCTGAAATCAGGCAACTCTGCATGTACATCTCGAGTTTGCTTCATGGAAATGAGAGGCAAGCACCTTTACTCCCGCAACTTCGAGAGACCGCCGTAGATCAACAAAGGATTCACTACTTGGTTAATCGAGGAAAGCTGTTAGATACCTAGATTGAGGACTTCATCATTGTTGGTCGACATCTCCTTGCAAAGTTATATCAATTGAGGGTTGACGCACATAGTCCTCGCCAGAGGATTCAAGAACTCGAGATCTTCATAGCCGAGCGTAAGCTGAAGGATCTGATTTTTATATCACAACTTGCAGGTGCCTATTACGCCATTGAAGCAGCAGAAGATAAAAGGAAGGTCTTCACTTGGAGAGAGTTGTATCTTTGCAGAGTGGAGACATATGACAGTTTCTGCTAAAATGAGCGTGATTCAGGAGAAGGTTGTTGCAGCTCTTCAATTTATCAGCGAATAGATCACCCAGATCCCATGTCATTATCAATGTGAGGATGGTACATACGCCGAGTTTGAGGCAGTTCAGGCTGAGTTCGAAGAGCTAGTTCGTGGTAACCTAGGTGGAGAACCAGAGGCGTCCAAATTGGAGGAGTTCTCAATGTTGACTATCAGTTTCAAGAAGGTGACCACAGAGGTTAGAGACAGTTAGAGGGAAATCTAGGATGGAGAAAAGGAGTTAGACAAACAGTTGATCATCGTGGACAGCGTCAGAGTGCCAGATGATGATACTATCAATAAATTCCTGGAGGAGATGATAAACTTGGAGTAGACGTTCAGTTAGATCCTACAGTTGTTTACGAGGATGAGTCATGAGCAACAGTTAACTCAACTTCAGTTCTTGAGTTTTTCTTGTTGACATCAGGCACGCCTATCTCATTCTTGGAGATATCTTCGCAGGAGGAGGGACTCTTAGTTAGTGTTAGTTAACTGATGTTAGTTATTAGTTAGCTTATATTTCAATAAGGATGTGCATGTTGCACATTGTCCAGTTAGCATTGTTTGTATTAGTTAACTAATGGTAGCTTGCCAATTAACTGTATAGTTTCTTTTATTAGGGTTTAGCAATAAGATCTTGCATGCATTGCAAGACAGTAGTTGACTCAAGGTGATTTTAGGGTTACCTACACCTTTGATGTCTATAAATAAGAGCTTTCAGCTCATTTGTAATTTAGAACTTTTGCTTGTGATAGAGAATTGTTGCGCTGTCGGCAACATGCCTATTCTCAAGATTGGTTCACCCTTGTAATTTAGAAATTTTGCACGAGAGAGTAATATATGTTGTGCCCACCTTGCCTGTAATATTGCCTTTTTGTATCTGTTCATGAGTATTTGTTTTGATGATGAATTGTTATGCCACTTGGGTTTCATGCAATTATTATGGTGAATTCTTGCCTTAGTTAGATATAGTGGCTAGTTTGATCGTAGATTGTACGCGTGTCTCGCCTTTGCAATTTACTGTCCTAGTTGGCTATCCTTTATGTTTTGCTATCAATAAGCCTATTCAAATTGAGCAAATTGTCGTGCCACCTTGCCTTCATGTTGAGAGTTTGTACCTAAAGCTTATCGTGTGATGTGTGTGATAATAAGCCTATTCAGCCAAGCAAATTGTTGTGCCCACCTTGCCTTCACATTGTGAATCTATACCCGGTTTATCGTGTAAAACCATTCCTGCTCCTTTTCCTCACGCTTTGTTTTCTTGAGGAAATTGGATAGATTAAAGTATTTACTTTTTAGTTGTAGTTAAAACTTGCAAAACCAGAGAAAACCCTTAGCTGCAACGTCCTTGGTTTCCTTAACCTTGTGCCTCTCCCAGCTGAGTCGAAAAAGATAGGTTTAGATTACTTTACTTTTAGAACGTATACCAGCAAAAGAGGGAGCTTCCCCTCCTAATTTGAAGAGCACTCATCACATAGTGTGCATAGCTGTCTGTACAAACTTACACTCCAAAGGTGTTAGTTATTACGCCAAGAAACTGTCAATTCACTACTTGTCAGCAACTCAAGCAATCCTGGAAATCTCTGCACACTTAAACTGGCATTTCACTGATTGGTAACTCTGGCAGCTTTGTAACTAAAGTGATGGCCACTGTTTCTTTTGCAGCTTGACGCTTCTCACATTTTTTACGCTTTTCTCTATGGAAGAATGTTGCATGATGAAACTGTGAAGTCTAACCGCGAACACTCCGGTTGTGAGAAATGTACATGAACTTGCTGCACATGCAAACTTCCAACAGTATCAACCCTCTAAACTGGCCTTGGAAGACAATCAGCTATACGAGGCATGAAACCATGTGGGCTTGAATGACTATGCCTATCAACCCTCCAGATGCGCTTGACACAAATCAGTATCAGCTTTATTGATGAAATCATGAATTAAGATCGATTTGGTCTTGAATTCAGTTTGCGTGAACTGCATTATGAAAAACTTGCCTGTTGACTGTAAACTTGACTATGTTTTGACAACATTCTTCGGAAGCTAAAATGTCACCTGATGTGGCTAAAAATAGCTTGTCGAAGGGCAATTTTCACCAAAAATTCTGAAACGTGGGTTTTGTCCGGAAAATGTTTTTAAGACAACCCACATTGTCAGAAATGTGAAAAAGTGCCATTTAGCTTGACATGCAAAGGCTTTCCTGAAAAAAGCAACTGAGGGTAGCAGGGGCTGAGGGGGGCGATTTTTCCGAAAAAAATTTGAGATATGGGTTTTATCTAGAATATGATTCTAAGACAACCCACAATGTCACATTCAAAAAATATCGACTTCTACTCCACCATACAAAGAAATTTCAGTTGAGAAAATCAAAGCTTCGAGAATCGATGCTCTGGAGTAAACTTTCCTGAAAAATTCTAATCACATGGGTATTGTAGAGGAATTCGTGCACAACCAACCCAATTGATCAGATTTGTCAAAAGTCGCCGAATCTTGGACAAGCGAAGAAAACCTAAGACGAGAATAGAAGAATTTAAGACAAAAGATAGAAGTTTTAATGTTCTACCTTTGCCAAAATCGCTATCTTGTCTTGAAGTTTGCTAATGAATCTGGACTTGTACCTACAAAAGAATATTTTTGATGTCTTCACAACTGACTGCTGAAGAAATTCGCCCAACTCTAGAAAGAATTCACCTCTGCTCAAATTGGATGAATGAAATGATGGATGCCATGTTGAATAAATAAAGCAAATTCACACCATAATGGCGCCACTGCAAGAATAGAACCTTGATAACAAAAGAAACCTTCTGATTAGACCCCCTTTAGATCAACTGGCACTAACTCAGAGTCTCGAAGATTAAATAATATTAAAATATTCAACTAGCTTTAACATGCAAATTTAAGATTAACATTAAAAGAGGCGCCACTAATTAATTATTGAAGAAAATCGCCATTTTAATGCTTTGCATGCACAAACTTGAAATTTAATATTATTTTTAATCAGTTAGCAAAAGCTCAGCATCTGGATGCACTCAGCAAAATTCACTGATTCCAAAAAGTCCTCATTTGACCCTCTAGGCGTCCACTTGCAAGAGTTATTAACTTTTTCGCTAACTCCCTATTTTATAGCTGACTGCAAAATTACAGTTGCCCTTGTTCAACACTGATTTCCGTGACCGAGTGATGTTGTGATTGAATTGAGATATCCACTGCAAAGCCGACAGAGCAAGGATGAAATGTCTGCTAGGAACTGCAACTGCTAAAATCAACATTTGACACCTCAAAAAATTAGGCGCCTTTGATTAAATTGATGCAATGATTCCAAACTTGACCATTTCTCCGTTTTTCCATCTGACACTTCAAACTGCCGCTGACGGTGAACGATGAACCCTACTAACTGGATGATAGATTCATTGCGTGATTGGAAGAATTCCACATCCAACGACTGTATGTAAGGCATCTGAAAGCTACGTTAGAAACCCCAAAAGCAAGGGCGCCCCTAGCCTGTGAAGGTGCAAACATCATTTTGAAAAAAGTGTAACTTTCATCCGGCACCACACTTTGACCCCTGACACCGGGAGCGGGAGTGCTCCGATTCGCGCACCGTCTGTCTCTCTGCATAGCTAGTACAACTTACAAGAGATGTCTCTGGAGGTGATGAAGCAAGAAAATTGCTTCTAAGACCTCAACAAGAAGGGCGCCTTTTTCAAGGAGATGTGTATTTTCCATACTTAGCCATTTTATTGGTTGCTTTCACTTTTTAGCATTCTACACTAACCTCACACGTACGAGCGTTTGCCAAATCCCGGAGGCTGACGACTAGACTCGTTGGATAGCTGGAGTAATTGCGCACAAATCTCGTGAAGACTATGAATGCCAAAAACCCCATTTGGCAGGCCTAAAGGTTGGGCACCCTTGTTCCACAGAACTACAGGCATGTATTGCTACCTTTCTCCATGCTCTGATTCACGTGCTTGGTAGAACTTCTGTCACAGTCACTTAGAATATTGGATCACCTCACGAATTGATGCGTTGTGAAGCTCAACTGGATTAGAAAAGATCTCAGGAAGATAGCATCTGCAAATTCATTCATCCGAGGGGCCAAATTAAAGGGAGCCCCTGGGCTACAGAAGCGCAAAAACTGCAAACTTGACAGTTCAGATAACATGCATCCTCCTCGTACCCTCAGCTTCTCACCTCGATTGTCAGAGTTCTGCACTACGTAAATCTTCACTCGATAGCTCGTCAAAAAGCTAGGCTAATTTGGAAGAGAATGAACCTATTTGCAAGCACATGCAACAAGATTTGAGCTTCAAAAAGAAGGGCGCCCCTGGGCTACAAGGGCGTAGATCTGCTTTCTGCTTGATGATTTTCCTCCGTTATGCGCTCTGCAAACACCATGTTGGCTATTGAGTTGTCAATGTAGAAGCACTATAGCTGCTGATGTGTGTTTATGACTGTATTTCAACATTTCACATGTACGAACACTATATAGTTGATTTGCACGTTGATCGCGCAAGTGTCTCCCACGCTACATAGTGAGAAGTTTTCCAGACTTAGAATATTTTTTGCACTTTTCGCCATTTGAAAATCCCTTCCATCGAGAAGCATATTTTTCAACGTCTTTCATCATAGAATGATCTGCTTTGAGTTTCGGCATAGATTTTGACACCTGGTACTGGCCAACTGCCATTGACGACCTCAGAGGTCCTAACTTTTCTCCTGAAAAAGTGAAAACTACCCACCAATCTTAAACTGACTTTTAACTGAAACCGACTTCACCATTGTGATCGTGATGCAAAATAAGCCAATCAAAATTAATTTCAGCCAATTCTGACAAGTTTCTATTTTTAGGGTTTTTGACCTAAAAACTGGGTCCGAAAACCCTAATTTTCAAAATTTTGCTAGTATCTTCCTAACATCACACTGACCAAAATCCCATACTTGATTTTCCCAAAAACTGAGTTTTGACCCCATTTTAACAAGGTTTAGACCATTTTAAGCAAAATGCCTTAATGAAGCAAAAAAATTGGTTTGGGTACAACACTCTTCAATAAATCTTCAACCTAAATCTGCAAATCACACATCAAAGAGAGGGAAAAATGTTGTTTTGTTAGTGGATAGGGGTTTGCCTTGGTCAAACCCCATTTTGGTAATCAAGCTTTGAAATGAATAGAAATAGAATAAAAGAATGATGAATGAACAAACAAACTATGTTGCAACTCACCAAACCATTGTAACAAACGCTGCAATCTTGTCTGTAATGGCTAGCATGAATGTAGATCTTGACTCTTGATTGTATGTTGTAGATCTTGAGTTGAATGCTTGTTTGAATCATAAGAACCTACATCACAAATGTTAGCTCAAAAACAAACATGGTGCTTGAATCTTGAATAATGCTCCAAAATGCTTGATAATCAACTCTTGAATGCCCTTGAACTGCTAGAAGGCTTGAATGTTTAGGTCACACTTGCTCATGAAAATTGCTAGGAGAAAATATGTGAAATAACCTTGTATTTGTACTTGTTTATGCCAAATTTTCCAAAATTACAACATACAAGCCGACATCAAATCTAGGACAATAAAATCCCGCCAAGAATTGAATTCAAAGTAGGTCCAAGCTAAGTGGGACTCGTACACCAATTGGGGCGTATGAGTCCCAATAGGCTAGGCTTGGGACACAAATTTCAAGAAATGTTAAGTTTAATACCAAATTTAGGTTTAGGCCCTGAAACTTAGGTGGGACCCATACACCCAAGGTGGCATATGAGTCCCAAATCACTAAATCTGGGCCATACAAACAAAAAACATTAAATTATGATTGGATACTTGATATGTGTCAGGATTATCCTTAGAAAGATGCATTAAATAAGGCTTGTGGATGCAAAATAAGACCAAATAAGGCATAAAGAAGGCCAATTTTAGCAAGGAGGGCCCAAACAAGTGTGAAAATGTAAAGGGATACATTTTTCTACACTACAGCGTCAAGCACTGCCATCTCACTAAATTGGTACATAAATGTGTGTAATAAATAGAGTCGGACAAAAGCAGCAGTTGCAAAAGGAGGCAGCAATGTAACTACCAAAAACTGCCAGACAGGGATAATGAACATCCACTAAGATCAAGCGCCCAACAATTGCCCACGACCTCAATAGAAGGCTAAGTATATAGGGAAATGCCAATCATCAAATATTTGTAACTGTTGTTAAGAGTCTTGCACTTTCTGTATAGATTTTGTGTAAATATTAGTGTTCCACGGAGTTTCAGGGACGGGGACGGGGAGGATGGCAAGGGACGCGTTTCGAGCGCGCGGGGGCAGGGGGTCTAAGTTTGTGGGTGGTGGGACGGCGGCGGGGGAGCACTGCGCTGAAATACATATAGTAATTGAAAAATTAGTTATAAAAAGACGTATAACTATAGAAGCCTAAGGAATAAGACACAGTGTGAATGGGCACAGGCAACGACAACGATTAAAAAATAAAAACCCGTTGTTGTTGCCGTTGCTCGTGCCCATTCACATCGGGTCTTTGAATGAAAAAAAATTAAAAAAATTAAAACCTAAATCAAATGCAAAGTGTAAATACCTGGTAATGCAGGTAGCGCCGCCGCCCTTGAATCTTAATAACAAATAATATTAAAATTTTAAACTTTAAAATTTAAATTTAAGTTTTAAACTTTTTAACTTAAATCTGTTTTTTAAATTTTAAACAAAAAACATTATTTTAATACTTTTTTTAGTGGGGGACATGGAGACTTCGAGACACCCAGAAGACTCCGATACACCTGAAAGTCTCCCTCAGAAGGAAATGCAGGGGACAGCGAGGGGATGGGGAGACGGCGGGGGACGTTTCCCTGACGTCTCTACGTCTCGGAAATGTCCCCGTCTTTGAGACGACTCTTTTTTTAGTGGGGATGCGTCCCCGTGGAACTATGGTAAATATTGTCAAAATGTTCAAGTTGACCATGGTAATAGTGAAAGAACTTGTTCTTAAGTGTTTAAGGGTTAGGGGTTTGTATCCTATTGTTATCAAGTATCCGAGTTATGTTTGTTTACTAGCCTTGTGAAGTCAATGTGATCTTAGAGGTACTTATGTAACTTGTGCTAAGTGTTAGCGTTTCAATTCACACCTCTGGTATGCGAATTAGAAACGGACAACTATGCACAAATAAATTACTCTTCGAATTAGGTGGGGAAGCTCCCTCTTTGCTGATGTTGCTTAAAGAAAGTAAACTAAACTAATTTTCCAATCGTTTTGTTCAACGAGGAGCACAAGGATATAAAACTCTAGCGCCGTAGCTGAGATTTTCTCTTTTGAATTTCAACTACGACTAAGCCTACTCTAATGACGTTTCTAACTACTCAAGTAAACTTAGAACTTAAGAGTTAGAAATGAACAAGGAATGATTCTTTGACACGAATACTTAAACAAACTTTCTTCCAACACACATCTACTATACTTTCAATGCAAGCTGAAATAAAGATTATATAAGCAGAACACATAAAACGGAAATCTGAGACCGTAGATCAAAGCAGTAAAGCAGGTATACGATTCTATTTTTTCAAATTTCAAGTAACAAAGATTACACTTCTGGGACAGCAGGATTGTAGCAATAACAGGCTTACAGCTTAGCGATAAACCAGAATACATTGACACAAGTAACACATGAACTGAACAATATCTTGCAGCAAGGGTAGGCATACAAGCTTGCTCTTACACTAAGTGAATTGAAACTGAACAACAACAACTTGCAGACAAAGTAGGCTCATCAATTTGCTATCACAATAACCGTTAAAGAAAAATGGGCAAGGCTACCCTTATTTATACACAAGCAAAGGAGTAGGGAACCTTAAAATTTCCTTGCTTTTACAACCAAGACTTGCCAACATGCAAGCTTTATTTCTAAAACTAAAACAAGATAAGCATTTAACAACCTATAAAAGAAAAAAAAAACAGGGAATGTGCAAACTATTACAACTTTATTCTTTCTTTCTCACAAAGAATGGATAAGAATGAGACAAGAATAGAAAGAAAGCTCGGAGAAAGCATCAAGTTGGATGTTGCTTTAAATCTCAACCACATCCGCCAAAAAGCTTGAAACTACCTCTTTATTAGGTGCATTGATACTATCTATAGAAAAATTCCACTTTTCCAAGATCTATTCACCTTCTGCAACTGAACTTAGAAAATCTTTGACACCTTCAGCTGCTTTATCAAATCTTGCTAATTCCGACAGTTCTACAACTGGAGTGATGACCTTATATAAATATATCCTCTTGCTTTAACATATCTTTCGCAACTTTTATGCTTCTAACACTTCTATTGGTTTTTCAATGGAAGAGTATTGTACAACTCTTTTCTAATACTTGTCCTTTTGCTCATACCACACCTTTCCACATTCTTCAATTGAGATGAAAAACAATTTTCAACATTGTCCGGCTTGAGGCTGCAAACAATTCTTCCATTTGCTGCTTGAATTTCTCGTGTTGTTGGGTTGTAATGTTTGATACAAGCAATTACGAACTCTAGACTTTGCACTGAGACAAGAATTGATGCTGCTGCAAGTAATCGAGAATGACTAAGGTGCCTGATTGCAACATTGCCTGTGTCTTCCAAAGCAAGCAAATTGAACACTGGTTTTATATGATGCGAATCTGACTCACAAGTTTTGATGATATCATGATACAACACTAAATTGGTTCTGAATTCGAGGGGACAGTACTCCATGCTGAAAAACTTGAACTTTGACTGTAAACTCGACTATGCTCGGACAAGTTTTGCACAAAAGCTAAAAATAGCTTGCTGATTTTTCTTCTTCAAACGAGCAGATTTTTCAAAAATAATCTAAGATATGGGTTTTGTGAAGGATTTTGTTGCATAGAGACCCAAATCGTCCATTTTTTAAAATTGTTGATGGCTGTGGTTGAAAAACCAAAAATCCTAAAATTTTAGGATTTTTTGGAAAAAAGCTGAGAGCTGGGTTTTGTGCAGAGTCACGTTTTGGATGGACCCAGTTGATTAGATTTTGAAAATACTGAAGATTTCTTGGACATGCGAGGAAAAAGAAAGTTCTTGAAAGTTGAATTTTTTTCCAAAGTTGTCCAGAACAAAAAACCAAACTGACCTAGATTGTTGAAAATTGAAAAAGATGACCCCCTTCTGAAAATTGATGCCTTGGAAATTTGAAGTATGAAAAAGTGACTATGTGTGAGCTGATTTGGAAAATGTGAAGAACTCTGAAAAATCACCAAGTTTTAGCCTTCAAATCTTGAAATGAAGAAAAATTTATGTTTATCCTCTCTTGCTCTTGGATGCCACCTGAGAAAATTTGTGAATAATGAAAGACAAAGACTTCTTAAATAGGTTTTGAGGGCGAATAAAACGCATTATCTCCAACATTAAATCTTTTGAGGCCAATCTTGAGCAGGTTCGTCAAATGTAGTGTAGTGAACCACCACTCTGACAATTTGTTTTTACTGAGTTTGTAGGTCTGATTTTTGTTTTGGTTTGTGTTTCCTCTTTTTGTGCTTCTGAGTTGGTTTGCTAGTAACACAAAAATAGTACTAAAGAGCATATGCATATAGTTGAAACTTCTAATAAACTAATCTACTGTAATAACTCAAGTAATTACTCAAATTAATAACCAGAGATGTTTTCTTCATTAAATAATAGATTACATAAGATAGATGGCTTACATCATATTCGAAACTAACTATATCATAAACCATACTTTAACTTACAGCCATACAACACTGTGAATAGTAATTTTCTATAGTAGTAAACCCCAATGAAATGTTGATTGCTCTTGAAACCCGAACTTCTCCCACCCAAATCTGGACTAGGAAGCTTCTTCTACCTGGGGCGCCACCTTTTAGTGAGATTGCAGCCTCTTAGAAGAGGTGTTTCTTTTTATTTGCTAATGAAACCCTCATGAAAAGGGACGGCTGGCTATAGCTGCAAATTTCAGTCCCAAAACCCTTCAAAAAGCGAACAGCTCTCGTGCAAATGCCAATGGAGTCTATGGCTGTCAACCCTACTCAGAAATCAGCTCAAAACTTAAACCAACAGCTCCTAATGTCACCAAACTTTGCATCCAAAAACTGATCAGCAACCTTAAGGTGGTGTTACACACCCTCAAGCAGCTCCAAACGAAGAACCAAGCCCCACCAGGCTCACCACTACAAGAAATCAGGGAACCCTAGCCTCCTCCTTCCTCCAAAGCCACACTCCAAAGTTTCTTCAAGCAAAATGATCAGCATATGAAGAGAGTCGAACTTTCTCTCTTGTTATTTATAATTTAACATTGAAAACATTATTCATTAAAGTGAGCACTATTCACTTAAGTTATAACATTTTTCACTTTATGAATGAATAGTAACTGAAAAATATAAAGTGACCCCTTCATTTTAAAGACACATGGTGCCTAGGCTGAGGATGGTGAAATAAAAGGTGAGTATCATTAATTTAAGCACAAGTAACATGCCAAATGCAACAATTCACCCTGCCACCATACTCCAGAGATCAACACTGAAGTTTGACGACCAAGTGCCCGTCCAAGTGACCCTTAATCCAAAACCATTAGCCTACAAGGGTCGACATGATAGGGTAATCCACTGATGTATGAGTGTCTAATTAGAAGGGGACATCACAGTCCGCCCTCCCTGAAATTGCTTGTCCGCAAGCAATCTCAACTCCGGATGCTGTAAAATATCCTCGCTCTCCCATGTAGCATCCTCTACCGGCAAATCCTTCCATTTGATTAGATATTCCCTGACAATCCATCTCCGGAACTGTCTCTCTCTGACATCTAAGATGGCCTCAAGTACCAGAATCAATTTCCCCTCATCATCCAGGGGTGGTAGAGCTGTGGAAGGAGCAACACGATGTCCCAATGCCTTCTTGAGGCGTGACACATGAAATACATTGTGTACCCTACTATCTGCTGGTAAGTCCAACTCATAAGCCACCTCGCCTACCCGTTTGATGATCCTGAAGGGTCCGTAGTATCGTGGCTTAAGTTTCTCCGCACCACTCTTCCTGAGAGTAGACTGGCGATAGGGCTGCAACATCAAATACACCATATCCCCAACCTCAAAAGAACGCTCAACTCTCCTCTGGTTGGCATACTGCTTTTGTTGATTCTATGCCTTTTGAATGTTCTCACAGAGAACTCTCATAATATCCTGGTTCTCCTGTAAAAGATCCCCACCACTAGGCACTCTACTGTCACTCAACAACAAATCAATAAAGTTGGGTGCCTCATACCCATATAATGCCATGAATGGTGACATCTGAATTGACATGTGGTGCGTGTGATTATAACAATACTCACAAAGATGAATCCACTTCACCCAACCTTTTTGCTGTCTTGCTATATAGTTTCAGAGATATCCTTCCACCCGTTTATTAACAATCTTCATCTGACCATCAGTCTGTGGGTGGTAGCTAGTGCTCGGAGTAAGTTCGGTCCCACAAAGCCTAAATAGCTCCTGCCAAAAGTGGCTCAAGAACCGACTATCCCTGTCGCTGACGATGTTCCGGGGTAGTTCATGCAACCTGAACACCTCACGAAAAAACAATTCTGCTACCTGTGTAGCTGAATATGTAGCTGCTATCGAAAAGAAATGAGCGTACTTTGTGAGGCGATCAACAACTACATAGATATAGTCTCTACCCTGGGCTTTTGGCTAGCTTGTAATGAAATCCATCGACAAGCATTCCCACTTCCTGGCAAGAATTGGAAGTGGCTGAAGTAACCCAGCAGGATGGGTGTGCTCCTGTTTATTCTACTAACAAACATGACACTCTCTGACATATCAAAGGACATTTGACTCGAGTGCCTTCCAAGTGAAACCTTCTCAAACCTGCCTATAAGTTTTGAAATACCCCGAATGTCCGGCCATGGGTGCATCATGAAAGGCCCTCAATACTGTGTTCTTCATTTCTGATCCTAGGGTCAAGAAAATCCTCCCTTTGTAAATGATAAGATCATTTACAACTGAATATCTGCTATCCTGCACCGAACCCTCAACGATGCTAAAAGCCCAAGAGTCTTTGGCATACTCTATTGTAATTAGATGTCTCCAGTTTTCTGAAATCTCGACCATGGAGCTCAAATGTGGTTGGCGAGATAAGGCATCAGCAACAACGTTCTGAGTCCCTTTGACATAGGTAATATCAAAGTCGTAGGCTTGCAACTTACCCACTTCTGCTGATGATCATTGAGGTCTCGCTGCCCTAGGAAATGTCTCAGGCTGTTATGATTGGTCTTAACGCAAAATTTGCTGCCCACAAGGTACTACCTGAATTTGGCCAACGCATGCATGATGGCCAACATCTCCTTGTCATAGATGCTATAACTTTTTTCCGGTCCTCTTAACTTCCTACTCTCGAATGCTATCGGATGCTTGTCTTGCATAAGGACAGCGCCAATCCCTTCACCCGAAGCGTCACACTGAAGCTCAAAGGGTCTAGTGAAATTTGGTAATGCAAGGACAAGACAAGAAGTCATCAACTGCTTAAACTTCTCAAAACACTCTTGTGCCTCAAGAGTCCAAACGAATGCCCCTTTCCTTGTCAAGTCTGTAAGGGGCGCTGCATGATGTGAATATCCACTGACAAATCTGTGGTAGAAGCCACACAAGCCCAAAAATCCTCTAAGTTGAGTAAGATTCTCAAGAGTAGGCCACTCTATAATAGCTCTAACCTTGTCAGGATCCATACACACACCCTCTGCACTAATAATATGGCCCAAGTACAGCAACTCCGACATACCCATATCACATTTTGATTCCTTGGCATACAAGGACTCACTATCAAGAATACCCAGTACCGTATCCAAATGGGCAATATGTTCCTCCCAAACCTTGTTGTATACCAATATGTCATCAAAGAAAACAAGTACGAACCTCCTCAGTGGTGACTGGAAGACCCTGTTCATGGTGGATTGAAACGTCGCAGGACCATTGGTTACCCCAAATGGCATAACCAGAAACTCAAAGTGTCCACAATGACAACGGAAGGCCATTTTCTCAATGTCCTGCTCCCTCACACGAATTTGATGATACCCTGATCTCAAGTCTATTTTTGAAAACCAACGAGCACCATGTAGCTCATCTATCAGCTCATCAATCCAGGGAATAGGATACTTGTTTTTGATTGTCCTTTTATTCAACAATCTGTAATCAATGCACATCCGCAAGGTACCATCCTTTTTCCTTACTAACACAACAGATGAAGCAATGGTGACTTACTAGGCTTGATATGTCCCATTGCGAGCAGCTCCTTAATAGTTTTTTCTATTTCATCCTTAAGTCGCTTAGGATGCCTGTAAGGTGTGACAATCACTGGTTTAGCGCCCTCCTCCAACTCAATGATGTGCTCAATAGCATGGTCTGGTGGTCTACCAGGTAGGATCTCACTAAACACCTTAGCATGTTTAATCCTCAACTCTTGTATGTCTGGATGATAAACTGGGGTTTGCTGCTCGTCTTGTGATGGCATCAACATGCACTCTGCTGCCCACTCGATCATGTCATGTCGCATGAGTCTCTCCATTCTACTAAAAGATATCATTCTGAAATTACTATCTCAGATGGCTTTCAACACATGATTCCTCCCGTCTACCTTAAATCTCATCTCCATATCATGAAGCTTAAGGGTAAACTCTCCAATGTCATGAAACCATTTCATCCCTAGAACCATATCAGTGTCTCCCATATTCACCACATAGAAATCTGCCTTAAAGTCATAGTTATTTAACCGCATAGGGAGATCTGAAATCATCCTATCACACTTGAGAGTGTAGCCATCCGCGACCTTCACCCTCATGCCCTCAAATTCTTCAGTCTGAATCCCACGCCTCTCAACCAGCCTAGCATGAATAAAATTATGCGTGGCCCTTGTATCCAACAAGGTAATGATCTTTTTCCCAGCTAAGACTCCTCGCATTCTAAAAGAACCCTCCCGCTGTATGCTAGTGAGACGTGCTTCTTGAAGCTTAACTTCCTCCTCCATTTCAACATCAATTTCAACCTCATTTTCAGATTTTTCTTCCTCGGATTCCTCATTCTCACTGTGCTAGTCTAATTTCTCAGATTCAAAATCCTCATAGAATGCCCACATTATTCGGTTAGCCTTTCCCTTAGGTCTCAAAGGACAGTCGTGGTTTGCATCATAGGGTCCTTTGCAATAGAAGCACAACTTCTTCCTACGCAAGTCATCGATGGTTTCTTTGTCTAGCGAGGCTACTGATTTCCCTTTGGAATCTAAGTTTTCCTTCTTAGAAAATGATTTTCCGTCCTTGTATGAAGATGAGGCTTTAGAAGAGAACTTACTTGGTGGAGCTGCAAGTTCCATGCTCCTGGCTTTTTTCATAGCCTCTTGTAGAGTTGGGGGATCAAAAGTTTTGATCCAACCTCTCAATGGTTCTGATAGACCTTTGATGAATAATACAACCAATCTTCTTTCTGATATGTTGGGAACCATAACTGATAACTGCTGAAAATCACCTATATATCTCTCCAAACTCCCAACTTGCTTGAGTTGAGCTAGATCTCTGAAATAGGTTTCCGGATCTTTGTTATCAAAGCGTTCAACCAACCTGTCGATGAACTCCTGGTAAGAAGTGATGCGGTTATGCTGCAATGTGACCATCCCATGATACCACCAATCATGGGCTACTCCCTCCAAATGCAAGGTGGCATACTTAATTGCGTCCTCCTCTACCATTGGTCAAAGAGTCAAGAACGTATCCAGCTTGTGGACCCAAGCCTATGCTGTGGTCTTACCATTGCCATCGAATGTAGGCAAGGTGAGTTTACCAGTGGCATGTTTCAAGTCTCTATTTTGATTATGAGGCCTCCTATCTTGCCTTGTCCTGTAATGCTCTCTTCGTTGACTTACAAACCTGTCGAAGCTGATGCGCTCCCTGACCTGTGGTGTCAATAACTCCCATTCATCATTTGCTGCCATGATATTATCTGCAAACACTGCCTCACCCTCTTCTTCAACATTTTCCTCTTTTAGTTCATTAGTCAAAAAGGTAGGACGTGGAAGCCTATCAGCAGTACGAGTAGGCGCTCATTGTGCCCTGGGGGTCCCCACAACGCTCCTGTTATCATCAAGTATCTGGTTTTGTCTTCCTTCAGTATTCATTTGCTGTAACTGTGTCATAAGCACTTGTACAGCCATTGCAACTTGTTCCTATCCAGTTGCCAAGCATCTAAGAATCTCACGGTCATCTTGGTCCTCATTTTGTCCCCTATTTTCTCCTTCATTTCTAGGTGGACTACCATTTCCCCTGTCTCCCATTGTGGCCTATTGTATATCAGCAACCTGATTTCTTTGTTGGCCTGCTCTTTGACGGGTATAATATCTGTGAGGGCCTACTTCTTGTGGCTGCATGAAAACTTTAACCCTCTAGGATGGCAGGATCAAGGCTCTGATACCACTGTAGTGAACCACCACTCTGATAATTTGTTTTTACTGAGTTTGTAAGTCTGATTTATATTTTGGTTTGTGTTTCCTCTTTTTGTGCTTCTGAGTTGGTTTGCTAGTAACACTAAAATAGTACTAAAGAGCATATGCATATAGTTGAAACTTCTAATAAACTAATCTACTGTAATAAATCAAGTAATTATTCAAATTAATAACCAGATATGCTTTCTTCATTAAATAATAGATTACATAAGATAGATGGCTTACATCATATTCAAAACTAACTATATCATAAACCATACTTTAACTTACAGCCATACAACACTGTGAATAGTAATTTGCTACAGTAGTAAACGCCAATGAAATGCTGATTGCTCTTGAAACCCGAACTTCTCCCACCCATATCTGGACTAGGAAGCTTCTTCTACCTGGGGCGCCACCTTTTAGTGAGATTGCAGCCTCTTAGAAGAGGCGTTTCTTTTTATTTGCTGATGAAACCCTCATGAAAAGGGACGGTTGGCTGTAGCTGCAAATTTCAGTCCCAAAACCCTTCAAAAAGCGAACAGCTCTCGTGCAAATGCCCCAATGGAGTCTATGGCTGTCAACCCTACTCAGAAATCAGCTCAAAACTTAAACCAACAGCTCCTAATGTCACCAAACTTTGCATCCAAAAACTGATCAGCAACCTTAAGGTGGTGTTACACACCCTCAAGCAGCTCCAAACGAAGAACCAAGCCTCACCAGGCTCACCACTGCAAGAAATCAGGGAACCCTAGCCTCCTTCCTCCAAAGCCACACTCCAAAGTTTCTTCAAGCAAAATGATCAACATATGAAGAGGGTCGAACTTTCTCTCTTGTTATTTATAATTTAACATTGAAAACACTATTCATTAAAGTGAGCACTATTCACTTAAGTCATAACATTTTTCACTTTATGAATGAATAGTAACTGAAAAATATAAAGTGACCCTTCATTTTAAAGACACATGGTGCCTAGGCCGAGGATGGTGAAATAAAATGTGAGTATCATTAATTTAAGCACAAAGTAACATGCCAAACGCAACAATTCACCCTGCCACCATACTCCAGAGATCAACACTGAAGTTTGACGACCAAGTGCCCGTCCAAGTGACCCTCTATCCAGAACCATTAGCCTACGAGGGTCGACATGATAGGCTAATCCACTGACGTATGAGTGTCTAAATAGAAGGGGACATCACATGTAGACAGTTTTTTTGACATTGAAAGATGAAATTTGGAAAAATTACTAAGGCATGAAACTTTGGACGCCTTTGGCTAGCAGAATTAGCCATTTTTCTCGAATTTCAACTTTTTCTTGATTGTATGCCCTTAGTTTGATCTTCTTTCCAGCCACTTGGTGAATCCTATGATTTGGCTAAATGATCCATCGTGAAACTTGATTGAATCTGACGAGATTATCCTGAAGGATGCTTTTGATAAAAAATGATTTTTGACCTCCAAAATCATGGGCGCCCTTGGCTACCTGGGGTGCCCATGACTCCCAGTGTTAGATTAGTAATTGGGTAGCCATTTGTCAGATTTGGTTGATGAATGGTAGCTTAGGTCAGATATAAACGATGATTGCTATAAGCATCATCATTGTTTATATAAGATCAATTGCTCTTCATATTTAATATTTCCAGAAATAAGTAAAATCGAATTTTATAATGCATATATATAAAAATCAAAATTAAATAAATGATGTTCAAAATTCATATTGAATTTAATTCGGAATTCTTATAATAAATATCCGCCATGTGTGAGGGAGTATATGTGTTAAGTTGATTAACCAAATGGTAATCGACTGTAAAGGAAGCCTGCGCGCCCAAAGGGACACGTCCCTTGAGCGGACGTGTCTCCACGTGTGGAGACACGTCCTCTCAAGAGACGCATCCCTTGGAAGCGGGTCTCTTTACATACAAATAGGAGTTCCACCCTTGAATGCAAAATATCGAAATTTATTAATGTTCTGCAATCAGTGCATTCGGCATTTAGAGAAGAAATCTGGAAATCAGTTTTTGACTTAGAATTTTCTTACACAGAATTTCAGAACTTAATTATTCTTAGATATTAGGATCCTATTTGTGATAGATTTGATTACATTTACATGGTATCAAAGCCAAGTTGTGTGAATCCAAATCAAATCTAAAATTAGTTTGCTCTAGAAAAAATTCGTATTTTCCAAAATCGAATTCACATCACATTCTTCATAATGTCAAGTGTGATCAGATTTGAAGATCGTCTTGCAAGAGCAGACAATTGCACTTCATGGAAATTTAGAATCATGATGATCCTTAAAGAGAATAAACTAGACTCACTTGTGAGAGAAAACAAAAGGGAACCAGAGGCTGAACTTGAGAAAACTCAATGGATTGAAAACAATGAAAGAGCCATGAAAATCCTAGTAGATGCAGTTAGAGATCATATAGTGCCTATCTTAGCAAAACATGAAACTGCATATCATATGTTCAAATCTCTTGAGAGTACCTATGAGATCAACAATACCAGTAGGACTCTTGCATTAAAGAGGCAAACCAACAATGCCCAAATAAACAAAGGAGAGTCAATTAATGCATACTTCATGAGGATCACTGAACTAAGGGATCAATTATCCACAATTGGATATCAGATTGATAGCAAAGAGTTAACCCTAATTGCACTAGGAGGCCTACCCAACTCATGGGAGTCATTTGTTCAAGGAATAAGTGCGAGATCTAAACTCCCCAAGTTTGATAGGCTGAGAACTGACTGCCTTCAAGAGGAAACGAGACTCTCCACTAAGGAAAATAAACAGAAGAATATGGATAAAGACATTCATGTACTCAACACAACAACTAATAAAAGGAACAAGAAAAACTCCTACAAAAGAGGATCTTTTTAAAGAAAGCGAAATCCCAATGGAAAGGGATCTTCTAAGAAGAAAGATATCTCTCAAGTTCAGTGCTTTAGATGTGATCAATATGGTCACTATGCAATGAAGTGCCTTGACAGATCAAAGCAACAAGCATCATTTGCCAAAGTAGGAAAGACAAATTCAAATCATGAATCTGAGAACTTTGTGTTCTATTCAGCCTTATCTAGCCAAACATCTAACAACACCCACAACTGGGTAATTGATAGTGGTTCTTCTAGACACATCGCAGGATTCAGAGAACACCTGGACGCTATGATTGAAAAATATGATGAAGTAACCATTGGGGATGATTCTGCACACCCTGTAAAAGGGGTTCGAACTTGCTCCATCAATCTAAAATCTGGCCTTTCTCTTCAACTCACCGGAGTCCTATTTGTACCTGGAATTAAGAGGAACCTAATATCCATCTCTGCCCTTGAAGACAATGGATATAGAGTTACCTTTATGGATGAGAAAGTTCTAGTATGGCCTAAGAACTCAACAATCAAGAAAGCCCAAACTATAGGTGTAAGACAAGGGTACCTTTACAAACTGTGCATTGAAGTTAAACAAGCCCTTACCCTTGACACCTTTGATTCAAATGAGATTTGGCATACAAGATTAGGACATCTTCATTTCCGTGCCCTAGCTTCTGTGGAAAAACTTGTAACAGGCTTACCTAAGTTAAAATCATCTCATGAAGGAACATGCAAAGGTTGTGCCTTAGGAAAGAATACAAAGGGGTCCTTTCCCAATAGTTTGAGCAAAACCCTAAATGTGTTAGAATTGGTTCACTCAAACTTATGTGGACCCATGTCTGTACCCTCTAAAGCAGGATTTCTATACTATGTCATATTTGTAGATGACTTCTCTAGGAAAACCTGGATCTATTTCCTTAAGTGTAAAGAGTCAAAAGAAATCCTCAAAAGGTTCAAAGAGTTTAAAGCCCTCACTGAAAACTTCTCCGGAAAGAAAATAAAAACCTTAAGGACAAACAATGGGAAATAATATACCTCTAAGATTTTTAAAGAATTTTGCATGAGTGCTGGAATTAAGAGGGAGTTCACAGTTGCCTACAACCCTCAAACATTTGCACCTATTGCCAGTTACACATCAGTGAAAGCAGTATTAGCCATTGCAGCACCTAAAGGCTGGAAGATCCATCAAATGAGTGTGAAAACTGCATTCCTGAATGGAACCATTGAAGAGGAAGTCTATCTGGAACAGCCTGAAGGTTTTGTGATACATAAATCTAACTCACATGTGTGCAGGCTAAAGAAAGCTCTCTATGGACTTAAACAGGCTCCCAGGGTCTGGTATGAAAGAATTGACAGCTATCTCTTGGGATTAGGATTTTCCAAGAATGATGCTGACTCCAATCTCTACTTCAAGGTAATCAAAGGTGATATGCTAATAATTATTTTATATGTTGATGACCTACTGATAACAGGAGAAGATCACCTCATTGCTCAAGGGAAGCAATATCTAATTTCTGAATTTGACATGAAAGACTTGGGCATTCTACACTACTTCCTAGGTTTAGAAGTATGGCAGAAATCAAAGGGCATTATACTGAACCAAGGAAAGTACACTATTGATATTTTGAAGAGATTTGGAATGTTGGACTGTAGACCAATGTCTACACCTATGGAAACCAACCTTCACAAATTGAAAGAAGCAGCAATAGAATCCAAGTGTGCAGATCCAACCCTTTACAGACAGATGATTGGATCCTTGATGTATCTGGTTAACACCAGACCTGATATTTGCTATGCAGTAAATGTTCACAGCCAGTTCATGTGTGAACCAAAGGAAATTCACTTAATGGCTGTGAAACAGATTTTGAGATATCTTCAAGGCACTATTGGATATGGTCTTCTTTACAAGAATGATCAACTAGATCTACATGGGTACTCTGATTCAGATTGGGCTGGAAGTGTAACCGATCGGAAAAGCACATCAGGATGTTGCTTCAATTTAAGATCGACTATGATCTCCTGGATTTGCAAAAAACAATCTTCAGTTGCATAGAGCTCAACGGAAGTTGAATACATTGCAGCCTCAATGGGAGCAAGAGAAGCAGTTTGGCTTCGTAAATTGCTTGTGGGACTCTTTGGTGAGCCCTTGAATCCTACAATTATTCATTGTGATAATCAGAGTTGCATCAAACTCTCTGTGAATCCTGTCTTTCATGATAGATCTAAGCACATTGAGATCCCCTATCATTATGTAAGAGATATGGTGGAAAGGAAAGTGATTCAGTTGGAGTATATCAGTACAAATGATCAAACTGCAGACATTCTCACCAAGCCTCTCTCCCGAATCAAGGTAGAGCACTTCAGGAAGAAACTTGGTATGGTTGAAATGTAATTTGTTATTTATGTTTGAAATACAAATTGTTTATAAATTGTACTAATATATAAAGATGTTTAATGTGTAAACTCTTTTGTCATGTGTGTGACTCCATGACCTTATGGGCCTACTCCCCCTGTGTACATTATTGAAAGGTGATGATCTTTCTATGTAGTGTTCCCCTTTTGGCAGTAATCCTGTTATTAGCTCATCAGTCTATTCCGGAATCCTGTAGGCTCGTTGAGGTGTTTTCAAAGGATTCCAGTCTTGGAGGTTTTGTGGTTTTTTCCTCATTATTTACTATTTATAGTAAATACTATTTCTGGCAGTAAGCAGTTGACAGCCTGCAGTCATCACATCTTTGGAAGCAGTATTCATTATTAAGCCTTGGCTGTTTAAAAATATTGTTTTAATGCATTTCTGCATTGAAGGGCAAATTATTATAATTTGCAGTTGACCCCTTGGCCTAAGGCAATAGCTTTAAGTTGTTTTTAAAAAAGGGACTTTAAGGCTGGAGCCTCATGAAGAGATTAAAGTGCTTTTTAATTAATTATTCCTTGGCTTAAGTGGGACGTACTTTTGAAGGAATTAATATTTTTTTAGAAATTGAAAAAGGTAAAGGCTTTTGGCGTGGCTTCTTGGGGATTTGAAGAGTCTCCTCTCTTCCTTGCTTTTGGCGTACCTTCTTGGAGATATGAACAATTTCCTCACTCCTTTAAAAGTAAGGCTTGGCTCCAGCATTAAGCATCCATTATTTTGCTAAAGTTATGCTGTCAAAATTTTTTGTCATTTTCTACTTCGAGGAATGCTGACCTCTTAGTTCTTCATTCAATTTCGTGTTTGTAATATAACACCTAGTTGAATTATTACTGCTTCTCATACAGACTAGCAGATTGAGTTTCAAGATTTTATATTGGAGTGTGCAATTTTATAATGGAAAATCGCCCCTCTTGGGCCATACCTTTCAGCCTTGCATTGGGAATTGTGACATTAATTACAGCAGGTATTTGGAGCTGTTTTTGGTGTCTCAACAGGGGCGCCTATCTCTCAAGTGAACTATGCTTCGGTTTCACGCCTATTGGAGGTACTTTGAATAAGTTGTGAGCAATTTTCATAATTTCTGTAGTTGCTGATATACATTTCCAGAATTACAGTTCGCTGATCAGATTTAAAAACAATTGTTGTTTTCTATCTTTTCTCTCATTTTCTCGTTATGTCATGATAGAAAGATAATGTATGATGTGGTGCTAGAATACTGGTGAAATTAGCATTGTAAGATTGCAGCCTTCTCTTTGTACAAACTGCTAACAGTAGTACTGTTTTCAGTCTTATTATTGCTGCTTCATTTAACTAATTTCACACTAGTACCCCTGGATGGTTTACCACCAGTGAGGAGAATCTGTTGTAACACTTTTCATACCCACTTCAAGTGGAGAATCCCCACGTTTCAGTGGATGTCTACCACAGCAGAAGAAGTTTAATTTGTTGTTATTTCTTTTCAGAAGTAGTACTCCACCATATGTTAGCACCTCGCCCGCAATGGGATCTTGAGTGCACATTCTTGGTGTCGAGTTTAAGATACTTCTCTTTCAATAGAGTCTTGTAATTGTTGATTCACTAGATCCTCTGGATCCTCTGACCATATGCTCGCCCCTCCTCCTTAAGTGGTTTTAGGGCGCATTCTTGGTTAGAGTTCTTTAATGTACGTTTTGGTTATGCTAACCTTGACGGGTGAATGATTCTATTGTAAATGTTTGGGTTAAAAATCAAAAAAATTGAGAGAGAATATTTCATTCTAATAATGAACACTTGTATTTAACATTGTAAAGTGACGACTCTACAATGATAAACTATCATGATAGATATCATGTGACTTGATATCTGTGGACATGTCATGATAGTATCTCTTGGACACTTTGATGGATATCATGGGACTTGATATCATCTGAAGATCATTGTGATCCTTAAGAGATAATCATGGTGGATATTTATATCCGTGGATATGCCATGAATTATGGTAGACATCATGTGACATGATGTCAGTGCACATACCATAATGAAGATGTGTTATGAAGAATGTCATGTGACTTGACAACTTTGTGAAAACATATCATATCTTCGATATCACGTGTGAAGGTGATATCTTCACTTAGTTGATTTGAAATATATTCCCTAGCTAAGAGGGAGTGTTGATGAATGGTAGCTTAGGTTAGATATAAACGATGATTGCTATAAGCATCATCATCATTTATATAAGATCAATTGCTCTTCATATTTAATATTTCTAGAAATAAGTAAAATCGAATTTTATAATGCATATATATAAAAATCGAAATTAAATAAATGATGTTCAAAATTCATATTGAATTTAATTCGGAATTCTTATAATATATATCCACCATGTGTGAGGGGGTAGATGTGTTAAGTTGCTTAACCAAATGGTAATCGGTCAGAAGGAAGCTCCTGCTACATTCCTAAGTGATTACGTTCTTTGGGAGCTCTTTGACGGTTCCACGCAGGGACGTCCTCTCAAGAGACACATCCCTTGGAGGCAGGTCTCTTTACATACAAATAGGAGTTCCACCCTTGAATGCAAAATATCGAAATTTATTAATGTTCTGCAATCAATACATTCGGCATTTAGAGAAGAAATCTGGAAATCAGTTTTTGACTTAGAATTTTCTTACACAGAATTTCAGACCTTAGTTTATTCTTAGATATTAGGATCCTATTAGTGAAAGATTTGATTACATTTACAGATTCGTTGGATAGCCTGATTAATTCTGAGGAGGGTCTTTTGGATGTTGCATCACTTGAAAAGTTGATTTGAGGCCTCAAAAGTTTGGGCGCCCCCCCCTGGCTAGCTAGGGCACCCAACTCCTCCAAAGTAAGATTTTTTTTACTGTGTTTTCAACTTTCTTTTGACTTTTTCAATTTTGCTCATGTTTTCGCCTTGGTTCAATCTATGATATCTGATGTTTGAAAAATCCAATGAGCTCTCTGATGGTTTTGTTGGATAACTTGATCAAAACTGAAGGAAACTTGTTGAGGATGACAAACCCTAATTTTGACTTTTAGACCTTCAAATCCTTGGGCACCCTTGGCTAGCTAGGGCACCCATGATCTCCAGACTTAGATTTTTCATTTTTTCAACTTTGACCCTTCAAGTTTTGTCCTCTGTTTGACCTGCAGCTATTGGTGACTGATGAATTTGACGATCAGATTGAGATATGCACCGGATAACTAACAGAATTCTGAAGAATCTAAGCATATTTGCAAACCCTAACTACTGAGTTTGAACCTCCAAAACCCTAGGCGCCCCTGGCTAGCTAGGGCACCCAAGAATCCTAGAGATAGAATATTTCCAATGATTTTCACAATTTGTAGTTTGCTTCTATGCCAAGACTTCTCCGTTCAATCTCAAATTCCAACTGATTGATTGATCTGATGACTGTGCTGATGGATTCACTATGGAGCCTGTTGAATTCTGAACAACATTGTCTGGTAGCACAAACCCTGATAAAATCATTTGAGGCATTAAAATGATGGGCACCCCTGGCTAGCAGGGGCGCCATTACTGCTCAGACTAAGAATTTTATTTGAAATTTTCATCTTTCCCCTCGTTTCTCGTGCTCACCGTTGTTTTGACTATCGAAGACTGAGAAATGGCTAAGGCAAAGAATCCCAAGCGCTTTGATTGGATTGGGGTGCCTGGACTCTCCAATGTTAGCAAAATTTTCACATTTTTTAGGATTTTCCAGCCTCCTTCCTTTGTTCTTCATTACTCGATCATCTATTGCAGCTTCTTGATCTGTGTAGTGTTTGATACCTTGGATCTAACACTTGGCAGTTGAGCAACCTCCATTAATGACCTTGGACCTCCTTAAAGAGCTTCTAAAAAAGCAAAATTGATCCACCAAAGAAAAATTGATCTTTTGACGATTATGACTAGACCAGCTTGATGAGGAAGTATTTTAAGCCAATCAAAATCAGTTTGAGCCTTGGAAGCCAAACTTTCTATTTTTAAAAAAATTTGCCAACATCCATTTCAAAAGAAACCCAAAAAAACAAAAAAAAAAGTCAATTTTTAGAAACTTTCTATTTTTAGAAAATTTCCTACATTTTAGGGCCGAAAAACTGAGATCTAGGTTTTGTAGACAAAGTCGCTTTGAGTAGACCCAAGTCGTTAGATTTTGAAAATTTTGAGATTTTGACCCACATGCATGACATGCAAATTTCAATTTTCCGAGCTTTTGACAGTTTATAACAACATTTTTGACCATTTTTTCAACATGCCTAAGTGTAGCAAAAATTTTAATTTGGGGTACAACACTAAGGTTGTTGTTTGATAGTGATGTGTCTTATGAAATTAAGTCACATACTGGCTTGAGTTTTTGTCTTTATGACTATTGCATGTGTCAAAATTATCATAGTGAAGAGCATTGGGAAGTAGAGGTATATAGAGAGCTCGAGAATCCACTCTCTAAGCCATTCTTGACTTAGAAGATGTTAACTCAAGTTGTGCTCACATGAATCACTTAGAGGATAGAGCATTGACTTTCTTTATCACTATCTAATAATTAGAATAAGGGAAGCATTGTACTTTCCCCTTCATAAGATTGCTGTGAAAGTGAACTTAAAAGTCAATATGATATAGTTCCCACTAACTTAATGTGGATATCTTGTAATTAGATGCTAAGGAAGATCCATAACTTCATACCATGTGTATAAACTGGTATAAAGTTGTTTTGTTGGCGTTTCAATTAGCACCTCTGGAGTGCTTATTGGAAACGGACAGCTATTGCAAGTGTGTTAGTACATGCTCTTCGGATTATAGAGAGGAAGATCTCTCTTTGCTGATTTTATACTGTAAAAAAGGGGTGTACTAAGATTTCCTATCTTTTTTACTCAGCGGCAGGACACAAGGGTGCATAAACCAATGCGCCGTAGCTAAGCTTTTTCTCTGGTTTTCGCAGATCTTAACTACGACTAACTAAGCTTCTAAACTATCCTACCTCCTCAAGAAAAACAGAGCATGAGGGCATAGGAGCTAAATGGTATGGTTGGATCACTTGAATCCTCCGTCTCAATGGAATATGGCCGAGGCTCTGAACCTTCGGATATATACCAAGATAGGGCTCGATACAAGCAAACACTCGTTACGGTAAACTGGATCTGAGACTTGCTAAGGAGGAGGAACCCCTATCCGAGGTATAGGCTTGGAAGCAGCTCACTGGAAACAACAAGGAACGATGGCCTTTCTAACAGGATTCCCGAGGAGGTGACGACACCTGTCCAAAGTCTAGGCTGCAAGAAAGATCATTACACAACATCAAACGATAATGATTGATGACAAAATATCCAAGGAGGCGACGACACCTGTCCAAGGAGGAGATTGAAACAATGCACTATTTAAAAACAAGACTTTGAATAACTCAAATAATTAGATCAATCAAGCTTGCACCATCCGATTTATTCTTTAAGATTCTTCAAAGAATTACAAAGGTCGGGACAGCAAAGGCACGAAATCATGCACAATTGCGATCAACCAACGAACTCTCATCCAAGAGTGAACAGATATAAACAAGCGAATTCTGGCAACAGTGGCGCAGCAATTTTGCTAGCAAATAAAGGTTAAACAAATAAAGAACCTAAGGTTCTTATTTATAGAAACTCAAAGGAGTAGGCAACCCTAAAATCTCCTTGAGTTAACAAACAGTTCTTGCCAATCAGCAAGATATTATTCTATGTCTAAAAGTAGGTGAGCAAACAGTTAACTGGAAATCTACTTCAGTTAACTGAAACTAAACAAAAGTCAAACCGGAAGTCTACCTCAGTTGACTGACACCTAACTAAAAGTGAACTTATGTTACAAATGTGTCTCTCCAAATAGACATCCACCTTTTGAGGAGATTTGAGATCCACAAATCGTGGGAGTCAAATAGACATCCTAGATTAGTGGGATCTGACATGCATGATCTGTGGAGATCTGGAGTCAACTTGGAAAGAGGCATCAAGTTGACTTCAGTCATCATTAATGCTACTTGGAGGGTAGGACGTCTTTTCTTGGTGCTTTATACCTCTTCACCACTGGTCAACAAAGTCTCTATCCAGTCATTGACCTCTTCGGCCTCCGAGCAATTAATGCTCTTCAAGATGACTATGTGGCGTCTAAGCATTTCTTCACCCGTCGTAAGCTGCTGATGATAGGTTATGCATTGGGCAGCTGCTTCATCTAACTGGACAGACATGGCTGCAATTTTGGCTAATTTGCAGCCATTGGGATCTTCAAGGAATGAAGATCGGATGACATCCCGGAATCGTGTCTGCACGGTTTCAAGTTCCACATATTCTCCTCCTTCCCGCTGATATTCTAACTCTGGGAAGGATATTACCAACGTTCTTGCGAAGTTGATAATATTGGCGACGAAGCATCTATAGTCAATCAGCTCCACAGAGTTGGCATCATAGGCTCTCACCTTGTATGCCACCTGTTCTTTCCACTCAAAGAGATGGTGTTTATTTTCTGTGGTCGTAACTGATTCATATGCTTGTTGCAAATCAGCAACTGTCGCCTCCTCTCTCGGCCTCTCTTGAGCTGCCTTTATATCTGACTTCTGGATTTCTGATCGAAGTCCATGTGCTCTGTCTCTCAGCTGATATGCTTCTGTCAACACACACCGCCCTTTGACAACAAACTCATCCACTTGACGTCTCAAGTGTTTACCGTATGTAATCAACTGATGATGGTTCCTTTCAGCTGGGAGATCCAATAGTCCTTGAGGCAAAGCCGAGGAGTTTGGAGTGTCATGTATCAAACTAGAAATGTACAACTTTAGCTGACGGATTTCAGCCTTCAAGGCTGCTTTGTCTTGTCCATCTTTTGTCATCCTTTCTTTGACACTCGCCGAGGCAATTCCAAGAAGGTCTGCCTCCACCTGTCGAGTGGTCTTTCCAAGGTTCACCTTTGAAAGTGTGAAATCCTCAACCCTCACATTATGTATATCTTTGTCTTCAGGTGGGGCAGCAGTCTCTATGATAACCTCGTTCTCTGCATTCTTTTCTACATGCGTCTGCTTCTTCAACTTCTTTACCGGCATGTCTTGTGGGACATGATGGAATTCAGAGAAGTCAAGCTGATAAGAAGGCCTCTCCTCTTCCTCCCAAGCGAGCTTTCCAGCCAGATAGAATCTCGGCTAGCATCGCTGGGAGGAGGAACATAGGTCCCCTGAATGCTAGAAGAACGAGACTGTGCCGTGGCAATGTCTCGTGGTGGCGAGTCCAAATCAATAGGACTTTGTGACCTCTGTGATGGTGGTGAAGCTGGTGGCTCTGTTTCTATCACTGGCACCGCTTCTGCTGCAACTTCTTCTACAATGGTTTCCATCTCTACAGCGATTATTTCAATCACTGGTTCTTGTGTAGTTGCAGCGGTCTCAACTGTCTCAGGCAAATTGGTGGCTGTCTCCACCTGTACCTCTTGCCGGCTTGTGCTGGCAATTCCTTTTCTCCCCCATGTGCTTCCTGACATCCGCATTCCTTCTGGAGGAAAGCTCATCTTCTTCTGTCTGGGTTTCCTCCTAGACGTGGAAGGTAGTGTAGACTGAACCGCTGGCGGCTCTGATCGGGGAAGTACTACCTTCCTTGTCCTTTTACTGTCCAGGTAGAGTTGACTGTGTCGAACTACTCTACCCGTTCTTTCCTCAATAGACGTACTCTCTTTCGCGTACCAGTCTACCTTGCCGAGTGGTTGTGAATCCACTAGACCCGTGAAGAAGGAAGAAAGAATAACTTCTCCTTTTCGTCCTCAGATAAGCCCTCGATGTCTTCTGACATGAATTCTGCAATCTGCGAGAGCTTGAATCTGCTATGGTTCCTTCTTCTCACTTCGAACTCATCCTCGCAGTTGACCCAAAAATCTTCCATGAAAGGTTCATGTGATGATCTTTGCTCAAGGTGAGCTGCGAAGATGCCTCTGGGGTCATAGGATGGCCTCCTGTCGATGAGGTACTTGAGATTAAATCTCACTATTTCTTGGCTTATCAACCTTGCATCAGCTGCAATTCTGCATCTGTAGAGTCCCATCTGAAGAGGAAAGTTCACTGCAGCCTTTTTCTTTACGCGAAGGTAAGAGTGAACATCGGCCAATTGCCTCAGGAATTCCATGAACACTACCCTATCTGAGGGGTAACGTGGCATCATGGCGGGGTGGCCATTATAGCCATACACGCGTATGTAGGTGAAAGTGGGGAATTGTATGAACCAATCCGCCCAGTCCACCATTGCTGCCTTAGCTGCTGGTGAAATACGCACGTGCATCTCATGGTCTAGCTCGTGCACGGTGTGCATAGTAAAAAGGTCATTTATTCTTTTGAAATGTCTTTCCGCTAGAGTGAACTCCAAGCGAGGAAAGTATTCTTGTACCTTTTGCACACCCAGGGTTCCCACAGTGTTTAATGTTCTGAAATCGCCTTGGAAGGCTATCAGGTAGACCAGGTATGAACACATGTGGAAACGGTGCTCTTCTAGAAATCCGGTGAATTGTTGGTGGAGTGTGTCACTGATCAGGGAGGCCCAGTCGTAACGTTCTTTTCTGCTGATTATCTTGCCAATAATGTAGAACATCCACGGCTGGAAGGATTTTCCCTCCTCTTGTCCAGTGACTCTGCTGAGTAGGGTGATTAGCACTCCGTACTCGTCTTTGAATTCTCCTCTACCAACCAATCTGGGCAAGCTGGTTCTCTTTGTTTTCAGCCAATGTTCAGCCATTATAAGCGAACACTTGTCTTTCGAAGCCTCGAATGCCTTTTCGCATTCTGTCACTGATATGACCTTCTTGGTAGGGCATGGTGGAATTGCAAAACAAGTCTCTATGTCCACCGGCTTCAAGCTGCAAATCACCCTCCCGTCTACTGACAGGATCTCTCTTGTAGTCGGGTTGTAATGCTTAGTGCAAGCAATTACAAGCTCGATGCTTTGTAAGGTGATTGGAATAGATGCTGCTTGAAACAAACCGGATTCTTCGATGTTCTGCAATGTGATTTGATTCATGCCCTCCAAGTCTTCAGAACTGACCTCTGGATTTTTCTGCCATAAGTCTGTATCAGTCGTTTTCAGGTAATCATGGTATAAGACCGTTTTGGTCTTGTATTGTACCTGAGAGTACTGCATTCTGAAAACCTTGAATATTGACTGGGCACTTGACCCTGTTCTGACACTTTTCTGGAACTGCTAAAAATAGCCTCGCCGGGGGTAGTTTTTACGAAAAATTCTGAGACATGGGTTTTGTTAAGAATGATTTTCTAAACAGACCCAGATCGTCAGAAATTCGAAAAAACGAGTTTTTCTTTGACATGCAAGAGCCCTTCGGTGGCAGAGGCAGCAAGGGCACCAGAAAGTGATTTTTCTCGAAAAAATCTAACACATGGGTTTTGTTCGTGCTTCAAAGCCAAACAAACCCAGTTTGTCCGTTTTTCAATATTATGACTTTTTCCGGAAACCCTAAAAAATAGGGGCAGCAGGGCTACTTTTTCTGAAAAAATCTACCATGTGGGTTTTGTTGAAAAAGCTGTGCTGATCATACCCAGTTGGTCAGATCTGTGATAATCTGTCGTTTCCTGTGACATGCAAAAGAAATATAGACAGAAGTAGAGGAAGTAGACAGAAGATGGATTGGAAGTTATAAACTGCCACTTTGCAATAATCTGTCTCTGGAAGCAATCTTGGGAGAAGAATGCTTTTACTGCCAATGATCTTCAAAAATATTGAAGATCCGTTCAAAACCCCTGCCAGATCTTGAAAACTTGTTCTTGGGAGCTATTTGATGTTTTATCCTTCAACCTGCAAAAAGAATAATGAGGAAAGGGACGCCTAGCATGAATATAAGGCAATTAGGGTTAAGATCCACAAAGTATGGAAGATAACTCATCATTCAGGCCTGATTTGGAGTTCCAAAAGATGATTTCCACTGATTGTGGAGTGTTTTTCTCTTTTTTGGCTCCAAATTTGCTAACTCAAGTCAACATTTCTGTTTGACTTTCCTTTAGGCGTCCAACCTTGAGTTTGATCATTTTTGTCTATTTTGCAAGCTGAAGTGCTCCCGTTTGATCTTCGATTCAGGTTACTCAGTTGATCTCGAGCAGTGTCCGACAGTTCTGTTGTCGAGGCGGGATCAGTATGATTAGATATGCCTGGGAGAGGTTAACTCAGAAAACTGAGTTTAGGTCTCCAGAAAGAAGGGCGCCTTTTCTTGAAAGGGGCGCTTTTGACAATGCCTTAGTCAATTTTCATTGACTTGTTCTTCGTTTTGACCTTTTCAGACCCTCTTTGCTTTGATCTGATGTTCCCGATGTTTGATGAATCAGCTGATTCTGCTTGACGATGCGTCGGGTAGCCGGTTCAGTCTTGTTCACGATGCTCGACTTCTCAGTGGAAGCTGGCAAGTTTTGGGCCTCCAAACTAAAGGGCGCCCCTGGTGGCCAGGGGCGCTTTTAGCTTTTGCTTGGTTTCATCTTGGTTGTGGACTTCCAGTCTTTGACCTCCTCCATCAGTTGATTGATTTGTCGAAAGTTCTTGTTGATAGTCTCGTTGACGAGATAGGTCATAGCTTGGAAGGTCATCCTGGGAGGCAGTGAAGATTCTGGCTGAATCTGGATACCTTTAGGAAAGGGCGCCTTTCCTTGAGAGGGGCGCTTTTAGCCATGCCTGAGCCATTTTTTGGCTTATCTTTCCAGTTTTTCAAATTTGGCTTTTTCTGCTTGATCTCATCTCGTGATCGTCAGGTGTGTCTTGTGGACTTGCTGTTAGATTGATCATGTAGCCGGGAGGAAGCTGGAAAGATATCATGTATAGAGCTACAGCTCTTGGATTCATCTGGTGGTTGCAACTGAGGGGCGCCCCTGGCCAGCAGGGGCGCTTTTATCTTGAAGCTTTCTGATTTGGCATTTCTATCGTCAATGGATCCTCCATACTTCGCTGACGGTTGATCAATGATCCCTGAATCAGATGATCTTGCTGATTGTTTCGTTGTCGAGTGTTATACCCAAAATGAAATTTTTGGCATTCTGCTTAAATTGAGCTAAACAACGAAAAAATGCCATCTAAAGTATGTTTTAGTTCAAACCAAATATGAAATCCTTGTGGGTTTCTGTCAAGGAACCTATGGTTAAAATTTTGAAAAAACGAAAATTAGGGTTTTACACCCCTATTTTTATGGAAACCCTAAAAAATAGGACCTTCCCGGAAATGATTGAAAATAATTCTGATAGGATTAATTGCCTTCACGATCACACTGATCAAGTCAGAATTATCAAAAATTATGTTTTACTCTGGTGGGTCTATTTCTATTTTTCAGGAACAAAGTTAGGAGCTCCGCAGCCATTAATGGCAGATTGGCCAGTACCAGGTGCTGAAAGCTAAACCTCAAAAGCTTCAACGAAGAAACCATGGCGGAAAAGGATGAAAATGATGACGTTCAACGAAGGAGATTCTCAAAGCGGAAAAGGCCAAAATTTGGCTAAGTCTGGAAGGTGCACGTTTTGTCTACCAAGGCAAAACATAGTCTACAGTGGCTAAAAGCGCCCCTCTTGAAGAAAGGCGCCCTTGAACCTCAGAGGGCAAATCAAATCATCTGGCAGTGTCAAAACAGTCATCCTCTTCACTTTCATACTAGCTCGACAACGAAACAATCAGCAAGATCATCTGATTCAGGGATCATTGACCAACCGTCAGCGAAGTATGGAGGATCCATTGACGACAGAAGTGCCAAATCTGAAAGCTTCAAGGTAAAAGCGCCCCTGCTGGCCAGGGGCGCCCCTCAGTTGCAGACATCAGATGAATCCAAGAGCTGTAGCTTTATACATGATATCTTTCCAGCTTCCTCCCGGCTACGTGATCAATCTAACAGCAAGTCCACAAGACACACCAGACGATCACGAGATGAGATCAAGCAGAAAAAGCCAAATTTGAAAAACTGGAAAGATAAGCCAGAAAATGGCTAAGGCATGGCTAAAAGCGCCCCTCTCAAGGAAAGGCGCCCTTTCCTAAAGGTGTCCAGATTCAGCCGGAATCTTCACTGCCTCCCAGGATGACCTTCTCAGCTATGACCTATCTTGTCAGCGAGACTATCAGCAAGAACTTCCGACAAATCAATCGACTGATGAAGAAGGTCAAAGACTGGCAGTCCACAACCAAGATGAAACCAAGCAAAAGCTAAAAGCGCCCCTGCTGGCCAGGGGCGCCCTTTAGTTTGGAGGCCCAAAACTTGCCAGCTGCCACTGCAAAGTCAGGCATCGTGAACAAGACTGAACCAGCTACCCGACACATCATCAAGCAGAATCATCTGATTCATCAAACATCGGGAACGTCAGATCAAAGCAAAGAGGGTCTGAAAAGGTCAAAACGAAGAACGAGTCAGTGAAAATTGACTAAGGCATTGTCAAAAGCGCCCCTTTCAAGAAAAGGCGCCCTTCTTTCTGGAGACCTAAACTCAGTTTTCTGAGCTAACCTCTCCCAGGCATATCTAATCACATTGATCCTGCCTCAACAACAGAACTGTCAGATACTGCTCGAGATCAACTGAGCAACCTGAATCGAAGATCAAACAGGAGCACTTCAGCTTGCAAAATAGGCAAAAAAGATCAAACTCAAGGTTGGACGCCTAAAGGAAAGTCAAACAGAAATGTTGACTTGAGTTAGCAAATTTGGAGCCAAAAAAGAGAAAAACACTCCACAATCAGTGGAAATCATCTTTTGGAACTCCAAATCAGGACTGAATGATGAGTTATCTTCCATACTTTGTGGATCTTAACCCTAATTGCCTTATATTCATGCTAGGCGTCCCTTTTCCTCATTATTCTTTTTGCAGGTTGAAGGATAAAACATCAAGTAGCTCCCAAGAACAAGTTTTCAAGATCTGGCAGGGGTTTTGAACGGATTTTCAATATTTTTGAAGATCATTGGCAGTAAAAGCATTCTTCTCCCAAGATTGCTTCCAGAGACAGATTATTGCAAAGTGGCAGTTTATAACTTCCAATCCATCTTCTGTCTATTTCCTCTACTTCTGTCTATATTTCTTTTGCATGTCACAGGAAACGACAGATTTTCACAGATCTGACCAACTGGGTATGATCAGCACAGCTTTTTCAACAAAACCCACATGGTAGATTTTTTCAGAAAAAGTAGCCCTGCTCCCCTATTTTTTAGGGTTTCCGGAAAAAGTCATAATATTGAAAAACGGACAAACTGGGTTTGTTTGGCTCTGAAGCACGAACAAAACCCATGTGTTAGATTTTTTCGAGAAAAATCACTTTCTGGTGCCCTTGCTGCCTCTGCCACCGAAGAGCTCTTGCATGTCAAAGAAAAACTCGTTTTTTCGAATTTCTGACGATCTGGGTCTGTTTAGAAAATCATTCTTAACAAAACCCATGTCTCAGATTTTTTCGTAAAAACTACCCACGGCGAGGCTATTTTTAGCAGTTCCAAAAAAGTGTCAGAACAGGGTCAAGTGCCCAGTCAATATTCAAGGTTTTCAGAATGCAGTACTCTCAGATACAATACAAGACCAAAACAGTCTTATACCATGATTACCTGAAAACGACTGATACAGACTTATGGCAGAAAAATCCAGAGGTCAGTTCTGAAGACTTGGAGGGCATGAATCAAATCACATTGCAGAACATCGAAGAATCCAGTTTGTTTCAAGCAGCATCTATTCCAATCACCTTACAAAGCATCGAACTTGTAATTGCTTGCACTAAGCATTACAACTCGACTACAAGAGAGATCCTGTCAGTTGACGGGAGGGTGATTTGCAGCTTGAAGCCGGTAGACATAGAGACTTGTTTTGCAATTCCACCATGCCCTACCAAGAAGGTCATATCAGTGACAGAATGCGAAAAGGCATTCGAGGCTTCAAAAGACAAGTGTTCGCTTATAATGGCTGAACATTGGCTGAAAACAAAGAGAAACAGCTTGCCCAGATTAGTTGGTAGAGGAGAATTCAAAGATGAGTACGGAGTGCTAATCACCCTACTCAGCAGAGTCACTGGACAAGAGGAGGGAAAATCTTTCCAGCCGTGGATGTTCTACATTATTGGCAAGATAATCAGCAGAAAAGAACGTTACGACTGGGCCTCCCTGATCAGTGACACGCTCCACCAACAATTCACCGGATTTCTAGAAGAGCACCGTTTCCACATGTGTTCATACCTGGTCTACCTGATAGCCTTCAAAGGCGATTTCAGAACATTAAACACTGTGGGAACCCTGGGTGTGCAAAAGGTACAAGAATACTTTCCTCGCTTGGAGTTCACTCTAGCGGAAAGACATTTCAAAAGAATAAATGACCTTTTTACTACGCACACCGTGCACGAGCTAGACCATGAGATGCACGTGCGTATTTCACCAGCAGCTAAGGCAGCAATGGTGGACTGGGCGGATTGGTTCATACAATTCCCCACTTTCACCTACATACGCGTGTATGGCTATAATGGCCACCCTGCCATGATGCCACGTTACCCCTCAGATAGGGTAGTGTTCATGGAATTCCTGAGGCAATTGGCCGAGGTTCACTCTTACCTTCGCGTAAAGAAAAAGACTGCAACAAGCTTTCCTTTTCAGATGGGACTCTACAGATGTAGGACTGCAGCCGATGCAAGGTTGATAAGCCAAGAAATAGTGAGATTTAATCTCAAGTACCTCATCGACAGGAGGCCATCCTATGACCCCAGAGGCATCTTCGCAGCTCACCTTGAACAAAGATCATCACATGAACCTTTCATGGAAGATTTCGTCAGCTGAGATGATTCAGCTCGAACCATAACTTGAATTCAGCTCTCGCCGGATGCGGGAATTCATGTCAGAGGACATCAAGGGCTTATCTGAGGACGAAGAAGAAGTCATTCTTTCTTCCTTCTTCATGGGTCTAGTGGATTCACAACCACTCAGCAAAGTAGACTGGTACGCGAAAGAGAGTACGTCTATTGAGGAAAGAACGGGTAGAGTAGTTCAACACAGTCAACTCTACCTAGATAGTAAAAGGACAAGAAAGGTAGTACTTCCCCGATCAGAGCCGCCAGTGGTTCAATTTACACTACCTTCCACATCTAGGAGGAAACCCAGACAAAAGAAGATGAGCTTTCCTCCAGAAGGAATGCGGATGTCAGGGAGCACATGGGGGAGAAAAGGAATTGCCAGCACAAGCCGACAAGAGGTACAGGTGCAGACAACCACCAATTTACTTGAGATAGTTGAGACCGCTGCAACTACACAAGAACCAGTGATTGAAATAATCGCTGTAGAGATGGAAACCATTGTAGAAGAAGTTGCAGCAGAAGCGGTGCTAGTGATAGAAACAGAGCCACAAGCTTCACCACCATCATAGAGGTCACAAAGTCCTATTGATTTGGACTCACCACCACGAGACATTGCCACGACATAGTCTCATTCTTCTAGCATTCAGGGGGCCTATGTTCCTCCTCCCAGCGATGCTAGCCGAGATTCTATCTGGCTGGAAAGATCACTTGGGAGGAAGAGGGAGAGACCTTCTTATCAGCTTGACTTCTCTGAATTCCATCATGTCCCACAAGATATGCCGGCAAAGAAGTTGAAAAAGCAGACATATGTAGAAAAGAATGCAGAGAATGAGGTTATCATAGAGACTGCTGCCCCACCTGAAGACAAAGATATACATAGTGTGAGGGTTGAGGATTTCACGCTTTCAAAGGTGAACCTTGGAAAGACCACTCGACAGGTGGAGGCAGACCTTCTTGGAATTGCCTCGGCGAGTGTCAAAGAAAGGATGACAAAAGATGGACAAGACAAAGCAGCCTTGAAGGCTGAAATCCGTCGGCTAAAGTTGTACATTTCTAGTTTGATACATGACACTCCAAACTCCTCGGCTTTGCCTCAAGGACTGTTGGATCTCCCAGCTGAAAGAAACCATCATCAGTTGATTACATACGGTAAACACTTGAGACGTCAAGTGGATGAGTTTGTCGTCAAAGGGCGGTGTGTGTTGACAGAAGCATATCAGCTGAGAGACAGAGCACATGGACTTCGATCAGAAATCCAGAAGTCAGATATAAAGGCAGCTCAAGGGAGGCCGAGAGAGGAGGCGACAGTTGCTGATTTGCAACAAGCATATGAATCAGTTACGACCACAGAAAATAAACACACTTGCAATAGCTGTCTGTTTCCAATAAGCACTCCAGAGGTGCTAATTGAAACGCGAACATCGAGCCAGTATGAAAGTGAAGAGGATGACTGTTTTGACAATGCCAAATGATTTGATTTGCCCTCTGAGGTCCAAGGGCGCCTTTCTTCAAGAGGGGCGCTTTTAACCACTGTAGACTGTGTTTTGCCTTGGTAGACAAAACGTGCACCTTCCAGACTTAACCAAATTTTGGCCTTTTCCGTTTTGAGAATCTCCTTCGTTGAACGGCATCATTTTCATCTTTTTCCGCCATGGTTTCTTCGTTGAAGCTTTTGAGGTTTAGCTTTCAACACCTGGTACTGGCCAATCTGCCATTAATGGCTGCGGAGCTCCTAACTTTGTTCCTGAAAAATAGAAATAGACCCACCAGAGTAAAACATATTTTTTGATAATTCTGACTTGATCGGTGTGATCGTGAAGGCAATTAAGCCTATCAGAATTATTTTCAATCATTTCCGGGAAGGTCCTATTTTTTAGGGTTTCCATAAAAATAGGGGTGTAAAACCCTAATTTTCGTTTTTTCAGAATTTTAACCATAGGTTCCTTGACAGAAACCCACAAAGATTTCATAGTTGGTTTGACCTAAAACATACTTTAGATGGCATTTTTACGTTGTTTAGCTCAATTTAATCAGAATGCCAAAAATTTCATTTTGGGTATAACACTATGGTTCCTTCTTCTCACGTCGAACTCATCCTCACAGTTGACCCAAAAATCTTCCATGAAAGGTTCATGTGATGATCTTTGCTCAAGGTGAGCTGCGAAGATGCCTCTGGGGTTATAGTATGGCCTCCTGTCAATGAGGTATTTGAGATTAAATCTCACTATTTCCTGGCTTATCAACCTTGCATCGGCTGCAGTCCTGCATCTGTAGAATCCCATCTGAAAAGGAAAGTTTGCAGCAGTCTTTTTCTTTATGCGAAGGTAAGAGTGAACCTCGGCCAATTGCCTCAGGAATTCCATGAACACTACCCTATTTGAGGGGTAGCGTGGCATCATGGCGGGGTGGCCATTGTAGCCATACACGTGTATGTAGGTGAAAGTGGGGAATTGGATGAACCAATCCGCCTAGTCCACCATTGCTACCTTAGCTATTGGTGAAATACGCATGTGCATCTCATGGTCTAGCTCGTGTACGGTGTGCATAGTAAAAAGGTCATTTATCTTTTTGAAGTGTCTTTCTGTTAGAGTGAACTCTAGGCGAGGAAAGTATTCTTGGACCTTTTGCACACTCAGGGTTCCCACAGTGTTTAATGTTCTGAAATCGCCTTGGAAGGCTATCAGGTAGACCAGGTATGAACACATGTGGAAACGGTGTTCTTCTAGAAACCCGGTGAATTGTTGGTGGAGTGTGTCACTGATTAGGGAGGCCTAGTCGTAACGTTCTTTCCTGCTGATTATCTTGCCAATAATGTAGAACATCCACGGCTGGAAGGATTTTCCCTCCTCTTGTCCAGTGACTCTACTGAGTAGGGTGATTAACACTCCGTACTCATCTTTGAATTCTCCTCTACCAACCAATCTGGGCAAGCTGGTTCTCTTTGTTTTCAGCCAATGTTCAGCCATTATAAGCGAACACTCATCCTTCGAAGCCTCGAATGCCTTTTCGCATTCTGTCACTGATATAACCTTCTTGGTAGGGCATGGTGGAATTGCAAAACAAGTCTCTATGTCCATCGGCTTCAAACTGCAAATCACCCTCCCGTCTACTGACAGGATCTCTCTTCTAGTAGGGTTGTAATGCTTTGTGCAAGCAGTTACAAGCTCAATGCTCTGTAAGGTGATCGGAATAGATGCAGCTTGGAATAAACCGGATTCTTCAATGTTTTGCAACGTGATTTGGTTCATGCCCTCCAAGTCTTCAGAACTGACCTTTGGATTTTTCTGCCATAAGTCTGTGTCAGTCATTTTCAGGTAATCATGGTATAAGACCGTTTTGGTCTTGTATTGTACCTGAGAGTATTGCATTCTAAAAACCTTGAATATTGACTAGGCACTTGACCCTGTTCTGACACTTTTTTGGAACTGCTAAAAATAGCCTCGTCGGGGGTAGTTTGTATGAAAATTTTTGAGACATGGGTTTTATTGAGAATGATTTTCTAAACAAACCTAGATCGTCAAAAATTCGGAAAAATGAGTTTTTCTTTGACATGCAAAAGCCTTTTGGTGGTAGAGGCAGCAGGGGCACCAGAAAGTGTTTTTACTCAGAAAAATCCAACACATGGGTTTTGTTCGTGCTTCAGAGCTAAACAAACCTAGTTTGTCTGTTTTTTAATATTATGACTTTTTCCGGAAACCCTAAAAAAATAGGTGCAGCAGGGCTACTTTTTCTGGAAAAATCTACCATGTGGGTTTTGTTGAAAAAGTTGTGCTGATCATACCCAGTTGTCCAGATCTGTGATTATCTGTCGTTTCCTGTGACATGCAAAGAAATATAGACAGAAAAGGAGGAAGTAGACAGAAGATGGATTGGAAGTTATAAACTGCCACTTTGCAATAATCTGTCTCTGGAAGCAATCTTGGGGAAAGAATGCTTTTACTGCCAATGATCTTCAAAAATATTGAAGATCCGTCCAAAACCTCTGCTAGATCTTGAAAACGTGTTCTTGAGAGCTATTTGATGTTTTATCCTTCAACCTGCAAAAAGAATAATGAAGAATGGGACGCCTAGCATGAATATATGGTGATTAGGGTTAAGATCCACAAAGTATGGAAGATAACTCATTATTCAGGCTTGATTTGGAGTTCCAAAAGATGATTTCCACTGATTGTGGAGTGTTTGGTCTCTTTTTGGCTCCAAATTTGCTAACTCAAGTCAACATTTCTGCTTTGACTTCTTTTAGGCGTCCATTCTTGAAGTTTATCATTTTTTGTTCATATTGCAAGCTGAAGTGCTCCTGTTTGATCTTTGATTCAGGCTACTCAGTTGCTCTCTAGCAGTGGCTGGCAGTTCTGTTGTTGAGGTGGGATCAACACGATCAGATATGCTTGAGAGGGATTAACTCAGAAAACTGAGTTTAGGCCTCCAGAAAGAAGGGCGCCTTTCCTTGAGAGGGGTGCTTTTGACAATGCCTTAGTCAATTTTCATTGACTGTTCTTCGTTTTGATCTTTTTAGACCCTCTTTGCTTTGATCTGACGTTTCCGATGTTTAGATGAATCAGATGACTCTACTTGACGATGCATTGGGTAGCCAGCTCGATCTTTCTCAGGATGACTGACTTCTCAGTTGAAGCTGGCAGGTTTAGATCCTTCAAACTAAAGGGCGCCCCTGGCCAGCAGGGGCGCTTTTAGCTTTTGATTGAATTTCTTCATGCTGTAAACTGCCTGACTTTGACCTCCTCCATTAGATGATTGATTTGTCGGAAGTTATTGCTAATAGTCTCACTGACGAGATAGGTCATAGCTGAGAAGGTCATCCTGGGAGGCAGTGAAGATTCTGGTTGAATCTGGATGCCTTCAAGAAAGGGCGCCTTTCCTCAAGAGGGGTGCTTTTAGCCATGCCTTGGTCATTTTCTGGCTTATCTTTCCAGTTCTTCAATTTTGGCTTTTTCTGCTTGATCTCAACTCGTGATCGTTTGGTTTGTCTCATGGACTTGTTGTTAGATTGATCACATAGCTGGGAGGAAGCTGGAAAGATATCATGTATAGAGCTGTTGCTTATGGATTCATTTGGTGCTTGCAACTGAGGGGCGCCTCTGGCAAGCAGGGGTGCTTTTGCCTTGAAGCTCTCTGATTTGGCATCTGTGTCGTTGATGGATCCTCCATACTTTGCTAACGATTGGTCAATGATACCTGAATCAGATGATTTTGTTGATTGTTTCGTTGTCGAGACAACATGAGAGTAAAGAGGATGACTGAGTTGAAGATGCCAAATGATTTCATTTTCCCTCTGAGATCCAAGGGCGCCTTTCTTCAAGAGGGGCGCCTTTTCACCTTGTAGACTGTGTTTTGCCTTGGTAGACAAAACGTCCATCTTCCAGACTTAGCCAAATTTTGGCCTTTTCCGTTTTGAGAATCTCCTTCGTTGAAACAACATCTTTTCATCCTTTTTCGCCATAGCTTCTTGGTTGAAGATTTTGAGGTTTAGCTTTCAGCACCTGGTACTGGCCAATCTGCCATTAATGGCTGCGGAGCTCCTAACTTTTTTCCTGAAAAACAGAAATAGACTCACCAAAATAAAACATAATTTTTGATAATTTTGACTTGATCAGTGTGATCGTGAAGGCAATTAATCCTATCAGAATTATTTTCAATCATTTCCGAGAAGGTCCTATTTTTGGGGTTTCCATAAAAATAGGGGTGTAAAACCCTAATTTTCATTTTTTCAAAATTTTAACCATAGGTTCCTTGACATAAACCCACAAAGACTTCATGTTTGGTTTGACCTAAAACATACTTTAGATGGCATTTTTACGTTGTTTAACTCAATTTAATCAGAATGCCAAAAAATTCATTTTGGGTATAACAAGATCTAACATTTAAATCAACATAATGGAAAATTAGAAAGAGAGATCTACAGATTTGATTGTGGACACCATTTATAGCATCATGGAATGATGGCAAAAGGAATTGGAAAAAAGTGTGGAAGTTTGAGATGTTGGAAATATTGTTGTCATTGATGTCAAAGGAGATAAGGAACTCATATTGTTGTTATTGATGTCATGGCTGGTCGAAGATTATTGTCATTGATGTCAAAGGTGTGGAGAGCTTTTTGTCAATGAAGGAAATCGTTATCTAAAGAAGGAATCATACTGCTGCTATAATATGCCTTATATCTGCTGCTGGGAGAAATAATTATAAAGCATATTCATTATGGTGCTGGCTGACCTCCTCAAGTGGTGCTCACATTGGTGAAATAAACTAAAGTCATTTATTATTAAATATGGCCGACCCCTTTCATGCAAGCGCCACCTTTTGAAAAACAAAAATAAAATAAATTATATTTATGAGGCGGACCTCATAAAGGTAGTGCTGAAAGTAAGTTATCCTTAAGAAGGCTGAACCCTTTTGGGAATGCACACCTCCCTTGGTGAAGAGGCACATAAAAGGGTATATAAAGAAGAGGATGTGGAAGGAAAACAGAGGAAGTAACACAATGAAATATCATTCGACTTAAAGAAGATCTAGAGCAGTCCAAGAGCAGAAAAATTATGTAGAATATTTCAGATTTGTTTTGAAGAAAGTGGGAGCAGAATTCTAAAGCATTACAGCAGAAAACTAAATGAGTTATATGCAGATTTTAGAGAGGAGTATATGCAGATTTAAGGGATAAGTATATGCAGATCTAAAAGGAAGGTGTATTCAAATGATTGTATCAATTTTGTGAAGAGCATTTCATCTACAAGATCTTTTATGAAGGAAGATTTATTGGTCATCATTCATTGAAGAAGTTATATTCAAGAAGACTAGACTTTGTTGAGTTAGAGGTTGGTGCCTCATATCAAAGAGATTGGTGTCTCTTGCTGAGTTGGTGCTCAGTGGTGGGGATTGGTGTCTCTAGTGGGTTGGTGCCTACAAAGACTAAGTGTTGGAGATCGGAGTCTCCAAGTAGGTTGGTACCTACAAAGTTTGTAAGATAATTTTATATATATAAGCAATATTTTTCCTCCCTTTTCTTTTGAAAGGGTTACCACGTAAATCTTGTGTTCTTAATTGCTATATCTTGTATGCTTGTTGGTGTGATGGTTGATTAAGTTTTGAAAAAGTAAAAGATTAACTTATACTCTTCACTTCCCGCTCCAGCCCCCCTCCATCTCAATATAAGTGTGTACTCATCATGAGAGGCACAAATGTGTAGAGCATTGGCCGCACTTTGACATCACAAAAGAAATTAAATGGACAAATATAGTGATGAGTAAAATGGATAGTGTCATGTAACTCATAACAATTTGACTTTCCAATAATTTTGTGAAGCCAAATAAAATGTTCTTGGAAAAAGAAGAGAGAATGGAAACAAAGGTCCAATAGGCTACAAAGGAATCTGCCATACAAGATAAATGTAAGGATCTTTTGTCGGGAAAAGATATTTCATTGACTTCAAAAACTATTTGTTGGCAAAATAGTGATGAAGTCAAGGAGGAAAAGGCATCACTTGTTCAATGTGAAGAGCTGAAGATGGAAAAAGATGTGCAAGGCTAGGAACTACCCATCGATCTTCCAAAAGGTGAGCCTTGGCAATATGTAATTAATTTTCATAATAGCTATATTGATAGACATGTAGTTGAAGAGAATGTTTTGGTTGATCCTACCTCAAAAAATTTGAGTCACAAGGATGGTGTTGAGGATATCTTAACAATTTCTTTTTTAGTAAAAGGTGAGACTTTGATTATAGCCCAAGGTAAGAAAAAGATGGTCACATTTCATATTTACTACTCTGTGATGAACCACCACTCTGTTGATGATATTTTCACTGAACTTGTAGGTCTGGATTTTTGTTCGTCTTTGTGTTTTCTCTTATGCTTTGAGTCTATTTGCTAGAAATATTAGAATGATACATAAAGAGCATATGCATACCATGAAAGCTTCAAATAAACTAAGCTATTGAAATAATTTGAGTACATTGCTCATTTCAGTGTCTAAATATAGTTTCTTCATTACATAATAATATGCTTACAACATATAACTTACATCAGATTCGAAACTAAATATATCATAGACCATACTTTAACTTACAGCCATACAGCACTATGAATAGTAATTTGCTACAGTAGTAAACTCCAATGAAATGCTGATTGCTCTCTAAAGAAGAACTTCTCCCACCAAAAACCGAAATGGAAAGCTTCCTAGGGTAAGGGCGCCCCCTTTAGGTGAAGTTGCAGCCACTCAAGATAGGCATTTCTTTTCCTTTTGCTGGTATAAACCCTCAATAAAAGGCGGCTGGCTGTAGCTCTTCCAAAACAGCTCCAAAACACCACAAAAAGTAGGCAGCTCCTGTGCAATTGTGATTGGAGACAACGGCAACCCAAACCACTCAAAACCAAGCTCAAAACAACCTGCAAACAGCAACGTAGATCTCCAAAAGAAGCAGCAAATAACATATCAGCAACCTTAAGGTGGTGTTTCACACCCTCAAGCAGCTCCAAACGAAGAACCAAGCCCCACCAGGCTCACCCACTGCAAGAAATCAGGAAACCTCAGCCTCTTTCTTCCTCCAAGCTTCACTCCAAAGTTTTCTTCAAGCAAAATGATCATCATATTCCGAAGGTCGAACTTTTTCTCTTCTTATTTATAATTTAACATTGAAAACACTATTCATTAAAGTGAGCAGTATTCACTTAAGTTATAACTTTTTCCACTTTAACAATGAATAGTAACTTAAAAATATAAAGTGACCTCTTCATTTTAAAGACACATGGTCCCTAGGCCGAGGATGGTGAAATAAAAGGTGAATATCATTAAATTAAGCACTAGTATCACACCAAATGCAACAATTCACCCTGCCACCATACTCCGGAGATCAACACTGAAGTTTGACAACCAAGTGCCTGTCCAAGTGACCCTCTATCCAGAACCATTAGCCTACGAGGGTCGACATGATAGGCTAATCTACTGACGTACAAGTGCCTAATTAAAAGGGGACATCACATACTCCATATTATGTCATTACAAGATTTCTGTTATGATGGGAAGCACTCTAAAAATGGTGAAAGGGTGAAGGATACAACTTGTAGTATGGGGCATATAGATTCTTTGACTCAAACTCAAAGGTGTTCATGCATATAGGATTTAGGAGATATTTTGAGGCACACGAAGGATAAAGGCTTTGATGATGTTGAAATGTGGTAGCTTCGGTCAGATATAGAAATGATGATTGATTTGATAATATGTGTGTGTGTATATATATGTTAGTATGTATTGACATATGTATACACACATATATATTTAATTGTATATATATTCATGCCATCATTTGCAATATATTCTGGAAATCGATGATCACTTATATAACTGATCAAAATCTACTATATTTTGAGTATATTATCGATCTGCAATTAGAGGTTATTACTTGCAGATTATTGGCTTTCCATGTTTCATATAGGATCTCGATTGAGCATCATTATCGGTGATCATTTACAAATTGGATATTATGTATTTGTGCAAGATAAATACAGATCGAACTTGGTAAGCATTTATGTTTATTAAGTAACAAACCCCGATTAGAGATCGGATGTTTAGTTAAGATGAAAAGGCACAATTCATGAGACATCTCATGAATGGACATGCCTCCACTTTGTGGAGACATGTCTGCTCATGGGATGTGTCTCTTCCTTGTATATTTAATACAAATCCGATCCACAATTGGAGATATCGAAATCAA